>CM043115.1:41989873-42327682 GCA_023701765.1 Hylyphantes graminicola | reverse complement strand
TTCAGAGGTTTATTTTTGCAGTTTAAATGTAGAAAGTACTTAATGATGAAGTTTGATGTTTGTAATTTAAATAAGGCGATTCCTATATTGACAAAAATTTTTGTTACCAATCACATAATTCATAGCTTTGAAATTCGTATAATAAAATCGGCTCTACTGAACCTTGGGAATTCTCTCTTCATTCTTCATGTTGTGGAAAAAGTTTAATGCTTGCTATTCAAAGATATATATTTCCGTATTAAAAAAATCGATTTGTCTTTTTTTATTTAAATAACTATTCCATAATGTAATTACTTCAAGAATAAAAAGATTTTTGGATCACCAGTTTCTTCATATACATACACATTTTGAATGTTTATACATTCATTCAATAATTTATTATCTTAACAGTAGGACAAAATATTTTAATACATTTATTCCAATAATTTTATGATGATTCATTTTGTTTGGTAATTTTTCTAGAAACGTAAGCTTTCCAATTAAATAAACGTAAAGAAAACTATTTAATTAAATTAAAGAACTTTAAATGTTCAATCAACCTTTAATGAACTGTAAGAAATTTTAAATGTTCAATCAGCCTTTAAAAAACTATAAGAAATTTTAAATGTTCAATCAACCTTTAATAAACTATTTGAAATTTTAAATTTTCAATCACCCTCTAATAAACAATAAGAAATTTCAAATGTTCAATCAACTTTAATAAACTATAAACAATTTTAAATGTTCAATCAATCTTTAATAAAACTATAAGAAATTTTTGAATGTTCTATCCACCCTTAATAAAACTATAAGAAATTTTAAATGTTCAATCCACCCTTAATAAACTATAAGAAATTTTAAATGTTCAATCAACCTTTAATAAACTATTTGAAATTTGAAATTTTCTATCACCCTTAAATAAACAATAAGAAATTTTAAATGTTCAATCAACCTTTAATAAACTATAATAATTTTAAATGTTCAATCAACCTTTAATAAACATTTGAAATTTTAAATTTTCAATCAACCTTTAATAAACAATAAGAAATTTTAAATCTTCAATCAACCTTTAATAAACTATAATAAATTTTAAAAGTTCAATCAATCTTTAATAAACTATACGAAATTTTAAATGTTCAATCCACCCTTAATAAACTATAAGAAATTTTATAAATGTTCAATCCACCCTTAATAAACTATAAGAAATTTTAAATGTTCAATCAATCTTTAAAATATAAAATACAAAATAGGTACACATATTTTAATAATTAAAATCACTTTTCAAAAGTTTAAACTTCTAAAATGTTAAAATAATTGCATTGTGTGTTAAGTAGAATATAAAGTCGTCCATTAAGAGTGTATAATTTAAATGCAATGGCTTTTAAAATGTCATACTATTAAACACGCACAATGTTTTTAGGAAAACTAATGTGTTAGCCAGGTTTTCTAAAATAATTAATTTTAAATACACTTTCTTGAGGTAGTAAAGTTATGTTTAAAGAAAGGATTTAAAATATTGATCATGAATTTTTGATAAACACACACACATTTTAGTATTTTATAATTTTACCACCCAACATTGAAAAGTTAAAAATAAATAATTCCATTAAGATTTAACAATCGATTATTGCATATATTTACAATTAAAATAAACTTTCAACAAATCAATTTGTTAGATAGAAATAAGTTAAGTATATGTATAGAATTTAATTGAATTTGTTGAGTATTGGGTAAATCGTATTTTGTTTTCAGTTTACATTTAACATTGCTCTCATTAATGTAAAAAAGATATTTTTTTTGTCATTCAGCCAATTTATATAAAAGATTTCAATGTGTTTTATGACCTAATATAAATATTTATAGAAATGAAAATATCAATAAAAACAAATAATAATAAATTTTAACTATCTTAATTGCAGTAACTTAAAAAAATATTAAGCTATTTATAAATAATAAAGAATAATTCTTTCTTATTGTTAAAAAAATGCTCGGATTTTTGAAAGCGTAAGAACTAAAATAACTTTTATACATACTTACGTAGCAATTTCGAAAATTCATAATTTCATGATAGGTGGACAAACGATTGAAATCGTGAACCTTACTCATTCATTTAGTTTTAAACTTTATTACTTTACAAACAGAATTACCATTGAAATTCCAATCGCAAATTTTATTTAAGTCACATACTTATGAAGAATTCTTAAAATAACTTAGCAATATGTAACCGCTTAAATTAATCATCTGAATACGAATAAATGGAAATAATAGTCTTGAATAGTATACTTACCTCTATATTTTCTCTAGGTCTCTTTTTTTCTTCTTTCTTTTTGAAAAAAAAACAAAACATACATTACAGTACAGAAATATAAATAAAGGTATTTTTTATAGTATAGTCAACAATTTCATTTGATTTAATGATGATGAAGAATACATGAAATATTAGTTAAAACATTGTGAAATACGTAACAAAATATTCTTTGTTTAAAAATTAGTGTAATAGATTCTGTTATTGACAATAATGTATGCAATATTTTGTAAATGATTATAACCAGACTAATTTATCTTTTATTTAAAGAGAAAAATGTGGAAATTTACAGTATATAGAAGTGTTGAGTCAAGGATTGTAACTATTTGGATGATTTTTTTTTAAGTAAAAGACTTTTTAGGTTTTATTCATCGAGATTAAGTGTGTATGTGTGTTTCATGGTCTAAGAGTGGTTAATAAGAAAAAAAATCCATTTTACATTTGCAGAATTTTTAGCACATACTTTTTAAATAAATAAATAAATAAATAAATAAAAAATAAATAAATAAATAAATAAATAAATAAATAAATAAATAAATAAATAAATAAATAAATAAATAAATAAATAAATAAATAAATAAATAAATAAATAAATAAATAAATAAATAAAATAAATAAATAAATAAATAAATAAATAAATAAATAAATAAATAAATAAATAAATAAATAAATAAATAAATAAAAACATTGGCTAAAAAAATAACAACTGAAATAAAATGTTTTTCAAAATATGAATATTTTACTAGGTGTGCAAGCTTTGTTCCTCCACCATACGTGTCTTGACTTAATATTTTAAAAGGCTGTGTTGTTTCGAAACCGCAACACTGTTTCATGTTTATTTATGCTTGTTCTCTTACGATTACAATAATTAATATAGTGAAGGATGATGTGAATTTTTAATTATAAGGATTATCCGGGTTATATGAATCTATAACTTGCTTTGGCGCCATTTCGGTACAATCGTATACTTAGCCTGACCCGAGAACCTCATCCGATATGTCGCCGTCCCGTCGTATAAGGCAGCCGAACTCCCAATAGCAAATCACGAGTTTGGGGTAATTTTACATTTCCTGGCGCCAAATAGGGATCTGTGATTTCCCTACTTACTGTAGCCACACGTAACACAAAAGTATCAATTCTAATAAGGTCTTACAAAATACGGAAATGTATATGAGGTAAATATAGGAAGCTCAATTTGCGGTATACTACGTTTCGACTTCAGACTAAGTTTAAATAATCAGTTGAGGTCAATGGTTGGCTTGTAATTTTCTCAGACGTTGTTCATAACTCATTCTGTCGAGTTTTTAATAGCTAATTACGATGGTGGTTTGGATTTGAGTTTTATTTAAAATAGTCACGTATATTTACCGAAATACAGCTTTTCAGTTTTATTTCAAATCAATTGAAGAAAAGTAATTATGTGTTTGTTTTAGAAAAATATTAATTAATTTGAAATATTTTGAGGGGATAGGTTGTGTGATGGGTCCTTTGTTAATAAAATACAACAAAATACTATAATTTATGTTATACCGTTGAACAACGGACAACTTCCAACTGCAGAGTTTTTGTGTAGTTACAGTATGTAAATTCTTCTTGAATAGTTAAACATTATCGTCTATTGTACTTATAATTATATCAAATAAAATATGCCGCATACGCTAACAGTTTATTCGTTTTACAGCGAAATAATGAAGAATTTATGTTAAATTATGGACAAACTTCGTAAATTTAACGAATTTGTGTTGTGAATTGTTTAACATGAAACAAAAGATTTCACATGAAGGGAAAAAACACATAAATGAAGATTCGTTTATTATATAAAAATTAATATTTTCATAAATTTATCAGGGAAAACTTGTATTAACTGTATTTTGGTATTGAACTGATTCTAGATGTTTCGTTGACGACTTTTACTCTTAGGATTGCTAAAAGTTTGCTAACCGAAGTCTAATCAATATGAGAAAAAAAGAGTAAATTTATATTTGAAGGGTCTAGAAGGAAATATCACATTCTCCAAAATATAACTAACGGTAGGGTCCGGAAATTTCATTGGTGGCTTTGATGATCGTAAATTCAATAAATGAGTTGAGTTATTATTTCAGGAAAATTGAATCTAAACACACTTTTACATTTACGTAGAGTTCAGATTCAT
This sequence comes from Hylyphantes graminicola, assembly GCA_023701765.1. Lineage (NCBI taxonomy): Eukaryota > Metazoa > Arthropoda > Arachnida > Araneae > Linyphiidae > Hylyphantes > Hylyphantes graminicola. Next base: position 42,323,246 of record CM043115.1, on the reverse strand, counting down.
TGTAATCTGATTATCGAAAATGGTAGCGAGAGTCGCCTACATGGTGCCACAAAAAATTTCTCTCTGGCTAATATGCCAAGTCTGCAAAGGCTTAGCCGCCAATAAAGCAACCAACCCCGTTAAACAAAATTCAATAATTCAGCAGGACAGGTCTTACATCTTAGTTACGCGCTTGGGGAATGTGAGTTTTGTATTGGGACCCTTCATTTGTATGTTTTTGTTTTGACAAAAAAGCATTCGGCAAACTTCTCAACTCGCCAAGCAGTGGATTCTATAGAGCAGTGGTTCCCAGCCTTTTCTGTAACATCGCCCCCTTCTTTCAGTTGACAAACGCATATCGCCCCCCTTTAATTTTTATAATTTGTTCAATTATAATTTGAGTTAAAATGTAACTAAGAAAGCAATTTTATAATTTCAAACAATTGCTACCATATATAAAAACAACCAAAGCAGCTTTATCTGGTTACTCTTAAATAAAATCGAAAAAAATATAATGCTAATTTTTTTCTATTTTTATTTAGATTTTTTTAATGAATGAACGTGTGAAATAATTAACTAAGATCTTTAAACTCAATTCTGGAAAATTTAAGAGAGTTGACAATAAACATTAAAAAAAAATTTAAATGTGAAATCTTTTTTCAAGTTCATGCGCAAGTCTTTGAGGCAAATGTCCAATTGATTTCTTTGTTTAGTGAGGAGCTGGATAACAGAACCAACCCCTTTTTAACTAAATATATTGACGGAACGAGATGAGAGGTAGTTCAGCTTTTTACCACAGTTTATAATCAGTGTAAATAAGTTTCACGTAGGCTAACTCATAACCTCTCTACTTGAAATGAGTTTCGCCTCACAGTCGTACTCCAAATCTGCAAACTTCATCTACAAAGAGTGATGAAGGTTATCCACAACTTACAGATTCAAAAGGGAATGGATCAACAATAGAATCAGGAATTTTTAACTTGGTCAAATCCTCAAATCTTGTAAAAATGTCAGTTTGAAATTGTCATCGTGATAAAAAAAATTGGAATGGTATTACTTTACTATAGTACAGTATATTTTAATCCCCCCCCCCTTTGAATACTCATCGCCCCCCTATCGCCCCCAAACTATTTATTGCCCCCTTGATAACACAAATCGCCCACTTGGGGGCGATCGCCCCCAGGTTGGGAACCACTGCTATAGAGTATTCTGTACCTCTGCCACATTTTCTTGCTTACCATTCCGAAAACAAACGTTTAACATTGTGCAATAACCTAACGGGATCTTTTACTCGTACGATGATTCACCAATTCCCAGGTCCGCATTCCCCGTCGTAAACTCGAGGGAAATGTCATACAAAAGGCACATAAAAAATGACACCAACAAAGAAAAATAGTAATTTTTCAGACATTTTTTTTATTTCACCTGTGGACAACAGATGCTACCATTCGAAGGACATGGGGCACTTTGCGGTTTGGACAATCGCTGGGTTCGTTTGTTAAAGTTCTAATTGTCACTTTTTAATATGCTTATGGGGGACATTCACGGCCATATCCACCTGAGCTTCAATTCCAAATCGCTGTGAAAAACAAGCGGTTAGACAGGTTAGAGAAGTAGGATAACATTAGCACGTGGTACGAGAGCTGTATAGGATAACATTAGCACGTGTTTCGAGAGATGTAGGATAACAAAACGCGTGACATCACATGAATGATCCCCATTGGAAAGAGAGAAAAAAGCGCATGGTAAATGTGTAGATATAAAAATATGAAAAAGACAACACATTACTCTACTTAGAGTTTTGTGATGGAGGATAAAAGAGAAATATTATATTACAGACAAAATACTTTTGTCGTACTTCCATGATCGTCCAAATAACTCATTTTTAGAAAAAAAACGTAGTATTTAAAGCCATTTTTAGACGAAAAGTTATTATCATCCTTAGTTAGTAATTGTTTATGCCATCGAAAAGAACTGGCTAAGAAGATTTTGCGATGTCAATTTTTAGTTTCTCCATACCACGTAATTTCACAGGTATTTAGTCTTTAACACGACATATTCCACAAGTCGCATCAATTAAACTGACTTGCACACATTACAGATAGAACTATTTTAAACTCAAACAGGGCGATGCTAAGCTCTTCATCTGTACACGGATGCTGCTCTAAATGAAATTGCTTCGTGGAAAATCGTCTAGTGCAGGTGTTTTGAGGGGGACTGATGAGTGTATCATCTTCGGCAGCTACCTTATCCAGTGTCTGGAGGTGATAATTGTGTGTTCGATGATTTATAAACATCATTGTCGGAATAATTTGTCCATTATTTTAGCGTGTGGCGAAAAGGGAAGTGGTGTGATTGGTGTTGTGTTTTGTTAGCTTCTGTGCATTTCTAGGGTACGTGACTCTTTTAGATCGTGTTTACTCACCAATTCAATAGCAAAATGGCCGATGTCGTGATTTGACATTGTACCAAGTACACCTACCACTGAAATACACAAATTTTAAACATACTAATGTCAAAATTGTAAATTTAACACCGATATCTAAAGAGCAACTCCGATTTCAAAAGAAGATAAAAAATTGTTTATCTTTTGCCTAACCTATCAGGAACTCCCCGGGGTTCCTTTATAATAAATTAACTGACAATACCCAATATTTTTACGGACACAAAAAACCTTTATATAATTATTATGGAATTAAACTATTTTTGTTTTCGTGTTAAGAAGTCAAATAGGACCAAAAGTATCTAAAACAGCCCCGGCGACACCAAAAAAATAAGAGTGTAGGAGCTGATGCGGGAGAGCTAGATCAATAAAGAAGTACTTAGGTTTTATGGTAGGGAAGTCAAAAAGGAAAACTGAAATGGAAAAACACCAACAGTGATTTAAAAGTTATATCAACCGTTGCCTTCATTGAATTTAACCGTTGCCTCCATCGTTGAATTCATTTGAACTACTTAGCAATTTACCATGCCTGCAGTGACGACACAGCCACGTCAAGGTTCCCCTTCTATCACACAAACTAACCATGCTTCGCCCCATATGAATTGTCCATTATGGTCTGGAGGGAGGTCAGTATTGTAGCAGTGATGACAGCTTTGATAATTTTGATGGTTATCAAGGGAGAATTTTATTCTCTTGAAAGATAGTCCTCATTCTGACCATCATGAAGCACGGATGCTTGGAAGAAGTTCAAACAACTTACTCTGGCAATATTCTTTTGCATGAATGGTGTAATATTTCAGTCCAGTTTAGTTTGGGTTGTTTCAGGTAATGGTTGGTTGGTTGGTAGACATATATATATTCAGATTTGTATGCTGGGTCAGAGACCCGCTTATAAACCATCGTCAAGTACACTCTAAAAAATGAATGCTCAAAAACTACGAAATTTTCCTTAATTTTGACGATTCGTTTACTGGCAAATGCTCCGAGTTTTCGTTTCCTCAAAGTGAGGAAATTTGAATCGTCATTTTTATGAGGATTTGAATGTCGTCTAATCTAAAGAAATATTTCGTCATTTTTGAGCATGTGAGTACATCAATGAGATTCAGTTTCCTCAAAATCAAGATACAAAATCGTCAAATCCCGATCGTAAAAGTGGGGATTCGCGTTTACTCAAAAGTTACGTGATAGTTTGGCGAAACAATCCTCAAAATTAACGAAATGAGGCTTGTGGATTCATAAATCGTCAAAAATGAAAGTGTTATTTCTGAGAGTGTAACTTCGTTACAAAAACACGTAAGGGGATCCCTCTTATTTTTAGAGACTAGAGGATCCCCAGAATTGACTCGTCACTCCCAGAGGTATTGATTTGGCATGGGAACTTGGTGCAATGGTTTGGTATGGGAACTTGCATTTCCCCCGAACATGGATTCATTAATCGAGTGAAGAATTTATCTGCATTTAGCACTTTTGTTGCACTCCTGTCAACAAAGTTTTGCTGCCCAGACCTGAACATTCCTATTAAAAGCAGTTAAATGTACTTTAATTTTAGTTGCGTTAATCAATGTTAGTCTTTATCAATTGATTTTAATTTTACTTGTGTTTTAGACTAATATCTTCGGTTTTTTTGTACTTCTGTCCACCCATGACTAAAAAAATATTTTAAAAAATGGAGTTATGCCACTATTTAAATAATATCTTCAAATATTATCTTCATGAAAACCCTTTCTACTCTGTCTCACACCTGCAAAATGATGAGGTGATCTCTAAATTTGGCGGATTTTTTTCTCGTCAACGCCGAACTAAAGCTTCAGGCTATTGATGATTTGTCTTATTAATCAGCTATTTATTGTGGAGGAAGAAGAGCATTTATTACGAACAGTGTTGGCCGTGAATATGTTTATTTTTTTTTCAAAGAAAGGCGTGTTATGATCAAGGTTAAAGAGTGGGGAAAACCAATATTGTCGGTAAGGTAATAAATATTAATTTTTATGATTAATTAGGGCGAAAATTAAGCCTCTAACTGGAGCGTTGTATCTTTTATGCACACAGCGTTTGTTTATTTGTGGGAAAACTTTTTTTATGTTATTTGTTAAACTTAAAACTAATTTTGTCCATCATTTTTTTGGTTCCCAATTGAAAAAGTCAGTCAAGTGAGCGAATCACACATTTTAAACACTGTGTAACAAAACACTTACACATGCCGCCCCGGTGGCTGAATGGTTAGTGTACTAGCCTTTGGAGCTGCTGGGGTCGGGTTCGAATCCCGGTCAGGCATGGATGTTTGTGACAGTCAATAAATGTTGTTATTTGTCTATGTGTTATTCATTTCTTTGTGACTGTAAAATTCTTTCTGTGTCTGTCCCACTTGACGAAAGCTTATAAGCGGTTCTCTGAACAAGCACACAAGCTGGAATATATATGTATCATACCATACCATACCATACACTTACACATTTTATTTTAAATTTTTTTAAATAGCTCCTTCTATTGGTAAAGAAACTTGCTGTACGGAAATTAGATTCATCATTTAAATCAGATAAATAAACAAAATATCTGAATTAAAGCATAAATCTAATATACAAATAAGGACCATAGTACTGAGCAATTCAGCTTGGACAAATGAATCAGTTGACTTTTAATATTCTGAGAAAAGTGTTGATACAATTCTTAATTATTCTATTAAGGCTTTAATGTACATAATTTAATAATTCTATTTTGGTTAAACTAAAAGCCTTTAGTTTTTACCTAAAACATACATTCTTCTAAAGCATACAAGCTGCAAAGTTTTGATAAGTATAATGACGTAATAAAATCGTGAAGCTAGAGAAGTTAAAAAATCATAAATTTAAATAACCGTTACCAAATTGTGCACTGATACATTGGTCTGACAGGGCATTAAATAACCTAAAACGACAATTTAAAACTAATTTCTTTAATTGGCCTCACAGTTCGTTGAAAAAAGTGATAATTTCAATCGAATTGACAGGCACTTAGTCATTTACTTACTCTAACAGGCATGCTTAATTTTACAAATCTCACTCGACACCACAGTGGTTATCTAATAAGTACGAAATATAAGTAACTTTTATTACGCTAAGACCTGATTGAAAAATATTAAACAGTTTAAAAGTAAAGAGATATTTGTAATTTGAATGTGACTAGAATGTATTACATAAATCACAACTTTTTTTAATGAGATTAAATGATACGTTTTAAAACTCAGAATTAAAAATATTACTACGTGAATATTTATTATTATTAGTAATAATTTCGATAGAATTGACATGTACTTTGGCATTTACTTACTCTAACAGGCATGCTTAATTTTGCAAATCTCACCCTACTCCACAGTGGTTGTCCTAAGTAAGAAATATATGTATGCGTTATTACTCTAAGACCTGATTGAAAAATTGAAAACAGTTAAAATCTAAAGGGAGATTTTGTAATTTGAATGTGACTAGAATGTATTACATAAACCTCAACTTTTTTTGAATGAGATGAAATGATACGTTTTAAAACAGAGAATAAAAATATATACATGCTTTTTTTATTATTATTAGTGATAATTTCGATAGAATTGACATGTACTTTGTCATTTACTTACACTAACAGGCATGCTTAATTTTGCAAATCTCACCTTACACCACAGTGGTTATCCTAAGTAAGAAATATAAGTAACTTTTATTACTCTCAGACTTGATTGAAAAATTTTAAACAGTTAAAATCTAAAGGGAGATTTGTAATTTGAATGTGACTAGAATGTATTACATAAACCGCAACATTTTTTGAATGAGATTAAATGATACGTTTTAAAACAGTGAATAAAAAAAATCCTACGTGGATACTTATTATTCATTTCTCGAGGCATAGTAGAAATGTAGGCAGAAGTTCAACGCTCCTACAATTTTTACATTCTTTCAAAATACCCCAATTAAAAATCGATTAGAATTTTAAAGATAAAAATATGTATAAGTAATATCAGGAATTAAAATCAAATTTATAGTACAAACTTACAATTTGCTGTATCCCTTCAGAACATACTTTTGAATACAACTTGAAACTTCATCGAATGATCATTTAAACTTTTATATTTTTTGGCCGTTATTACTATATACTTTAAAAAGTATTTTTTAATTAATTCATCCGATGCTATAATCTTCGACTTGATGATAGTACAAATTGTAAAATAATAAAAAACGTCAAGGGGCCAGATAAAAATTGTGTTGATTATTTTCTTGTCTGACGTGGTAAGACAAGATCTTTGATATCATAGTTAAAGTATTAGATTGGCAGATCACGTAACCTCCAATGTTGAGGACGGAGCCTCGCATGGATACCAGAATGTGTGGGCCATGAGGCCAATGTTGCCACCACTTTAAGGAGCAAAGTGCCACAAAAAAAAATTAACTTCAAAAATAAAAAAAAATATCATAAAAATACTAGCTTCAGTTTGGAATCTGTTTAGTAACTTTAAAAAGAACGTGAAATGTTTTTCTAGTATTTTTTGTGTACTTTTAGAACTAAGGGGTATTTTTCGTAATATTTTTCTCCTTAATGTGGTGGCAACACTGGCCCCATGGTCCTCTAATTCTGGTCTCCATGCGCGCCCGTCGTTAGCATCGGAGGTCACGTGATCTGCCAATACAATACTTTAATTATGATATCTATGGACAAGATCCATTAGTTCGTTTACTGTCATGAAGTTAAAGATGAGTTAATTTTTTCACATAAAATATTTTTTTATAAAATAGGAAGACTGATGTCCTGGCATTAGATACACTGTAAGAAAATTGTCCTTTTTTATCATGTTTGTTTGGTGTAATATTACACTATTTCGAGTTTTCAACTACAGAAGAACCTTTCACCAGACGCTGTGCAATCAAACTGTGAGCATCCACAGTCTCCTAGCATGTGCTATAATAAACGTCGTAATCAAATTATAAAAAAGATTGAAACTTATTGAAATATTTCAAAAGAATTTCACGCTGGTGTGAAGAATGTTATACAAATGTAATAGCTACAGAGGTAACAAACATAAAAATTTCCCAATACAGTTTTTTCCCTACCAATCTATCCATAAAAATTATTAAAATAAAGCGGTAAGAAACTTTTTCTAACTTATTCAAGGAAAACCAACGTAATTTTAATGTGATTTATGAAACTTTTTATAATAAATTTAATATCTGAAAATGTAATAACAAAAACAAATATAGTCAGGCTAGTAATAGCACACAGTTAATTCCCCCTTAAATTTGGAGGTAGCTTTGGTGTCGCTTGTTTTCAACTCCTTTTAGTCTTGTGACCTTACTACGTTTTTTTTTTAATGTAAGTTTATTGAAAGAATAATATGGATCTTTATGTGACGGATAACTTAGTTTTAAAAGTAAAAAATAACGTTCTACTTATGGTTAGTTGAAGAGATTGATTGAATTTCAAATTGTTATACGTTTAAGAGATTGACATTGGTTTCATCATGAGTTTCTTACGATTTTTTTGTTCACATGAACATTTGATAGATTTAATTTTGAATGTACAATATATAGTATTAGTATAAAATTACTTGATATAGTTTTATGGAGTAACGCTTTATAAATCAGAATCTCATTCAATGAAACTGTAGGAAGCAAGTTCTGCCTCTATCCTATAAAGAGCATGATACCCTAAATAATAAGAAGCCATACCCTACAAGATTAGGGGAGACTGGGGCTAGTTTTCAAGGTTTTCTTCCTTTTCATTGTATAATTTTTAAATTTTATTTTAAAGAAAATAAGATTTCCTTACCTTCGTCTAAGGGTTAACTAAAAACTAGCATCACTACTTTTCTAAAAAGTAAATGCACTTTTCGGTTGATAGTGGTTAAATGCAAGCTCGATGAGGTGGAAAACGTGCCCCGTGGTGCATTTTCCCAGACTGCTAAAAAAATGATTTGTCCAAATTTCCTAACAATTCTTGAAAAGATAACAGATTTAAAAAACAACAACATTGTATTGCTTTTTATGTACCTTTTATTGTAAATTAAAATATCCCAAAAGATCAGCATAGCCCTTGTGTAGCTATAGTGCGACGATAATTCAAACTAAACTAGTCAAAAGATTATGCCAAGAATATAGGTAAAATTGTAAAAAAATGCCAGTTTACTATACCAAATTGTTAAATAAAGGTCATTTACCTGTATTCCTTTTAAATCAAGCAAATTTTGCAACTTCTCTTCACTATTCATATTACTGTAGTTTGTTGCACTTTTCTAAGGGACTGCCAAAGAAATGCTAAAGATTAAAAAAAAAATCATCTGCAGGCACTAGAGTTGTTGAGATTGCTTCTATTTTTTTTCTTAGCCAGCTCTCCAAAGTTTTGGATGCAACATGATAGATTAAAGTTTTTTAGTGCAATTATTCACGATCTATTGAGAGTATTAGTTGTTTTTGGATGCTTTTAAGCTACGAAATCCATTCTTGGCAGTTGTTAAAGCAACGTATATCGCTTCAGAATGGTACGACTTCTGTCAACTTTCCTTTTTATTACTATGGAGACAATTTTTAATCGAAAAGAAACTTTTTATCTTCACAACTTTATGAATGGTTATATTACTTGGTCATACATTAAAAACTATTTACATTTATGAAATATTATAGAGGTTGGATCACGTTTATCTACAAGGCATTGTTAGAATTTCCGCCCCGTGAAATTTAGGAAAACTGCCTCTTCGAATTATTTTGACTTTAATAGTGCCTTGAAGATTATATGTTTAAGTTATTTTGAAAACAAATACATATTTAGCTAGAGCGAATAACCATATTTTATTGATGCAATAATAAAACTGTAGGTTAAAAGGAAGTGCATTTAATTTTGGTTTGAATGCGAGCACAAAAAATAACCTAACTTTGAAAAAATCAGAAACACCACTCTAAGAAAAATATTACACCACCAACTGAACAAAGATTCTTGTGAGTAACTAGCCCCGGTCTCCCCTAAATCTTTATTGCGTAATGTTGACATTACTTTGGCAACAGATACTTTGTGACTTAAAAATATTCTTAGCTTTCGTAAATTTAAGAAATTTGCCATCGATTGAAAGCTAACTTGAATTTTCATAAGGCAAACGTTAACTATTTAAGGAAACAAATGATTTATTTTTTTGTACAGTTAAAATTATGTAATTTCCACAATTTTAATGCATCACTCCTAAATTTGAATGGCATAGCCGTTTTTTAAAATTTAAACATTTTATTTTCGCTATAAATAACTGAAAAAATCATTTTAATAATAAACCTTATAAAAAAATCATTTTATCTTATCATTGAATATGAGTCATAAGAGTTATTCAAACCATCTTCAATTTTCCCAGCCCCAAAAAACTGCATGTAGAATCTAATAACCAGATCTAAGCGTCACTAATCTATCAGGATCGTATTTCTAGTCGCACGCTTACATTACTTAACTACTGAAAAACATCTATTTTTAACATAAGCTTGAAAACATTTTTGACGAAATGTTATTCTTTGGTGTCACTGGACGAAGTGGACAGATATTGATAGAGTGTTTGTCATTGAATTTTTTTGATAATTTTTGCTGGGAAAAATCCTGACTCATATTTGTTTTCTATAAATTCGATTTCTCTCTCAAAATAAGCGTATTATTCGTCTTCTGTAATATATTTTGGAGATTTTTACGTACAACTTCCTTTTATTGCTGTTTTTTTAAACCTTTATTGATTTTAATTAGATTAAATTTTAAAGTATGCAAAGCCCTACCTAAACGTCAGTGTCCTTCCGACAATAGAAAACTTCTGTTTAGATGATAATTTTGCTAAAGTGGAGAAATTAAAATTGTGGAAGAGCAAGTAAAGCCTTAAAAGTAGTCCAGTAAACATATTTACCCAAAACAACAACAAACTTTATTTTTGAACCTTAATATCTCCTACAGGATCTAAACATAAAAACACTAATATTGACACCATCCCTTCAACATCTTAGGTTTTTCCTCAGCTCCATAACAGCACTGCCCTCATAAGTATGGCGAACACGTAAATCCACCAAGCAACTACTGCTTCGGTCGCACGTCGCAAAATACCTACAGGTTAGTAAATGAATGGACACAAGTCAAAAAAAATGTCGCCTAATGGATACTTAAACGGTTTGTTGGCGCACAATTATGCTGTTCTTTGTCGGTGTTTTACTGTGGTAAAGTATTCGAGACTGTTATTCGTCATGTAGATGGCAGAGCTCGTTTAAATGAATATTAATTTATGGGCGATTTTTCATTCAGGTATACCTAGGGTGGGCTGAAAAAAACTTTTTTTTTTATTTCGGATATCTTTAGTGCAGAAAAGTTGCCATTATTAAAGACATGAAAAATGCACTGTTATTTTTTATTACTTTATCTTCCGTTCGCGCAATGCCGTCAAAGTTGGAAAAAATTGTCAAAAAACATAGTTTGTGTAACATAACTATGGCGTCACTATAGGCGTGGACGTTCTAGTTTAAAGAATTAGCTGCCAATTGGTTTGCCAGTAGGATTTAAGAATACGTGTGACATAACTGTGACGTCACTGTAGGCCTGGCGGTTGCAGTTGTCCATACGGTAACGGATTGCTTAATGTGCTTGAAAGGATTAAACTGCATTTCGAATTATGTTTATATTAGACATTAATTCAGTTAAAGGAAGTAAAATTAATTTTCATCAAATAATATCTATTGCAAAAGCTTATAGGCTGCGAAATCTCTTCTCAACATATTAATTTAATTTACTTGATGGTTTCTTAATTTTACAGTAACAAGAAAAGCTTTACCGGCAGAAGTTTACCAGCCATGATATAGAAAAATGTACCCGGATATAACCAAATGACTGTATTTTGAACTAAATGCTAGAATTTGCGGTACTTTTCTAAATTCATCCCCTCAAACCTCCCAAAATGTTCTAAAAGAGCTGAAGGCTGTACGTTCTCTAATCTCAAATTGTTCTAAATTTTGCTTCTTTTACGATAATGACAGCAAATGATAGAGTGCATGGAAACACTTGTCTCCCTGTAAAGTAAACTACCGTATGTTAACTTTCACATAGATAGAGTATTTAAGAGATTTTTTTTATAAATAGTAGATTAAATTAGTTAATTCTTGTAGTTTTCTGAAAACAATCGTCAGACAAATATTTTTATGAGTTACAAAATTTTCATTTATATTATGCTACTGATTGAAATATAGCGAAAGGTTTTAGTTTTGGAAAAATTATTATCTTCTTACAATAGCATTTCCTGTCATATGAGTATGATATAAACATTAATTAAATTATTTTAAAGGTGCAGCGGTCATCTTAAGCAGTCTATTCTATTAATATCGCTGCGTCTAACTTTCAGCTAACTAAAATAAGAAATACTAATTACTTGAGTGGTTTGGTCTTTCCGATTCTTTTGAACATGTTTTCCCTCCTCGTGATTTCAAAATTAGCTATTAATGTGTACAACAACTTTAATTGTCTCAAGTGGCGGGGAATTTACAAAAACGCGATATGCTTTAACAAATACAAATGCAACTACGCACTACAAATGTACAAATAGTCCTTTTTTGAAATTTTAATTTTTAAGGAATAAATGAACGTTTCAGTATGAAATAACGTTGAGTGATTTTTTTTTGGGGGGGGGATTACTAGGGTTGCTTGGCGATTTTCTGATGGCTTCACTTTGTTTCTCGCCAAGCATTAGCATCTTCATCTTTTTCTTGCTGGATAGCGGGTCTCCAAAGCAAGGTGCATAAGTGTTAATCCAATGGAGAATAAAAAAACATTTTCTCTGCCACATTTCTTCGGCTGTATTGAATGTTTTTCAAACGGATTTTTATGCGATAAATGTAGTTGACTTACAGGTCCCGACAATCCCAATTTTTTAAACTAGTTAGAATTTTTTTTTTGAAATTTTGAATAAATAATTTTCCAAAAAGTATTCGTAGCAATTTCAAAAAGTGGTATTATAGAGACCTGTAAGTTATCTGCATTTATTATTAAAAAAAACTTTTGTAAAAATTTTCAATACAGCAGGGGAAATGTGTCAGAGAAAATATTTTTATCCATTAGATTAACACTAAGGTACTTTGCTTTGGAGACCCGTGGTCCAGGTCACCCATTCCCCCTTAACTCGATGATGATGTATTGATGATGATTAGGAAATATTGTTGTTCTTTTTCTCAAGAGATTTTTAATGATTTCGAAACTGTTATTTTATATACGGACACAGCATTTTGGTAACCCTGATGAGCTTGGGGATTTAAAGGGGGTTTGAAAAAAAAAATACAGCCTCCGAATATACTCTCCGAACTAATTTAAACTAAATTTCACAAGGTGAGTCTGACCAAGTCAAGTTTTAGTGCTAATGCATATGAAACAAAAGATATCACAAAAGATACGACATTATGCATGGCTTTTCAGGAGACATGCACCACTACAGATAGCAGCGATATAATCAAAAGGTCCTACTGGAAATGACGAATCGTTTTTTAAGTTTTGATGGATGTTGATACCTAAATGATATGGCATTGTTTTAAACCTGGTAATAACTGTCAAAAACCGTACTTTTAGTTTGTAGTTTTATTCGATTACACTGAATGACGTGGTAATTTTGGACCTACCACACAGAAGTTTTGATTTTTCTTGCTGCTGACTGCTACGACATTTTCAAGGTAATGTATTGATTATGCGACTTGAAAGAACAAGCACTTGATTTATAACATTACATTATTCTTCTCGTCTTCTCTTGATTCTTACATTATGTTGTAATTAAAACGCAATGGAGTTTTTATTCATTTAAAATTTATAAGAGATATATCAATAAATTTGTTCTTTTGCGTTTAAATCTAGAGAAAAACCAAATTTTCTTACTACTTAATGAATTTGAGCTGTTTTATTAAATGAGTTGTTTTCCCTTGAGATGCTTTCTTAAAATCCCTTTTATATTAAAATTTTTTTGCGTCTTTTAACGAATAAACCATTGAAATTATTTTGTTATATAAGTAATTACGCGCCAAAAAACATGTTTTCCTTCTGCACCAGTAACTTCTCCAATTACTTGGCTTTTAAGAGGTGAGTTTCTTGAAAAGCATCCGTCTCAAAACAATCATTTCAGAAATTGGACATTCTTCTGTACAACATCTATAAGTACTCTAGTTTTATTTCATTTTCCAGACTAATTATAGTATAGAACTATTTCTGAAGATCGTTTTCCCACTATCCTTTCTTTCAGCCCAAGTCGGAATGCTTCGAGAACTCCATTTTAGGTGACCCCTCTTATATAATGATGACAATGAGGTGTGACAAAAGGGTATTCGGAAATGCCGACTTTGGACACTAGAGGTCACCTGTCTGCACCTGAAAAGCCCGGAGCACTGCAGCGTAGAGGAGGATAATTAATTACGGATCTCATAGGTGGTTCTAATTATTCTTCGTTTCGATTGGAACAACTATCTCCAGTTCTTGGGTGACTCATGCCTCTTTAGTCTTTTCAAGGTGGGAGAAGAACGTTCGTGTGTATTTTTCAGCTTCTTAATGCATGCAGGGCCGGATTTAAAGAGTCGATTTACCGCCAGATATAGTTTTCATAACTATTTTTTTTTCTTTCTACATATTAGAATTATCTATATGCCTTTGCACTCAAAATCGAAAGCAAATTTATCTACGAATTTTTTAAACTGTTCTATTTTTTTTCTTTCATCTTCCAAATCCGAGGGAAGATAGTGCAATTGCCCTCGCAGCGACCATGTTTACAACTAATGAACTAAATATTGGTACTATACCTATATACGTTTACGAACTAAGCATTAATGTAAATTATTTGTTTTCTTTCTTAAAAATATTAGTACCTTTAAAAAAATGCCTAATACTGCTGTAATTGGTCGTGAAATTTGCCGCCCTCGAAAATTTGTATAGACTACAGCCTATTTAGAAATCCGGCCCTGTATGCATGTGTTGTTAAACAATGTTCTTTTATGAAATATGGGTTACTTTATAAAGCGTGTACTATGAACAGATTGTATTATTTTTGTCAACTGTTTTTTTTATTATATCTAGAGTTTAAAGTCACAAACGAAATTCTTAAAAACAAAACACTGTGCACTAGAATTGTTCCAAGAAATGTTCTTCTGCATTTGTTATACTCGTCTTTTGTATTTGTTAAAAAATTTTCTTTTATAATTTATGGAATAAGGGTATAACTTAAGCAGATACAACTCGTACTCAATCAGCTTTTCTTTTTAAGCATAATACCAAGAATTTAAAGTCAACAATCGAAATACTTAAAATTCCTAACAGTATACAATAGAACTATACCAAGAAATGTTCTTCATGAATTGTTTTTAAAAAAATGTGGTTTTCCTTAACAATTTATTTGAGGGGATATTTTTAGGACAAATTTATAATGTATTCTTGAAGGAAAATGCCGTGTTCGTTTGTCTAAAGATTGCTACTTTTTTTTCAACACACGCAATAAAATAGTTATCCAAAATTTTGTTGAAAATCTGTATCACATTCGAAAGCATTAAAATTAAGTGTTCGTTAGAATGTTGTTATTCACGAGCTTTACTGTAGCAATGGTAATTAATACTTGCGAAATGCGTTGGTTGGGGACAGACAGAAAACCAAAGTATATTTAGTTATTAAAATAGAATAGTTATTAAATAGACCCCATAGAAGTGTATGCCAACTTCTTATTGGGTGAAAAATAGCATGATGTTATGTCTTAAGCATTATCCAGGTGAGCTAGCATCTCATTGGTGGTTTGCACCTGCGAATACTGATGATAAGTGAGCAATTATCGAATGCGCAGTTACCAATGGCTTGAAAACATTTAGAGTAACATAATTTCTGTAGGATATTAAAATAAATACAAAATAGCCAACCAGGAATGGAGCTGCGTTTTTGTTGCATGAATCACTAAGCATTTTTTACAGTATTGTTAATTTTTAAATACATTTTTTATGTTTATTTTCTTTATTTATTACAGTATATAAAATATAAAAGAATACCTTTCTAGAACATTTTCAGAATTAAATTTAGGAATAAAAGAATATCTGGACTACTTTCGTTCGAAAACATTATTTTCCGCATTCGTCCATATCTATTAAATTACAAGCCTTAAACGTTGGAGGTTAACAGAAAAAATTGCCACTGTTAAAAGCTAAAAATGATTTTATATTAAACTGCAAAAATATGGGTAGCTCCATGAAATTCATTGAATTTGATCTTCTTCCAGGTTTGTGAGTAACTTTATACTAATGTAACGTGATAGCTACCTGGCACCTGCTTTATGAAATATCGTGGCACAAAATGTTACAGCGTATATTGTACAAGAAGAATTAGACATAAGATTTTATAGTAGATTAGAATAAATATCCTTACTGCTTCTTGGTACATTCTGATAATGCAATTGAAAATGTAAGTTTTTGACGTCTCAAGATTGGAGAAAACAAATTCGACAGCTTGACAACTTTATCGAAACCAGATAAACTTTCTTTTATTTTTTGGCCTCACTAGAAATGTATTAGAAGTGCCCAAAAGAGCAAGTGTTATTTGCACAAAATATCGATTAAAATATTGCTTTGCTTTTAACATTATGTCTCCACATGTGATAAATAACTTCTTATGCGTCAACAACGACGTAAGATACAACATAAACGTAACTACAGTGTATTTTTAATGCCTCGATTAATA
The DNA here is from genome assembly GCA_023701765.1 of Hylyphantes graminicola. Taxonomy (NCBI): domain Eukaryota; kingdom Metazoa; phylum Arthropoda; class Arachnida; order Araneae; family Linyphiidae; genus Hylyphantes; species Hylyphantes graminicola. Next base: position 42,307,135 of record CM043115.1, on the reverse strand, counting down.
AGTAGCTCGAATTCTTCTCCTTCCTATTGGCCGTCTTGTATCTTAACCCAGATCCTGCCTTTAGTGACGTCAGACACATTAGTCTTTGATATCATATAACCCTATGCCCGCTGAATTCTAATACTAAAAAGGAAATGCATTGACTACCGGAGATAACGTTTATCAAAATTATTAAGTGATTATTTTTTGAATTATTATTTATTTTGATTATTACGCATCGAATCTAGATTTTCAGGTGTCCAGCCTTAAGGCACACCCCTTTTTTAACCTCTCTTCAGTTCAGTTTACGTTCCCAGATCTTTTGGATTAATAAGGGTTTTTCCCGAGATTTGCTTCTATAACAAGTTGTTTGTGATTAATGTCTGGAATGTATTTGTGAAATTGGTAGGCAGAATTGGTCTGAGAAATATTTTATTTACGTGAGGCAAAATGGTAAATTAATTGCATCTAATCGAGGCTATGGTAACGGCATACCCTAGTTAATATTATGATTTTTTTTATCTCGGAAATTTCGCTGAAATATATTTTGCAAATTGCACTAAACAATTAATTAAAAGCAGAAGAAGAAATTGGCAGAATTTACAGTAAATGATCTGATATTTTAGTTGATACTGTTGACATTTTAAATTAAGCCTTTTGAAGGGTAGATAGCTTATAACTTTTAATTTCTTTCTCATGTGATAAATTAAAGATAAAGGGTTCAAAATACTCTAAAAAACTTTTAATTTTCTTTGAACACATTTCGAATGCTTACTAAACAATATCGATTCTCATAAATACATACTTATTTTGGCTTAAAATACCGGAAATGGTCAAATTGTAAGATATCTCGACTGTGCAATCTTAAATCAATCATTGCGATAGTTTTTCCAATACAAATACATATATCCGATGTTTCACAGATGAATTGTAATGCAAAAGCAAAACTTCAAACTATTCTCCAAAACAATCAAACATTTACCCTTTTTCCATATACGATACGAGATTACTCAATTCAATAAACAAAACACAATAGAGTTTTATTTTTACAGTAACTATATTTCTTTTGAAAAGTTTCGCTCAAACTATATATTTCGTTAAATTATAAAAAGGGGAAAAATCTTGTAATTTTTAATAACGAAATCCAAAGTTTACTTTTTGAAAAATTCCCAGTTTCATCAACAGAATAAAAATAGATGTATATATCTCGCCCTTTTTTCTTCTTTGAAAATTGACAGCGAATATAAAAAAACAACCTGTTGTGTGCATTTCAGATTCTAGAAAGTTAGAAATATACATCTTTTTAGAGAAATTATCTAAAATATGTATGTATTAAATATGCTTGTATTAAATTGTATGAATTAAATATGCTTGTATTAAATTACATGAATTAAACATGCTTGTATTAAATTGTATGAATTAAATATGCTTATATTAAATTATATAAAGTAGTAGAAAAATAAAACAGTCTGTAGCAATCAAGTTACTTTAATAATGTTTGTTTTAGTCAAAACTGTTGCCGCATTTTAAGCATTGCCTTCAGAATTAATTTTAAAATCCTAAGATAGAATTATTTATTTATATTTAGTTATTTATTGTTATTTTTTGTAATGAAAAAATATTTACGTATGTTATTATTATCTTTTTCAAACGTACATTTAAAAAAAGTTGGTAAACTGTAAAAGAAAACCCCAACTATCCGAACGTCAATCATCCTAAATTCAAAATATCTTTCTGCTTCCTCCATCCATCCGTATGCTTAACCAGTAAATCTGCGGTATTTTAATTAAAATATCTTTTTCTTTAAAAACAGTTTATTTCTGTGATTTGCATAATAACATGGTAATTGATATATATGCCTAGAATATTTAAATCATATTTGTCTCATTTGCCAGTTACAATAAATTCGGATAATTATAATTCTACTATTCTTACTAACGTTGATAATCCGGGATCGCTTATTAATGTGAGCACAAGTCTTACAGTAAGAATTTTTCATTTTTTTGGTCTTTCGAATCCATTTGTAAATACGGAAGTACACACTTGAAAACCTTCCCTCCATTAGATGCGCACATGTCATACCGTAAATTATATCAAAAAGTCAAAAACATAAGAAATCAATGTTGTATACAAAAGGTAAAAAAATTAACAAAGGTTTCCCTTTGGTCACATGTAGATATCCTTGAAAAATTCCAGTAAAAAAAGTTTGCACTGTTTTACAAGCGCCGGTAAGTGGTGTAGTTTATGCCCAAAATTTGTGGTTTTCTCAGCAAAATTGTTTCTCGGAAGGTGGTATACTGTAATTTTCAACTTCCTGCATAGCTAGACACCTTGCTCTATTAAAGGTGAGGTTTTTCGATATTTTCACTCTTCCTTAAACGATTTATCGTCTAATTTTTTTTATTAAGGCCTATTAAGGTGCTGCTTTTCAAACAGAAATGACCTACACTCTTAAAACAAAAGAGTGAAAGCCACTCCAGTAGGAGAAGTGCATTTTCGACACTGGAAAGGAGTGAATATTAACTCAGACTGAGTTAAAATCACTCGTTTGGAGTGATCCTGTCGGAGGTTTAACACACAAAGGATCCACTCCAAAGGGAGAAGTGCATTTTCCAGTCTGGAGGAGTGAAAATCAATCAGACTGAGTTAAAATCGCTCGTTCGTTTTAAGAGTGTATATAAATAAAATACAGTTGAACTTCTAGAATTCTTTCATTCGAAATATAATGGTACAGTAACCCCTCGCTATATCGTGCCTCGTTATAACGCGCATTCGGATATATAACGCCTTGTATCACGTCTCCCAATTTTTTCAATATAATTAGAACAATATTTATCATGTCGCTTATAAAATCGCGCATTCGGTTATATCGCGTTTTTTTGCTTGTCTCCCGGGAAGCGCGATATAACGATGGATTGCCGTATCACTCTTCTCCATTCATCCATACATTTAACAGATAAAAGTGTGGCTTTTTCATCCAATTAAAAGTATACTAAATTAATATTTCATTGAAAAAAATCATCCCATTTTCATCATGTAAACAGTAATTATTTTAAATAAACATTAAAAAAAAAACAATTATTTGAATTCTTTATTTTCCGAATGGAAACTGATACCGATGCATTATATTTTCTAATGAAAATAAAAATTCAGTTGTTTTTATTTTCTAGCACATACAATCACTTTCACCTCTATAAAATAGAACTTTCTCTAGCACACTTCGTTTTCATTGCCAACATCAAGAAACTCTTCTGTGATTCACGACTAAGGTCACATTTTGCAACACAACACGATCACGTCTCAAAACAACGGAAGTTAAAAAAGGCCTTTGTTTTCAGGTGAGTTCGGTTCCGAAAAGTGGTGAACTTTCATTTCGTTGTAATAATTAAATACATCAACCGTATTTGACAGTAAAGACAAAAGATGAAGAAAGGTTTGAGAAAAACTTATGACATTAAATTATTGATGGTTGTTTTTATCTTTTATCCATACCTGGTGACCTATATTTGATGAGTTTCTATATCATTCATATTAATGCTATTTTGGATTAGTGTGCTTCGTGTACGTAACTTTCTTGAATTCTATTAACCTGGTATGCTTATACGTAACCAAAAGTGTAGGTTATGCAAAAATTTCTTATTGTGTTTAACGTTTCTAACGTTCTATTACCTTAAAACTCACGCTTCGCAATGTTTCTTGTTGGTGATATGTAATATTGAGTTACAACCATTTTGAAGCTATTCATAATCGAAAAAAGGAAATTTCATTATTTTTATTATGGTCATGACCTTCACATTTTGTATGTTTAATATTACATATAAGCCTGGTAACCTATATATGATGAGTGTCTATGTGATTTAATACGTAGCTATTTTGAATCAATATCCCTCGAATACGCAACTTTCTTGAATAGACTTAACCTAGAGTGCTTTCATACGTGTGCAAAAGTGGAGGTTACATTAGACTTTTCTAAAAGTTTCTTAGAATAATTTTATTCTCTTAAACTCGTGTTTCGTAATGTTTCTACGTTTTAAAGTGTTTAAGGATTATTTTAATTCATTAAAAACTCGTGATTTGAAGTTGTTTCTAGTTGGTGCTATGTAAAATTGGGTTACATGTATTTTGTAGCTATTCATAATAAAGAAAACCTATCTAAGTAATGACTACTGCCCAAGAAAGTTTTTTCAAATTTGATTAAAGAACATTTAGTGGCACTGTTTAGAGCGTGAAAATTCATGGTATTTATTACAAGATATCAAATGCACAAAATGTTTTTAAAAAATACCGAAACATACCACTCGTGAATAATGTTCTTGTTGTTGGTATGGTGTCCATCTAAAGCTATTTCTATATAGTTTCAAAAGTCGTTTATGAAATGTTCATAATACAATATACTTATAGTACTTAGAATATTTACCATGCTTTACTAATATTGAAATAACTTGCATTTCGTATTTATAAAAGCGTATATTTAAATTCAATAAACAGTTCTGTAAATTTTTATCCAGATCAGGTTTTTTATATCTCCGTTTCTGTTGCGTTGTCCGGGTAAAGAGGATTTTCTTGGAGAGATTTTATATGCCAAGTGTCTGGTTCAATAATGTATTTTGTGTTAAATAAAGTCTGGTACTAATTTCACGCTTTCAACACTTGTTTATGCTCCTTTCTACGCTATACTTAAGTCTTTCTTGTTTTCCAGCCGTTGTTAATTAGGTTATCAAATACCATCAGTCCCCAGAGGGATAAGTTGGCTAATGTCCAGTTACCAATTCGCATACGCTCTTCGGTCAACCATATAGAAGCCAAGCATACACCACACCACCCCAATAAACAGTACACCACTTTTTATACAATGTCATATACATTTCGTCTTAGGAGGTATTCTACTAAGAAACTTCAAAGGCAGCGGTCGCACGTGGGTTTAACCGCAATATTTAAATAGCAATTCACAAAGTAAGTCCAGCAAATGACGCAATGGCGGAAACCACAACAAGGTTTTGGAAACAATAAACATTACAATGCGATGGAGATAACTCCTCTTCTTTTGTACCTGTCATAGACAAAAAAAAGTCCGTGTAAATGGAGTCGAAGTTTATTTTTTTTATAATGTAAAGGAAATATATTTGGAAACATTGGTTTTGGTATGGCTAAACGGAGAAATCTATGGAATTAATTTACCTTTAGTTTAATGATAAAAAAGTACAGTATATCAAAGTACACTAAGAAGAAACTTTCTTTTACAAAAACTACAAAAAAGTGCGTGTCCTCCAGTTATTACAATAAGCTGCGCTGAAACAATACAAAAATTGTATTGAGACCAAATAATCATGTTTAACACAACAATTGTGTTGAAAGTGCAACAAGCATGTATTCTTCCTAAATGCAGTTCAGCATCTGTTTTTAAATGTTTAAATAGGTATATTGAAGCTTAAAAAATAAATATTGCGGTACTTTAAAATAAATGTTATAATTCTGATACATATTTTAGAAAAAATATAGTCTACAGGGTGTTTTTTGTCTATCGCACATGTACATAATAATCGTCTACTCTCGCGATCGACGGTATTGCTGAAACATCACAAATTTGTGTTTGTATGTCATCAACAAAATTCTTAGATTGAAACAACACAATTCTTGTATTGCAACAACACAATTCTTGTATTGCAACAACACAATTCTTGTATTGCAACAACACAATTCTTGTATTGCAACAACACAATTCTTGTATTGCAACAACAAAATTTTTGTATCGCAACAACAAAATTTTTGTATCGCAACAACACAATTTTTGTATTGCAACAACACTATTCTGTATTGTAACAACACAATTCTGCAATTGCAACAACACATTATTGTAATGTTGAAATTTTTACACGTTCCTTGTGTTCCCCTTGTCCTTCATGAACACAAGTGTTTTTTTAGTGTTAAATGTTGGTTTGAAAAGTGGATACGATTACTGATATTTGAATGCTTTCAGTTTTTTTTTTATTTATACCAATTACTTATCGTTTCTCAATACTATTACGATTTAAAAACGCTAATTGTTTGCTACTCGGCTGCAATTAAAATTTATATCAATACTGTAACTTCGACTAATACGCATGCAACTAAACAAATTCACTAAATATTGTAATAAAGTAAGTATTGATCAATAAGTTATGCCATAACGTTACTATAACTTTTAAACTGAAATTTGAATTTTCCTGGTAAAAAAAATATATTAATAAATGCTTAACAAATGTATTTTACTAAATAAACTTGAATAGCATTTATTAATCTTTCTTAATATTTATAATATGAACAATTGAACAAGTGACATCCATATAAGATATTCCAAGAACTGTATAACTTTTATATCATAGATAAAGTCAAAGTTTTGAATGGCGGGGATTCCATTTCAGTTGAATCACCATTGTGAAGCAGAAATTTGAGGAAATGTCCGCATCTTTGCGTTTCTCCCTCATTTCACGAAATTTCACACATTCCTCTTTTCTGACACTTCACATTGCTCGTGTGGACGTCATTTTTTTCTCAGAACATGTCTATTTCACAACGCCGCCCTTCAAGTCATTCTTTAAGTCATTGTTATGTTTCAATTTAAGCAAAACATGCAATATTCAAAGATAAATTTCTATCTGGGGTGTTGATAATTTTGAAAAAACATATTTAATGTAACTATGTTATTAAAAACTTTTAAGCCCCCTTTCCCGAAATGGTCATACCCCGCCCCCTTATAAAACGTTATTCAGGGAATTTGTCGACGCACTGCAATATACCCTGCATGCTAGCAGCCGCAAAGATTTTATTGTCAGTGCTGTTCATGCTCGTACGTCTTATAGGGCATGTGGTGCCCTTCTCTCAGTAACCTAAAGAGGTTTTCCTACTAATTATGTAATTACATTCAATTATAAATTAAAACTATACAGTTAGTTTATATAATATAAATAATTAATTCTTTTTTACATATGAAAAGTTAATCGGTTATTAATAAAAAGTTTATTTTTCAAAATTATTAGTTTAATGAATACAATGAATATAAGAGTAGTTCGTAAAATATAAATAATTTTTTTTAGTTATATGTAATTGTAACATGTAGAGTTAGCTATATTTTATTTGTACAACCCTAGATGGTAGTCAGATTGGTTGCCAAACTCCAGCTGCATTTACACTATTTCCAATAACTTGGTCAAGTATTTAAATGCTAGGTTTCTAATGCAAGGTTTTTTTTTTACTGGACAATATAAATTTTATTCATTAGCTTTTCTCCATCCTTAAAGCCGCCCGGTTGCGCAATCGTTAGGATGCTAGCCTTTGGAGCTGATGGGTCAGGTTCGAATCCCGGTCAGGCATGAATGTTTGTGACCGTCAATAAATGTTGTCATTTGTCGATGTGTTTGTGTTGTCCTTTCTTTGCGTGTCTCTTGTGCTTGTAAAAACTCTTTCTGTGGCTGTCCCACTTGACGAAAGCTTATAAGCGCTTCTCTGAACAAGCACACAAGCTGAAATATATACGTACCTACCATACCATTCCAACCTTAAAGATCATTAAGAAAGTTAGCGTCCGTCGATTAAGTGCAGCGGTTTTGACGATATTTTGACCACCTTATTTGTATTCTGATAAGACTTCCTGAGATTCGGCTCGATGTCCCTCTTCAACTTCACTAATATTATGTAAGATTTTTCCAAATTCGCTCTCATATTTTTCCAAATTTGTTCTCTATATCTAATTTGTATTATATTTCAAAAAACGCACTTAGCTTTGTTCTTTTTTTTGTGTGGTCAAGTTAAGAATAGTTTTTAAGATTCTACTGATCGTAGTCTAGAATCCTAATAATAGTATTAAACAGTAAAACATTTGTATAAAAACTATTATAATTAATAAAATTTTGCTCTTTATTCTTGTTCAGTTCATGAAAACTCAGAAAAGTTAATATCCACGAGGAACAGCAAATGCTATCGTGGTCATTTCAGATTTTTCAATATCAAGAAACATCTTTTACTTCAATTTTGTACTCAACTTTTTTGTAAATTTATATTATTTTTTACAAGTAAAATAAATTATGTGATATTTGCCAAGACTTCCCTTTCCCTCACGTGAAATTGTTCAGTTCGACCCCCTTCTCTTCCTGAACACCTCAAGAAATTAATGGACGACCCTGAATAAAATTTATAAATAATATATTATGTAAGTTTATTAATTCTAATTTTGAACTTACCGTCAACTACTGTAAATGGATTTCAAAGTAAGTATACTCCTGCGCTAATCTAGCCTAATATAATAAGAAGACGTGCATCCGATTAGTTGGCCACTTTTTTTGTGGTCACGTAAATAATATCGCCAAACAATCACGATATTTTTGTTTGTTTGAGTTCTCGTCTTTGGACTCTCCAGATCCGGTCAATTAACTATGGACGGGTCCACCCAGTAGCACAACGGTTAGAGAGCTAGCCTTTGGAGTTACTCTGCTCGGGTTAGAATCCCGGTAAGGCATGGATGTTTGTGTTTGTCCCGAGTATATGCAGAGTACGTGCTGATTAAATCTGTTAAGTCTTAAAGTCATGTGGGCCGTCATTGCGCAGTTTCCCTTTGGGTACAGGTCTCCGGAGACTATTTCCCGCCCCTTCGGGGACATGTCTAAATTGAGAAGGTGGCGCGTGATAGATGGCAACATCTGTCACGTATGTGTGTTGTGTTTGTCTTACCTGATGAAGCTTTATAAGCGGGTCTCTGACCAAGCACACAAGTCAGAAAATTTATGTCTACCAACCAGCCAACTATGGACGGTCATACGATCAACTGTGGTCTGAATTAGATAGCGGGATTCTCTGTATGATAGGAAAATGTTCTGACAAATGGGCTACGAAGCACCCTCTTGAATATTTCTGTTTCATTTAGATATTTAATTACAATATAAAATTTAGGACTTATACATTCTGTCTTTCTTGTGTTCTCTAGGTAAAGTTAAATCTCGGTCTACTTTGAAATCCATAGAGAGCTCAGATTATTAGTAATATGAGCTTAATTATTTTTAGCGATAGTCGCCTAGATGGTGCCACAAAAAAAAATCTATCGGTTCTGGTGAATATGCTGAGTCTACAAAGGTTTATCCGCAAATAAAGCAGCCTTGTTAAAAAAAGTATGTCTTCAAAATACCAGCGTTTTACGGATTAATAAATGAAATATTAAGAGTTTCGTTTTAAAGATTTAAATATATTTCCAAAAGAATGAGTATTTGGATAACTTACACATCTAAATTATTCAACAAACCGTGTTTAACATAACCGTATAAACATGCATGTTAATGAAAGTTGCACCATCGTCACTTGACCAGGGTTCTAATTTACTATGCGTTAGTGGCTATGTTAAAGCTACTAAAAAGCAGGCTAGAAATAGGTAGCCGGAAACGATTAAATTATCAAGTTGCACTACAATTTTTAACTTGACCAGGGTTTTAAAATACTAGGCGTGATTGGCTGTGTAAAAGCTCCAAAAGGATGCTAGAAATGGGCAGCCGGAAACGATTACATTGCATTGCATTGCATATTACTATATTTTTTTTAATTTCAGTTCAAATGTGTTAGGAAAATAGATAAAATAGCATGTTATCAGATAGTGAGATAAGCAAAACTAAACTGAAACTATCAGAAGTGGGTTTTTCGCTGTTCACCCTACAATATTGTGCTTTTATCTCATTTTGACTTCCGCGCTTTTAAGCTCTTCCCTTATTTTGACAACAGCGTACTTTTATCTTATTTTAACTATTTGATGATAGATAAAACAAACCTTGAAGCATATTGATATCTATACTATTAATAAAAATTCAAGCAACTTTTTTCTTTGCTTTATTTTGAATAATTTTTTTTTTGCATTTGGGAACAGCACACTTTGCTAACATGATTTTAGAACAAGGTGAATGTTAAGTAAAAAAAATATTTAAAGCACATTTAAAAAAAATATCCTAAAATAGAGAGCTCTTACTGTAAATCAGTAGGTGGTAAGTTGTTTAAGATAAAGGTTTTAAAATATCAAATCATTTATTTTTCTTATTTTTTTCTTTGTATTACAGTACTTTTCTTTTTTCAAAGGCTTATGATAGTATAATGAAACCCAATACGTTTTTTAAGCTTTGTCTTGTATGTATTCTAATCAGCTGATATTGAAATCAGTAATTGACTCCACTTAGTAGAAATCTGCATTTTTCTAGTTGTCGATTTCTCCTTTATAGATTAAAAATTTTAAAAGAAGCCTCAAATCGAAATCGGTCGTGGAACTTCTTTATAACCCCCCCCCCCCCCCACCCCACTTCCTCTAGATCAATAGTTAAATGTCAAGTCACACATTAGATTTTCGTATTCCCTTCTTCATTTACTAAGAAGATGAAGTGAGGAATTCTTTGATGAACTTTTCGTTTAATAAATAATTTGAAAGCTTATTTTTTAAACTCATGGACATGGAAGACATTTAAATTCAATAATTATAATTTTAAATTAAAATTTTGCTTCGAAAATTTTAACTTTCGCTTGCTCGAAAACAGTTTGTTTTTCTTTCTGTTTGAGCGATGAAAGAAACGGAAATGGTGAAGTAAATAAGGTGTTTTTCCATGCGAAGTATTCAATCTGGGTAAGGTGTTTTTCTATGCTTTATCAGCAATACCACTTTAAGGACAAAATTTTTGATAGTGAATTAGTTTAAGACAACATGTTGTGACAACTGTAACGCTTAAAAATGAGTCACTGAGTTTTAATAATATTTATTTTATTTTTTCGTTAAAATTTTCATTTTCTTAAATCATTTCATTTTCACTTGTTAAAATAGTGGCATTAAGTTCTCATTAGCATAATATTATTATTATAACATATAATTCCTTTTTCAAAAAATTGTCCATAATTTTTTTCTTCAAATTTTAACCCGTAAGCTAAGAGGTGCAACTTTTATTACATAATATGTGGGGTTCGACAATATCCTTAACTTAATAAACTTAATTTATAATTGATATGAAGCGAGAAATAATATTTAAAAGTATGAAATGTGCATTACTTTTAAAATATTTTCAAAGTAAGTTTAAGAGCAACAGAAGTAAAGAGTAAAGAAATTGGTGAATGGATTAAGACTGAGAAGTGGCAGGTTAAGATTGAACGGATGCACAATTTCCATTTAGAGTTCCAGCACAGTCCACAGCCTGAATTTTGAATGGTTATAATTTGCGTAGAATATAATTAAAACATACAAACTTAGACCTTGGCCTGAGTATTTGATTATGTCATGAATCGGAGCATTGGCTAATATTGGCTATTTTTATTATATGCTAAGCAAAATATGCCTAGCAAAGATTAAGGTTCTGGTTCCTGATGATTTGTCAGATACGGATCAATAGAAGGGGGCATATTTCAGGCTTAGAATAGCAACAGAAATGAGGAATGAAAATGAATTTTTCCTCGATCCTCTTTTGGTGAATTAATGTTATGTTGGAACAGAGTACTGATCTTAAGAAGATAATAAATAAAAGGAGCAAAATCATTAACGCAGGGCCTGATCAAGGAACGCTCACACTAGATGCACAACAAATTGGAGGGGCTATTTTGAGGAAAATGTTGTGTTACGATTGCCCACAACAATGGTGGCCGATGTATTGTGTTTTTGCTACCATTTTATCGGCTTAATTCTTATAACAAACTTATTAATTTAGGTCAATGTTTGAGTCAAAGTCAAACTCGAACCTAAGTGGGGTCAAGGGAATTTTGAAAATTTACACAAATTTGTCGAGTTTTATTACAGCATTTAGCATTAAAAATATTAGGGGCCTCTAAAAGTTGGGGCCTACCTTTCCTTATGGGGTAGATAAGACCATGCTGGAAGAAAAACGTCACCTTAAACAAGCCAATTGCACTCCTGGATTGCAAACCTCTTTTAACCCCAACCCAATCCAAAAGGCATTTAACCCCATTTCAGATTATAAAAAAGAATAAAAACAAGAGTATCTTGAACTTGTGCAGTCATAAAATGAAAAAAAAATAATAACAATCACTAAATGTTGCAAAGAACAAAAGCCAGACGATTACTCAGTTATTTACACGGAAGAAGGGAAAGAAGTAGTGAGACAGCTCAACTCCTTCTAACAGTGTCAAGTGGAATCGAAACGCGGGTGCTTTGGGTCAATGGCACTGCACTTACCTTGGGACAGCCATTCGTTTTGAATGAATGTTGGCTCTTGTTCTTTCGTTCATAGAACAGAATAGAAATTAATGTAAAGGAATTTCATTGGTCGTTGGGAGCATGTGGCGGGAAAAGTTGGATGGGTGACGTCATCGTTGTCCGTCTGATTTCGAATGAAAAAGTTCTTTGTGTAGGTTTCACAGAAAACGATGTAATTGTTGGGTAATTAAGAGTTATTAGTTGTTAGTTAGAAATGTGAAATAGTAGTTAAAAGGGTGGCAATGGATTTGAAGTGGTTGACACATAGTTTTGTATGATTTGGTATGGTCTGGCAGCTAGTATTTTTAACTTTGGTGTTCGAAATCAGTTGTATCTTGATTGTTACCCAAAAATGTCCACAAAGTCCTCTTTTATTAAACTTTTTGAAAAACAATAAAATGTTTAAGTGCATGCTAATAAGAATAAGAAAGATTCGAAACTATAATATAGTAAAACATTTATTCATTATGTGCTAAATTGATTCACATGTTTTTTTTTTATTTTACGCAAATTTGATGCACCATAAAATAATAAAAGGAATTTTGGTATCTCAAATATTTTTTTAATATTTTGAAATTTTTATAAAATGAAATGAGCAGGAGAATCCCGGGGTTTTGGATTTTTTTCTTCAAATTTTGGCTTTTTAATTAGGTTCGTACGTTATCTATGGTTCTTATTGGGGTAGACTATTATACTTAATTCAGAATAACGCAACTTCATTGATAATTCAATGTATTAACTGTTAAATAGTCAAAGGATAGTTATCTGAATGAAAATAATTTATTGTTTAAAATTTAAATTTTTTATTAAATTGTGTTTTATTAGATAAAATTTTTATGTCAGTATAAAACAAAATTCCTTGTTAAACATAACTGAGTGCCAAAACTATAACGTTTCATGGTTGAAACTGCAATTTTAAGCTGTGTTTTCATTATATTATCTTTTATACAATAGTATGAAAAAAATATTGTAAGATCATGTAATTTTTGTTAAACTTAACAGAATTCCAAAACTGTAATATTAAACGGAATGTTTCTAAAGTAATCTTCAACAATTCTTTGAAATATTCAAAGTCAATGATATAAATAAATTGAAGCGACTTGGGAAAGTTTAAAGTCAAGGCTGGGAGTAACTGCACGCGTTTTAACTAATTCGCCAATAAACGCGAATTAGTGGTTTCATTTCCCTATTACATCTTTTGGAAACGGGGTTAAGCTTGACAAGAACAACTTTTAAAACGTGTTTCAATTAAATTATATTATTTACTACAATATAAATAATTACTGTAAGGTACGCAAATCGTGTTGAACATAACCGAATCTGCTTAAATTGTAACATTAAACTGAACCTTTTTAAAATATTATCTCCAGCTATTCTCTGAAATATTTAAACTAGAAAAGGAACTTAGGTATATTATAAGCCAAAAGACCGAGTTAAACAAACCACAATTTCACGCGTTTTAACTAATTCGCCAATGAACGTTTTTATAAGTGGTTTTCTTTGAGGTTCCGATTACATCTTTTGAAAATGGGGTTAAGATTCAAACGAACAACCATGTGGTTGATTTCGGGGCCCTTGCAATTGTGGTCGGAAACAGCCGTGTCCCAATTCAGTGCTCTGTGGAATGCTTTGTTTTTCGCAGAAATAAAAATGGGTTTTTGCACCTCATCGGGTTGCGATGGATTGGAAATGCTATGGTAATAAATCAAAGAATTTTTGAATCTGGGAAACGCATTGTTGAAACAGTGTCTTGCTTAGATATAAGTAATATTGAGGTGGTGGTTTGAAGCTTTTGATGTAATATTATTAGCCTTGTCCTTATGTATTCTATTTTGTCATTTTAGTTGAAAGAATAAAAATATAGGGAGATAGGATCTATTATGTATTAGATTTGATAATCCTCCTTTATAAATGTTTTTCATTTTATTTATAATTTTTTGAAAATATAATCAAATTCTTTAAAAGGAAATAAATACTATCGTTATTACATATAAAGTTCAGATAAATAGAAAATACAAAAGTAATACATTAAATAGTTTTTGAATTTGGGAACAGTATTGTTGAATCCGTTTCTTGCTTAGAAATAGGTAATATTGAGGTGGCGGTTTGACGATTTCATTGTAATATTGAAACATAATATTGGCCTTGCCCTCATGTGTTCTTTTCTATTGTTTTAGTAGGAAGAATACAAAAAAGGAAGATACGATCTATTAAGTATTATATTTGAAAATTTTTAGTTATACAAAATTCAAATTTTATTCCTATTTAAAAAAATAGATCAAAATTCCTAAAAAAAAATATAAAAAATGTATTCTGCTGAATTCAAGCTTGTGGATTTATCATTTTAAGTAATTAACTTTCAAATGGTAAATTAATGTTGGCAGTTCATTAAAAAATATGGACAAAACCAAATTGCAATTTTATTGAAATGGAGTTTCAATTTCGTAGTTTATTTTAATATGTATTAAATAATATTTCTAGTCCGAAATATAAACGAAATGAAAAAAAAAACCCTCTATCATTTTAAGTAATTAATATTCAAAAGGTAAATTAATGTTGGTAGTTCATTGAAAAAAATATGAACAAAACCAAATTGCAATTTTATTGAAAAGGAGTATACATTTCGTAATTTATTTTGATGTGTATTAAATAATATTTCTAGCTCGAAATATTATCAAAAAGACAAAATACTATTACATTGGAAAGGATATTAAATTTCGTTTATTTTATTATTTTTTTAAATTTTAATATTCAAGCATACTTCTAGTTCGAACTGTAACATTGCATAATTGGAAAATAGTTTCAAATAAGTAACGATATAACAACTTTATCACAAAATTAATTTGAAACATAAAAAATTCTGAATGAAATCAATAATTTCAATTTTTAAAATACAATTATATTTTTTACAAGTATTTCAGAAAATTTAGAAAAATGTGTTCCGTTTATTCTTGAAAATTTTTGACCAATTTGAAACACTCGGTTATGTCTTCTTTGAGTAATATAAGAAAAAGGCTTCAAACGGAAATTGTTTAAAACTTAACCCTGTTCAACAAGACAGAAAACTAAGATAATTCAAAAGAATTTTAACTCCAAACGAGGGACACTAGAATCAGTAATTAATCGAAACAGTGTTGAAGACATGAAATGGTTTAAATTTGTTTTCAAACAAAAACAAGACGTCATTTAGATGTTAGATTGTATGTGAAATAACTTATTTTTCGTTCAACTACAATAACTACCAAATACTTGATATAAAATGATATTCTTTTGCATTAATAAATTACAAATAATTTATGGTTGAACACGAATAAATATATAGGAGAAATGCCCTGTTCAAAGGCATCCTTCGCTCACATCCAAGGGTGACTTTTCAGATTGTAATCAACTACTGACCACACATTAAAAAATTATTTTATGAAAATTGCCTAATTTCACCACTAGATGGTGACACCTATAGAAATCACATTAAATGGGACCGCCGAATTCGAAGTTTAGAGAATGTGGTGCTGCCATCTACAAGTAACAGGAAAAAACAACCTGAATTAGTATCCTTAATGGGAGTTTGTAATTTCCCCATATATTCAAAATTCAATGTATTAACTAATAAATTCACAGATTGTAAAATAAAATGAATTTTTCTGAAAGTATCAATCACCTCAAAAAAGGCTTGTGGACAATCGAATAGTATTGTGGTAACTTTAATATTTAATTTTAGAATTATAAACTAACATAGCGATTTTTGATGCGTCGTGAGTTGCTCGTGTTTCCATGTTATTTTTTCAGGTAAAATTATTTTATAAAAAGAGGGACGAAGTGTTAATTTCTTTTTTTATGAAAAAAAAAAAAAAACTGCCACTCCCAAAGAAGTAGCTGGAAGCGGGGATGGAATTCCAATTCTCGTTTTTTTTCAAATATGTTTCCCAGTGTGGTAACTAGGAACAATCATGGGATAGATTAGGTCATTATGAAATAAACCTTTTGCAGTATGAAGATAAGATTTTTTTCAAAAATAAAAATATAAGCACATATATTAAGAGACACAAATAGTGTGACCGCCTAAAAAAGCAAATTTTGAGAATTTTCTAATTTTTTTAAAAAAAGTACTGCATTAAATATTTTTTACATTTTGGAGTTATAGTTGTACAAAAGTAATAAAAACATTGCATTTTTTATTTGATTTTCAGCGAGTTATTTGCTATCTACCAAGTAATTAAAAGTTCATCTACTGCTGCAGTGATTACAAGCTTCACAGTGATTGAAATAGTGTATGAGTTCATTATGCAATAATGGGGTAAGGACATAGGTGCATAAATAAATTAAGCACGTTTTATGAAGAAAAATATAGGGATAAATATGGAGGCATAAAATAAGTTTTTTTTTAATCAATTAAAGATTTTTTAAGTAATTATATGGATTATTTACTTTATGAGCAATCCTTTATTTATTCACATAAAAACTTATTGCCAGTTGTGGAAGTTGATATGCAATTTTTAATAACTAAATTTTTAGCTCAGTTTTAGTATAAATTTGCAAAATTTCTAAAAATTTAATAATTGAAAAAACTGAAATAAATATACAGTTTTATTTTGGAGCTGTTAACCACAACTAAAGAATTTCGCCAAGTTGGATTTTAACTTTAGCTTGTTTGATACTTGGTCAGCCGTGGTCAGCTGTAAAAAAATACCGATGATATCAGCAATGAGAATGGATTTTTGAATTTTTTTTTTAGATTTTCATGCCAATGAACATGTTATTTATTCTTTCAAAGATAACAAGTGAGGCTCCTTCTTTTCACAAACTTGTTTTTTTTTTGCCTTAAGTGAGTGCAGTTTTTAACGCATTCAAGTGTAAAAGAAAAATTTTATGGCTCATTTTCATTTTTTTCGCCTTTTTGTCACATAGCACGTTCTTACACTAAGCTCTTCTTTTGGCATTGTGCATTGTATTGCAAGTGTAAAACTTTACTTTTGACCAAAATCAGATCATTTTCATTCATCCATCATTCCCAAGTTGCCGGAACCCACGAGTAGGAAACCATTTGCAATTCAAGAGGTTCCAACGAAAGTGACACCTCTTCCCCTCGAAAAAGTTCTACACACCAAGCTCGGAAATTTCTCATTTTTCACCAAGGCAGATCCTGACATTGTTTTGGAAAAGCTTCAACTAACAGTTAATAGGTTCAACTTATTAACTGTTAGATGCAGGAAACATTATGACAACATTTTCATTTAAGTATGTAACAAGGTACAATCCTTTTTGTAAATTTTTTTTAAATTGCATCTTTTCGTAATTCACGCCATCATACCATTTTTTTTATTTATTTCCAAACGGTTAATGATACAAAACAAAATGTTATATATTTTGAAAGTGTATAGAACATAGTATCTTTTTGTAGTGTCATGTACTTGTGATTTTGATAAGGTTGAAAGAAAGTTGGGGAGGTCCATTTGCCCTGCGTTTGGAGTAAGTAGGCCACCACAATGGCGGGGTAAGTGGGCCAGGGGTAGCCCACTTGCCCCAACTCTTTGATATACTTAAAAAAAGTCATATTCACTGATATATAGGGTTAGTAATATTCACTATTCATAGTCCTATTCATTGACATAGGCCAGCAATGGGTCATTAATAGGTTAAGGTCATCTGGCTTGAATATTGGTCATCATCAGAGATACTGAATTATTGGCTGAAATTTGTGTGGATCATTTTTTTATCTTCAAGTTCATAATTTAAGTGAGAATTTAAAATAAACGTAAAAGTATACCATGGTTATTGTATTGCTGGTCGGGATACTGGAAAATTTTTCAGTTTTACTCGTGGATCAGTGGAGAAGAATGTGGAATAATGTATCAATGGATATGCAAAATCTCCTCAAATAAGTAAGCCACGGATCTGAAAGAGTCCCAAATGGACATTTCTGTTAAATGACCTGACAAGCACAAACTCTATCTTTTGGTGATTTTTTGAAGGTTATTTTAATGTTAATTATTCCATGGCTTTGTCATACAAAACACCATTTCTCGACAAATATTGTTATATTTTCTAATGCACTGAAGAGTAGTTCATTTCCTATTATACAGTCATTTTAATTCGTAACTTTGTAACTGTAAAAATACTGTACCTTTTGTTTTCTTAAGTATAGGCTTTATATTTCCATCGCTGTGTTAAACTTTATCGTGGCCTGAATATCAGTTAGATTGTTGTCAATTCAACGCATAACTTGTGATGTGTAAAAAAAATTAAACTCTATGTTTATTTTCACTCACTCTTTGAAAAATTTGAAATCATATTTTGTTATATATATTTTATTGAAAATACTTATTTATAATTGTAATAAATTTAATCTTTCAGTAATTTTTACCCAACTTATTTCTTTTAAAAGTATCATGAGAATTCATGATTTTCTTATATGTTTTCTACACAATTCATTTTTTAACGTATGTTAATTTTATAGTTTTTAATCTGTGGTAATTAACTTAATAAATAATTCTTTCATAATTTTAGAAAAATACTAATTAGTTTTCGAAATTAAGTATTTTCTTTCCATTTATTACGTATTTTTTATGGAGGAAATAAACACAACTAAATAGAAACATGCCTTCTTTTTCCATCCAGACAGTTTTTTATAGTAATCTTAAACATAAATAATAAATTAGATAAGTCTAAGTAATGTTAGTAAAAATAGAAATAGTAAATTTCAGTTAGTTATTCATACAAAGAATTCTCTACCACTTCCTTTTCACTCCTATAAAAATGACAGGGCAAGCTTTTGTCCCCTATTTCTCGCTCCCGTAATTATATCTGTGTTCCAAGCAGGAGTGTTTAGAAGTATAACAAGTATGATTAAAACTTACTATTAAGATAGCCACTAAGAATAAAACTAACCAATAAGATAGCCCCCATAAGATTAAAACTAAACCATAACATAGCCCCCCCCCCCCCCCAATAAGATTAAAACCAACCAATAAGACTAAAACTACCCAATAAGATAGACAAAAAGATTAAAACTAACCAATAAGATAGCCACTAAGATTAAAACTTACTGAAATCCACTAAAAAAATTGGCCTGTTTTAGAGAAAATTATTCGATCGTTCAGGGGTTAAAGAAAGTTTCTTCAATGATATACCTGCAGTTATGCAATGTAAATTTACAAAGTAAGCCAAATTCAAAGCGCACGAGTATAAAACACTAATTTAGATTAATAATAAACGGGGATATGAAAAAATTATAATTTTAACTCTGTAATATGCCTATTTTACATATTTGTATTGTTCAATTTGTGCATTGAAGTTACTATAATAATTTATGTTTCTTCCATTTTAATATTATTATTATTGTTTGTTTGCTCGATTTAAAATTTTGGAACATTAAACATTGAGGTGCTTGTTTGCCCTATTTTTCTGGATATGCGAGTGGGGACTGTAATTTACAATTAACATTCGAATGTATTGACTATGGAAATCTCAGTACTGATTCTGGGATTAAATCATACACGAACTTTTTCAACATAAAAATAAGAAAGCCTTGTAGGAAGGTAGGGTAATAATCTGATTGTCCACTGATTTTTTAAAACCCTAACTTATTATTATTTTTACACCATATGCGACAAAAATATCATCGCCAAATGCAACAAAAAAGAGTCATTAATAATAAGCCAAACAGTTTAAATCAACCACCCCGGTTAAATGAGATTAATCAAATAACATTTGCGCCAAACCACAGCTGTTCAGGAATTCTCATCTAAAAGACGCCTGAGTAGATGAAACATTAATCATTCTCCTTTGACTTCGGTGTCAGCCGATTTGGCTCATGTAAGGAAAAATCCCAGTTTAGTTGTTTAGTGGTAGGCGTAATTGCTTTCGGTAGGCTATTATTATTGCTTGTAATTAACTGGTTAAGTTGTAGAGGGACAATTCGGAAGACATTTCAATGATAATGTTTTGACAAAGTTTTAACTGATAAATTGTATATGAATTCGAAGAATTGAAATAGGGTTAAAAATAAGAATTAGACAATGAAGACGTACAGATAGGTACGCATTCAAAGCTCACCATTTAATTCTTTTTTTGCAGATAGTTAGTAAAACAAGGAATCACTTGTAGAGATACACAGGACATATATTATAACCAAACTATGTAGTTTTTTCTTTGAAAAAGTTTCAATGCTAACAGAAGTAAAGTATTCAGCTGAAAATCGAATCAATAATAGAGAATTAGATATGCAGGAAGACGGCGTTGCATATGATCTGAAATTTCCTTTTGATAATAAACGGATAGCCAACTGTAAAAAAAAGTCCATAACAAGAATCATAAAAACTCAAAATCAATTTTTGAAAAACATCAGTTACGCGTTTGTGGAACCGTTGTAGGGATTTACTAAGAACTGTGGCTAGAACTTTGTTTTGGTTGAAAAGTTGGCCATGCATGAAGACAGAGTTGTCTAAAACTGCGGGAAAGTAGACGATTGATAGAGTCTTAGAAATGTCGAGTGGTATTCTATTTGTTCTATTTTGTGTATTTAAGGTGGGAATATTTAGAATGTTTTCTCCCTCTATGATGGGATTATTTTAAATCATTATTCCCACCAAAAAACTTATGGGAATTGGGAATGAATTTTTTTTTACTCAGAAATGGTGGTGAAAATTAGATGCTTCTATTTAACAAAAATCTGCTTAAAAATCCAATTGATCGAAATATATGTGTTTTTAATTAAATAAATGAAAATGAAAATCGTGCTTGTTAGCTTTGCTAAATATATTGCCAACAATGATACACCTATTTGTAGCTAAACAACATCTTTAAGTAAACTAGGCAGGTAAACAAAATTGTTAAAAAATAGCAAGAACAATTTGTTTATGTTTAAACATTCAATTATTACAATGACATCCAAAAAGTGTAGCAAATAATGAATAGGTCAGGTGGGGTAAAATGGGTCACTTTTTAGCTATTTTTACCTTCAAAGTTCTCTGTTAATAAAAAATATTTCTTTAGAGTTTTTAAATTGCAGCTTAGCATTGCATTACTTTAGTATATATTTATGTAGTTTAAGTATTTTTTATTTATTTTATAAATTGATTAATTTTTGTTTCATAAGTTGTGACTCGTTTTACCCTACCAAGGGTAAAATAAGTCACACATCAGGTAAAATGGGTCATAATGCAAAAGGATTGCTACATAATCATCTATTTATTAGGAAATGCACCAAATTACTAGAGTAGGTTAAGATCATATAAAATAAATTTACACATAATTACAATGTTAAATTTTCAAAATAACATTGTTTGCGGTTGTTACAAAACGGTTCTTCCAAGACTCTTATAACATCAAACGAGTTATTTTTCTTATAAACGTTCCATCACATGCTCTTCCGTCATTTGATGAACAATGATGCAACTTTAGAGACCATTACAGCATCATCTGCCCTTAAACATTCAAAAAGTTGCTTCAAAAAAGCGAAACCTAACTGTGACCCATTTTACCCCATCCAAAGTAAATTGAAATGATAAAAAGGAAAGAATAAACTTTTTCTTATGAAATATGTTTCAAGCACCTATATTAAAATATTATTGTAAAAATTGGTTCAGAAAAATAAATTCCATATTAAGTAAAAATGAGGTATTTATAAAGTGACCCATTTTACCCCACCCTACCCTAATTCAAGGAAATGAATAATGCATTCATCATGCAGAAATCCCCGGTGATGTACATAAAAAGTTTCTCTCTGAAAAATTCAGGAATCGTCATTCTTGGTGCATTTCTATAAGTAACTCAATGGAATTCATTCAAATTAAAAAAGGATTAAAAACATCTTAAAACATTTCCGTCAAATAATTGAACTTTTTTAGTAACTATCAGAATTTTCGGCATTTAATCATACAAGTCAAGTTCAATGATACCTAGTACTTCGCTTAATAGTTAACTCTTACATTTAAAAAATTAAAATAATGATTTACTTATTAGTTTAACAACAAATTTCATTAAAAAAGGGACCACTAAGTGACCTACTTTTTTGTTAAAGCATAGATTCCAAAATTCTTTTCAAGAAAAAGTAACATAGGAAATGTAAAGATAAAAATAATGTGAAAACGAAAATGATATATTCACAACTTTTTAATTCAAAAATTCTGCTCTATAAGCTTCATTTGGCAGAATACTAAATAAGGTCGTAAATTAATACATATTTCAAGACTAAAATATTTACATTTTTTTTGTATCAAACCAATTATTGCACAGCTGCGACTGTATCTTGTTGTAATTTAAATTTCGCTTTCTTCACATCTGACATTTGAATCCGGTAATTAGTTTACGAGAATATTTCGCTTTAGTTATCATCACCATTAAAGGCACTTAAGCGATTTTTATTTAAGGATTATTAAATAGGGAATGAAAAAAATATTGCTAGCATTTACATATAGCGGAAAGTTATTTTACTAATGGATAAGCTTTTCAACTCAGAAGTATACTATCGTAAGTCATAAAAAGGGTGTACATCTCTTAAAACAAAGGAGTGAAATCCACTCCTGTAGGAGAAGTGCATTTTCGACACTGGAAAGAAGTGAATATTAACTCAGACTGAGTTAAAATCAATCGTTTGTAGTTAATCTTGCAACCAATAGACCCACTCTTGTAGAAGAAGTGCATTTTGGACACTGGAGAAGTGAAAATTAACTCAGACTGAGTTAAAATCACTCGTTTGTTTTAAGAGTGCAGTTACCTTCCCCAAAGCATAATTAATATATCTCCCTATGAAGGATACAAACGCATAAACCCGTCACGGGGCTGGGAAAGCCTGGTTTAGTAAGATCTTCGACTGGTACCCCTAAAGGTTTCGAGTTCAAGCCCTGGCCGCCAAAGATCTCCGTGTACGATAATGGTGACTGGTGCACGTTAAATCCCGTCGTGGTCACTAAGTCCTCCAAGTTCCCATACCAAAGCAGTACCTTTAGATGTGACAAGTCAATTCTGGGGATCCTCTAGTTGGCCTCTGTCCCTAAAAAATAGATGAATCACTTACGAGAGGTAGTGATGCCTTCTATTGAAAGCGAGTCTGCTGCTATTTGTATCTGCGTGCGTTGTGTTTGAATTACTTGACGAGGGTTTATAAGCGGGTTTCTGACCAAGCACACGAACCTGAATACATATCTACCAACCAACGAAACCGTCATCTGACTGTCAAGTTTTTCAGCAACACACATAATTTAAATTTTTTTTACAAATATAACAATTTTATTTAATTACAAAATTTTAAGCATGAACTAGACGTTTACAACCACCTTCTACAGAAATATATATATATTTTTTAAATTTAAGAAATTAAATTTTCTTTTAAAATTTCAATTTCAATTTAAATCTCATGCAGTGAAAACATTTTCACACTTCAGTTAATTTGCTTATCCCTCAAATGAATATAAGGGCCGGTCACTTCATTAGCAGCACTCTTGATAATGGTAAATTCAATTGGGCGAAATCGCCACTGATGGATCTGGCCCCTATATCTTAGTTTTTACTTTGTAGAATGTGAGTTTTGCAAATATTGCTTGTATATTTGATAACTGCTTTTTTTAGTATAGTTCTAGTATTAGCATATACAGGGTGAGGCAAACAAAACCGGCCCCGAGGTGGAGATAAGAATACGACAGAAATGTTGCCAAGTCTAAAACCAATACAAAAACAGGTTTGCTTACTGAAGCTATTGATCGCTACAATATTAAGCCCAAACAAACGCTTGGCGACTTATTTACCAGCAACTACGCCACGCTTTTAGAAGCTAGTTGAAATGGAATATAAACAAGGTTAGTAGAGCTGATCAAGATTTAGTGATTATTTGATTGTTTCGGTTGTTATTTATCCTAGAGAATCGGACCTTTTTGTTTTTGGTAATACAAAACATTCTAAATTGATTGCAAGACACAAAATTTGTATTTGGGACGTCTTCATACAATGCGAACTAAGATCTGAACTCGCCAGTAGTCTATGAGTAGCTCTAATGTGAAGCGAATCCAATCCAACCAATGCAAAAACAGGTTTCAGACGGCTTCAAGAGTTTTTCTCGCCAAGCATTTCAACGTATTCCCATCTCTAGATCGGGGCCGGTTTTATTTGCCTCACCCTGTTTTATTGATCGGTGCAATATGCTATATCTTGTAGTTTAGTTCTCCATTGTATTGATGAGGTGTGCATCTTGAGATGACATCCAACATTAGCTGAAATAGGCATCAGAACCTTTTACCATAAATATATTGAAAGCTCAAATCTCACACACACGACGCACTTAAAAAGAGTTTTCTTTATTAACTCTTTCAGTCCCAGTGAAACCATTTGGCATCATCATGCTTCTGATCTTAATTAAAAAAAATAATAAAGATGACATCTATTGGGATTAATAAAAAATATTTTCAAATAGAAAAAGTTTGAATAATTAAACGATGAACTTTTTGTTATCATAAATGGCTATAGACGATCAGAAAAAAATTCTATAATGAAGATGCCAAATTGTCATTGGGACTGAAAGGGTTAACAAGCGAGTCTAGTATTACGTTTTTCATAAAATTGTATTCTAGTTATATTTCTAAGAAAGTCGGTTTATGGGATGTCCGGGGAAGGATTAGAACCAGGCCCGTCCGTGGCCGAGTGGTTAAGGCATCAGCCTCAGGATTCAATCTTCTCAGGTTCGAATCCCACCTACTGCCAGTCATCCTATAAATCGGATATCTGTACTGGAAAGAGTAGAAATTTCCAACTCGAGACGGATGGGCCCGAGTACACAGGGACAGACTTGCTCATTAAATCTGTGGAGTCCAAAGTCCTGACGGCGTCAGCGTACGATGTCGCTCGAAGTTCCGTTGGGTGCCCGCTCAGGTGTCGACCTCGTCACTTGACCAGAGTTCTAAATTACGAGGCGTTATTAGCTGTGTTAAAGCTCCTGACGGAGGCTAGAAATAGGCAGCTGGAAGCGATTACATTACCTAGAACCATCATAGTCCTCTCCAGAGGCATGTCACCTATCCTAAATGGTTTGGAAGGCAAATATCTTATTGTAGTAATAAAGAATCGAGCAAAGATGATATTTTAAAGTCGCTACCTCTCTAACAAACTGCAATATTTAAACATGAAAGGGAAATGTTTTCTTCATCTTTAATAAATGCTTAAATTCTAATGTTTCGTACAAGTTATTTTGGTAAAAAATTTGCTTCTTTTAGAGCACAGATTGTTTCATTTGCAAGCATTAAGTAATAAAATTACTGAAATTGAAAAACTTTCTCAAGTGGCAATTTCAACATCCCCGCCAAATCCTTCATGATCTGAGTTTTAACTTGGACGTCAAAAACTTTAAAACATTTAAAAGTTTTACATTAATTTACCTGAAATTTTTTACAGATGCTATTTAAATATATATCTGTGCCATGAACCTCTAACATCCGGTGTATATATATAAGTTTTTTTTTTTAATGTCCAAGTGTAAGTTAATCGAAAAAAAAAATCCTTTTTTTGTGGTTAATTTACAACATTTTTCTTAATAACTTCTTTTCTTGTAACTTGTATGCAACTCTAGAGGGTCATTGCATGCATCAGTTCAACGAAGAATTTAACACATAATTAATGTTTATAGGATGAAAATTCATTGTGGTTGACTTGTTAGCGTAAACCTCCTTTTTAAGTAGAAAAACACCGTTTAAAATAAATAAATTATATTTAAATTTTAAAAAAATGCCTAAATAGTATTATTCATTATATTTGAAATCAGTATGCCAAATTTGGAAAAGATTAAAGCAATAATAAAAATTTTAGAATTTTGGGTATTCTCCTACCTCTCTACTATTCTCCTATTCTCCTACCTCTCTACTATTAAGTAAATATATTTACAGGCGCACATTTAATTAAGGATTTGTGAAATCACACACAGCTGTTAATAATTACCTCCACTTAAATAAGTAGCTGTATTCCAAATACCATTCTATTTCTGAAACAGCAATGCACTTTAGGTTGATAGTCGTAGGACTTACATCTTTATGCCACAGAGAAAAATAACTGTTTACTAAAAGAGGAATAATGTCGCCATTTGGATCTAATGCGCGTTGAGAGAGAAAGCGTATTTAAGCTTGACTTTTTTATTGTAAAGGTGTGAAATACAAGAACAACTCATTTTTCTATATTTGTTAGTTTTGCTTCTGAATTTAAACTGTTTATTAAAAATA
Organism: Hylyphantes graminicola; assembly: GCA_023701765.1. Lineage (NCBI taxonomy): Eukaryota > Metazoa > Arthropoda > Arachnida > Araneae > Linyphiidae > Hylyphantes > Hylyphantes graminicola. Next base: position 42,280,768 of record CM043115.1, on the reverse strand, counting down.
TTGATTCAAAAAATATGAAAGACACATTATTGGATAAATCAAGAGGGGCTGGGAGAGGTGTTGTCCTGCTTATAATAAACACAAGCTAAAGACATAAGGTATCGCGCATCATTAAAAAACTCCCATTCATCAACATGATGAGACACAAACGAAGTGGTTCTGTAGTAAAACAATTTTCAGTGAAACTTTTAAGTAAACCGCATTAGCGCATGCGCATTTGTCTGTTTCATATTAGGAATAAATGAAACTCAGTTGATATCCGGATAAAACACAAAACATCTCAGCCAAAGATGTTCTTATATCTTTAAATCAAAAGTGAACTTGACCATCAAGGAGTAAAATTTGGCATTTTATATATGATCTAGTGAAAAGTAAGTAGTACAATCTTACATCACTAATAAGATGCTTGAAAATATATAATTTAGTTTAGTTTTGCATTATCGTCACACTACATCTACACGAGGGCTATTGGATACGGGCGTCGTATTTTAGAGCCACAGTCAAGTGACGAGTAGGGAACCATCGGGTAGGGTAGGTACTTTTATATTCCCGCTTGTGTGCTTGATCAAAGACCTGCTTATAAGCCTTCGTCAAATAATACAAACACAGAGAGAATTTTTACTGTTACAAAGAAAGGAAAGTACACCCAGGCAGGGCCGGATTTCTAAATAGGCTAAGTAGGCTGTAGCCTAGAGCGGCGAATTTTTTGGGGCGGCAAATTTTACGACCAATTAAAGCGGCATTCGGTACAAAAATTAATATAAAAATACGACTATTTTTTTAGAAAAAAATCAAATAAGTTACATTGATATGTTAACTAACTAACCGTATATATATATTACTAATATTTCGTAGCAAACATGGTCGCTGTGAGGGCAAGTGCACTCCTTACTCCCGGATTTCGAAAATGAAAGAAAAATAGTAGAACAGTTAAAAAATATTCTCCTATTTTTCTTTCGATTTAGTGTGTAAAGGTGCATAGATGATTCCAATATGTTTATCTATTTTAAAAAGCATATATCACCCTATTTTGCAGCTAACCAGCTACCTTTCCTCGAAAGGGGAGACTATTGTGACAGGTTCGGCAAATCAATAGCCAACAGGCGGCAAAACTTTAAATCCGGCCCTGCACCCAGGGCGGAGGCGGTAATCGATCCTGCACCCGTTACAGCCCGCAGCAGACATAGTAACGCAAACGTAAAAGGCGAAAATTACAGGATATACAAGGCATTACAAGGCGATGTTAAGTTTAAAGGAAAACAACTACCATTTTTCGAATCTGCTTTTTTAACCACACACTCACGTAGTCCAACTGCTTTAAACCCCCTAAGTATCTTATAGTTCCCTTAGTTCAATTGTAATAAATCAACAATAGGCAGCACACTTGCTTGTGACTCAATTGTAATCCCACCGAAAAATCACTTACAAAATTACATGAATTAAAAAAAAATATTTGTTTTAAGGTTTTTTAAGGTTTTGTGGGAGATTGCAAGGAAAACTTCGCCGATCATAATTGTTTCATATAATCAACCACCGAGTGCAACATACACACTCTTAAAACAAAAGAGTGAAATCCACTCCAGTTGGAGAAGTGCATTTTCGACACCCTAAAGGCATGCATATTTTCTCAGACTGAGTTAAAATCACTCGTTTGGAGTGATCCTGTCGGAGGCTTAACACACAAAGAATCCACTCCTTCCGGGTAAGTGCATTTTCCAGTCTGGAGGAGTGAAATCCACTCAGACTGAGTTAAATTAGGAGTGCTTGTTTTAAGAGTGCAGCAACATTTTGTCTCACAAGCAACATGTTGCGCAGTAAAACAAAATGGTGTAGTCGGTGTGCGTGTTTTGCTTTACTAAAAATATTTTTTCTCGAGATATTATAGAAATAAATTCTAAAAATATAAAAAATAAACTCAATATTTCTTACGAATACTCAACAAAATGCCGTGAAGAAACAATAACGTGTTTTGAAAATAACTGCAAAACTTTCTTCGGTTACTAAATTTACGTTTGCGCTGATGGCGTTGAACTTACAGTTTTTTCAGTTGTGCAGTACATGCGTGGGCAGTAGCGTTATTAAATATTGAAAGTAATTAAATATTGAAATTTTATTCTTACGATCGATTTTGAATAATTAATGATACCACTTACAGTGTTTCAATTTTAAATATGAATGGAATTTGTACCGTTTAACTAATTGCTATATCTTCTTTTAGGTTGAGCTTATTTTCTTAACCTAAAAGAAGATATGGAAGAGATAATTTTAAATTTAAAATTTATTTGCTTTCAGATTGGTTATGTGTTTCACTTTTATGCATTAACCACTTCTAGTTAAGTATATTTTCACAATAACATATTTAAAAATAGAATTGAATGGTTGTTTAATATTTTAGTTGATGTGATTAGTTTATTTTGAAAGCATGCTAATATAGCAATGAAGCAAAAGAAGTAGCACGGACTCAACTAAGGGAATGATTGAATAATAAAATAAATTATATAATAAAAGTATAAAAAAAGTGATTTTTAGCATATAATAAATTTGTTACATTCTTTATTTTAAATAGTTTTCTTTTTAAGATTTATAGGATACTTAAGGAAATAGATTTAAAAAGTTTTACTGCAATACATACTTTTAACATACATGAATTTTTAAAGCAAATATATTCTCTTCTAACTTATTAAGAATTATAGTTGATGCTTTGGTAACAATAAATTTTACATTTAAAAATTGGTGACCTGTGACTTTACGTTTGCAAAGAAAATCTAATTTTTAATATAATGCTTTTTATTTATACATATTCTTAAATTTTAAAACATGATGTCGAAGAAAGAACACAGATTGTTTTTACCCTCTGAGGGACTAGTAAAATTAGCTGAGGTAAAAGTTTTCTCTGCGTATGAAAAAATGATTTTGAGTTTTTAACTGAAAATTTCAATTCGTCAAATTTTTAAACACCTATTTCTGTAGTGGATATTTATAAAGGACTTCTCCAGACTTTATATTTAAAATTTATGAAAATCATATAATTTATAAATTAAAAAAATATGTTCGTTGCTAGAAAAAAATCAGGCCAACAGATTTATTCTTCTGTATCTCTCAGAGGGTAAAACATTTTGGCTTCTTCACTCACGATGTCAAAAATCCCAGATATTGATAGTCAAAAATATTAACCAACTGGTTAAATTCTAAGGATAGGTTAATCAACTTTGAACACGCAGAAATATCCGTATATTGATGGTCAAAAATATTAACCAACTGGTTAAGTTCTAAGGATAGGTTAATCAGTTTGGAACACGCAGAAATATCCGTCTGCCGTTACTTCTCACCCAGCCCAGCGTTCTCGCGCTTAGCATGCAAATGATTTTCTAATCCTGAACACGACTGTGTGCACGCAGACGCAACTGGGAACTTAAATAATTAATGATGTGCCGTTAAGAGGTTAGAAGACGAATGGATATGTTTAGCGTGATTTACCATGGACCCATTTTCGATGTCGCCACATTTGAAAGAGAATTTTCCTGGAAATTAGGGGGTGCGTAACGCTACAAGGATTCTTACCACACAATAAATTACTAGTCAATTAAAAAGTAATTATATACGGTAGTGACCAAAAGTGTGGAATTTTTTTCAAAGCTTCGAGTCTTTCAACTTTGTGTGCTTTTAGAATATATTAATATTTAATATACATTTTTTATTTTCATACTGTTTTATTAAGGGGGTATGGGACACTTTCAACTTTTTTCTTTAATATTGCAGATATCAATATAATTTTTTTTCCATAAATGTATACTAAATATACTTACACTTTTAGATAGTCAAAGGTTTTAAATTATCATTATTTATTTTTTAAAAAAATAAAATGTGACAAAAAGTGATGTCTCTTATTTTTGTTATAAGTCAAAAACTTATTTATTGACAAGCAAATATTTAGCATTTTTATAAACAGAAAAATGTATTTAACAAACTGTCTTTACCGATTTTTCATATTTACCATAGTTTGTTTTAAAAAAATTATTGAAGTTTTTTTTAATAATTTCACAGGTTCACTTTTTTTATAAAAATTAATAAATAAAAAAATAAACTATTTACAACTAATCCCTAAAGACAAATTAAAGATATATGTTTGAAAAATATGAGTACAAAATTTTGACACACTATGGGCAGTAGATTTTGAGTTATATCAATTTAAAGTCCAAAAATCATCGAAAACACGATCAGGGAGAAAAACAGCTTTGAAGTTTATCACTTTCCTTACAGAAGCACTCCAAACCGACCGAACAACTAAGGATTCGATAACGTTATTCCTATCTATTATTACGAGGAAGCTAAGATTATAAACGTGGTTGGCCAACACAGATGTCATGACACAAAAAACTACACATCTCACGTTCTACTGCAGATATAAATAAAATTTTTGTTTTAAATTATTCTAAAATATTTGTGTTATTTTTTATGATAATAATAATTTTTTTGATTTTTTTGAAGATTTTGTGTCCTATACCCCTTAATATGTTTTATATTTTTATTATAATAAGAATATATTATTTTTTTTGTTGTAGATTATTTTAAAATGTCCATACTTTTGCCACCACTGTACTCTATAAGGTGGTTTCAATAGCTTTTAAGTACGAAAAATTCTATATCACCTCTAATTTAGGCAAGCGCAATCTGTCCGTAGATCTGTCTGTCTGTTAACCCCCTTTTAACTTTCAATCCAATCATCAAATTTTGAATTCCTTTTTTGTTCTAAAATATATTATATATTTTGGGTTTATAAGATGATTAATTATACATGGATTTATCTCATAAAGGCCCTCGCCAGATAAGACGGTGAAAAATGCCCCCATTCCAATCGGGCTAATTTTTTTTCTGAAAATACCTCATAGTATGGACAACTTCTCAGCCAAGTTTCAGCTCAAAAATATGACGCATTTTTGAGTAAAAAATTAAAGTTTTTTTTCTTTTTAAATTGATTATTCCCTGAATATATTTGATAAATCCAAAAAACTACTCATGAGTTTTTAGATATCATTGAGTAGTATTCTCAGAAAAATCCGCTCATAAATCTGATCGAGCGATCATTCTTAAAAATGCAATTTTATTTTTCAAAAAAAAATTTCATGCCAAAATCGTTTGGTCACAACTTAGGATTTTGTCTCTACATATTCCTCTATTATCAATCTATAATATATTTTTTTTTTCAGATTTTTAAAATTATTGGACGATAGTTTAAAAAAATAATTCTTAAAGCCTGATTTTTTTGCTCTAAAATCCATAGATTTAGAAATAGCATGCCCACCGATTGCGCAATCCCGTACAACGCAATGATGCGTGATGAATCCACATTTCGTCGTTTTCGCAATGCATCACGGGATACTGATTCACAAAAATGGTTTTTCCGAAGAGTTACATACAATAAAAACTGCATTTTTAACTTGCTTCTTTTGTGAATATATACCTCATGCCTTACAAAAATTATCAATACGCATGCAGTTATAAAATTATGCTAGCGAAACTTGTAAAAAGTTTTAATTAGTTAATATTGAATATATATCTTTTATTAGTCGAATTATCTCATGGTGCCATCTGGTGGCGTATGGCATGCCATGTGCAAGAGCTTGCGAACTGCCTTATGGGATAATGGTTAACAAATGGCTTCACCTTTCCCCCTAGAGGCAGATCTGCTACTTTCTAAATCTATGCTAAATTCTTTAGTCCGAAAGAAATTCTCCCAGATTGAATTTCCCCGCCTTTGTTAGGAGTGCCATCTACCGAGTAAGTAGTGCGAAAAGTCAGGTTTTAAAAATATTTTATTTTTTTTAAACTATCGTCCAATAATTTTAAAAATCTGAAAAAAATATATATTATAGATTGATAATAGAGGAATATGTAGAGACAAAATCCTAAGTTGTGACCAAACGATTTTGGCATGAAATTTTTTTTTGAAAAATAAAAATGCATTTTTAAGAATGATCGCTCGATCAGATTTATGAGCGGATTTTTCTGAGAATACTACTCAATGATATCTAAAAACTCATGAGTAGTTTTTTGGATTTATCAAATATAATCAGGGAATAATCAATTTAAAAAGAAAAAAACTTTAATTTTTTACTCAAAAATGCGTCACATTTTTGAGCTGAAACTTGGCTGAGAAGTTGTCCATACTATGAGGTATTTTCAGAAAAAAAATTAGCCCGATTGGAATGGGGGCATTTTTCACCGTCTTATCTGGCGAGGGCCTTTGTTTATCTACACTGTGAAAAAAAATCTGTAACCATTAAATTGTTTTTGTAAAAAACTTTTCCTAGAACATTTCTAGTAAATAATTACTAAAAATAGTGCTGTAAAAACACATAATATATTTTTGTTAACATTACATGTTTATGTCATGTTGATTTACAGGACTATTTTATGTATCCCGCACAACTAATGCTCCTGTAACTATTCAAGAAATTTTTCTGGATACCACAGTTTCCGTGCAATTGCAAAGTAAAACAAAGAATCAAACCCCGTCTCCCGCGTGACAGACGGGGGTACTGACCACTACACTACCGAGGAATAGCAGACTGCCGAAACCCGGGATCGAACCAGGAACCTTTAGATGTCCAATCTAACGCTCTGTACTATTTCGGCACACAAATCGTCAGGAAACGAGAAGTGAAATTCATTTGAAACAATCAACTACGTTATAAATTTAAAATGGCAATTGGTCTTGAATCACGATAGAGGCCAAACTTTAGTGGCGATGCGCGCGACACTTCATGTTGAAGAACACGATTGGTTGGAAAAAATTGCAAATACTAGAAATTTTTTTTGTAACTGCAGAAATGAAGATTTCTGTTCAGAATTACAAAAACTCTTTCTATAAAATTGGTTATTTCTGTAACATTACTAAAAAAATTCTGTATGTTTACAGAATTTTTTTCTCAGTGTATATGTCCCTGCTATAATAAATTTTTTGAGCATAAAGTAACAAGGAAGTCGGTTATTTTTTTTTCTTAGAACTTATCGAATTTTCGTTCACCATGAAAGAATAAAAGTTTATTTTATCAGTTTTAATTTTTGAACTCGACACTCATAAAACAAAAGAGTGAAATTCACTCCAGTAGAAGAAGGGCATTTTTGACACTGGAAAGGAGTGAATATTAACTCAGACTGAGTTAAAATCAGTCGTTTGGAGTGATCCTGTCAGAGATTTAACACACAAAGGATCCACTCCTTTCGGCGAAGAGTATTTTCAAGACTGGAGCAGTGAATATTAACTCAGACAGAGTTAAAATCGCTCGTTTGTTTTAAGAGTGAAGGTTTCCAACTTGTAAGTGAAAAATTAAATAGAAGTGAATATAAAATAATTACTGAAAGACTTACATTACATTTAAAAACTAAACACAGTAACTAAAAAATTTCGTATCAGAAGCATGTCAGATAATTCATCAAATGGTTTTTAAATTATCCTATGCTAAACTTGGGTTTACTTTTTAACGATCAATGGCTTCAAATTGTAACTCAGTTTTCGACTGGATTTACATTTTCCCGTTTTCTTACCTCCTGGATACGCCATGCTATTTCATGGAGTATTAAACTTTAAGGAAGTTTTCTAGAGATATAGGCGAATCTATCTGACTTATGCAGAACATGACTTTCAAGGATATATTGGATAGGCTAGAAAAATAACTGAGTTTGGAGGATGTTTTGTTCTAAGGACAAGTGTCACATTAAAACTTAAGTATTTATTCTGTTAAATTAAGGATAATGAACCATTAGCGTTAATTTTAACCTTCTTGGATATATTCGAATAATTCTGTATTATAAATAGTTAATATCTACGCTAGTTAAAAGTATTTGATTAACATAAGAAGTCCATTTTGGGCTGTTATTTTTTTACTGTTCCAAAATGGAATATTTTAAAATCACAAGTACGTAAGCGAAGTGATTGCAGAATTTAAAAAAAAAAGAAATTAAATGTTTTTTTGAAATTTTGTGTCTAGACTGTTATTGGTGAATTGATAAATACAATGAAGTTGTAATTTAAATTCAATACTTTTTTTCTAATCATGCATAAGAAATATGAAGTTTTAATGCATACTATGATCTTCTGAAAGAACTAAGAGAGCCTACGTTTCAGCTACCTTAACAAGAATCGAAATATTTTAGGTACTGATAGAAAGATAGACAAAGTATAAAAGCAATAAGTATACCACAAGCATACAATTTTTTAAACAAAAAAAATAAAGTTTTTTTTAACAGGATGGTTAAAACAGAAGTTGAAACAAACCTTTAAAATATATGTGCATACAAGAGTGAAAAAGCGCACCAATGGACAAGAATCATAGTGAAGAGAGGTGTCGAATATCAAAACTTTCTAGCAAAAACAAAAATTTACAGAATCGAATAGTTAGAGCGGAAAATGAAACAGACATTTAAAAGGCAGATGGACAGACCAATAGAAAAATGTATAGACAGACAAAACATCGGAATGATAGGTGTCTGATTTTGCTTTTTTCAAACAAAAAATTGTTTTTAAAAAATCGGATGGTTATAGTGGATTTTTTACGAGTGTATAGACCGACGAGTGGAACTCCTCACGATGTCAGTACAGGCTTTCTTTCTTTTTAAAAAAAATATATTTCAAGTTAAATAAAAACTTACCAAATACTTGTAGTTTTATAGTTTTGATATCTTCTAGTTTCTAGCTACAAACAAAGCGATTTTTGACACCGTCTTAAGTACGAAGTGGCTTTAAGTGAAACCTTTTGTTAAAAACTAACATATTCATTTTAAAACATAAATACTGTGTTTCGTGGGTTTGTTGCCAGTGTTTTGCCAATTTTGGGGTTTTAAAACAACACTAAATAAATTTTAATCAGAAGGTATCCAAATGCATGGTGGCAAAACGATATACCATTGTAACTTTGCACGTTTTTTTTGTTCAGATTTGTGCAATAGAGAATTTATGACTTGATGTATCAATTTTTTTCCTTTTTCAATTCCTGGTATTTTTTTTACTTATTTTGTAATTTTATCTATGGATTATTTCTTAATGAGATTCGCACCATAATAACACTTTACATTTCATAACGTTAAGTCTTAGAAACACGGAAATTTGTGTATTATATACTCCAACTGCATCCGTATATAAGTAAGCGTGGCTTTTAAGCTTTAATTAGTTTCATGAAATTCAGAGTAAACAAAATAAATATTTTTATCTCCTCACTAGAAAACATTGTGGCAAATGCGCATACTTAATTCTTATTAGAAGCTCTTATAACACACTATAAACATCAAAATATTATGCTTTAAATAACTCATCTCGTTTTATTTTTAGTAAAAATATACTTAGCTTAGCTGGACTTTTAATTATATGGAGGGTGTTATCTAATCTTAAAACTCGACTTTAAATGAAAAAGAAATATTGAAAAGGAAACAATAGCTTTTATCTTCATTTTTTATGCTGTTGACTCAATTAGTTGGTTTTCAAGATTTTGAAACTTAGTTAAGGAAATTTACATGCTTGCATGTCTATAGGAACTATGCATAGAATTCAGCAAAATAGAAATGTAATGAGTTTGCTTAATGCTAGTGGTAGAGGAAATTTTCTGTTACAAAATTTAATTTAATTTTTTGTGTAAATTTCATTGTATTTACCTTTTAGTAGAAGTTCTTTCAGTGGACAGTTTTGACAAAAGACAGTCAGTAAAAAAAATAATGTTTATTAGGTTAAGAGTAAGAATTTTTGTGTGAGATTTCTGTGTGGACTATTTTATGAATTTAAAGTAAAAAGTAAGTACATTTTTTGTGTTTTTTTTTTTAAAAATAAATGTGGTTTTTAATACTGTATAAAGACAATGAATTAAAGTAATGCCGAAACTTAAGTGTCAGCAATTAACATTAACATCTAACATTATTTTTCTTATATTAAATCATTACTGGATTAAAAATAGTGACTACATTTATTATGAACTACAATGTTTAAGTTAAAATGGAATATAAAAAGTAATTTTTTTAATCTTTGGCAGATCTAGAAGAAACTTTTATATGAGTCTAACTTTTGTTTACTACTGTCTATTTGTCCTGGAAGTAAGTAATTAAATTGCTTATGATCATGTATTATTTTATATAAAATCAATAAATGTATATTCGTGCATATAATCAATAAAATAAAACTTATTTATAAGCTAAAAGTAATGGTATCCGGAAGGAAATTACAACTACAAAAAAATTATAAATTAACGCAAAGAAAAATTTTAATATTTAATAAGTTCATAGTCATAAAATGAAACAAAGAAGGAACAAATATTTACAAGTATTTTTAAAACTGTGTCTTAATAATTGGAGATAAATTTCACATTCAAAGAAGTTTAATAAATTATCAACGAGGGATGTAAACGGAAATTTCAGTAGGTACATTCAAGGAAAGAAGAACATTTTAATAATTAATTGTCACTATGGGTAGTATACCTTGTGTTCATCTAATCCTGACAAAATTGGCCCTTAATTAGATAAAAGATTAGAATGAGTTGTTACAAACATTGTGAAAATAGTTTTGTTATATACAATTCTTTAATTGAAATAAATAATTGAAACATTTTACATGTTCTATGCTATTATATATGTAACTATATATACTTATATATGTAACTATGCTTTTTAGGAAAAGGAAATTTATAATTTGTTTGAGATTAAAATCTTAATAAATAACTCTGATCTATAATTTAAAACTTCACTCCTTAAAGTTAACTTCACTCTTCTAAAAACTGTTACTTTATAATTATTAGTCCCAGGAATTGTTTCTTCTAAAAAATGAATGCAGTTTTTGAAAGTTTAACTTTTTAAATGAAAGTTATTTAAAATTTTAAAATTCATTGTACTATCGAAGTTGCGTTTAGTACCCCCTCAGATGTTGACCTGGTAATAAATTAACGCAAAGAACAGTTTTTACTTTTTATTATTTACAATATTCTTCCAAACATTTACTGAAGGTTTCATAATGATATCTTGTGTAGAAAAAAAGTTATTAAAAACTTTCTGGAATCATTCCTATACATTTGAATACGTATTTCTTCTGCTGGGACGCAGTACCCAAAAATTGGTCAAATTATTAATTTTTAAGTTTTTACTTCTTATTATTTACAATATCTTTCTGAAAATTTAATGAAAGTTTCATAATTATATCTTTTGTAGAAAAAAGTTATTAAATATTTTCTGGAGTCATTCCTATAAGTTTGAATACTTATTTCGTCTGCTTTCAACCTTTTTTTTCTCTGTTTCACGTTTTTCAATTCTCGTGTTTAATAAATCCCTAAGGCTTTCTTGCTAATTAAGTTAGAATTTTGAAATTTTTTACCTGTGTTCTTACATATATTATGCACAAAATTGTGCATGGAATAAGGTCTTCTATGTATAGTTATTTCTTTAAAAAATTTTGAATTCAATAATTTGTATTGTTTGTGATTTTCACTGTAAATGCATGTTACTTTTTAACTGTCGCTCACATTTTAAAATCCATGCACAGTTCTTGAACAGATAGTACTAAAAAGAAACCATAAAAGTTTGGCGAAGTTACTCTTAAAATTGAAGGAGGAGTAGGGTTTAAAAAAAGTTCAAAATTCTGACTTTTTTTTGAATAAATGAAAAACTACTTGTTAATTCACCGGGTTATGTTAAGCCCTTCTTCAATAATAGAAATAGACAGCCAAAAAGCTTCCAAACAAACTACATTGTATTTAAATTTGTAATGAAGTTGTCTATGCTGTCATTATAATTTAAATACATGAAGCCTACTTGTAGACAAAGTTAGTGTTAGAGATTAAAATGTTGTTTCCCGTATATAATATTTATTAAGTAAGCATTTTATTTAAACGAATTATTTTAAGAATCAGTTCACGATCAATTCTTCACAGTTGTTTTCCAGGTGTAAAATATTTATTGCAGGTTATATTAAGCAAATATTATTACAGCAAATATTAAGTTAACTTCTCTGATCGAATACTTAACAGTATCAGGTTATGAACAATTGTTCTTCGTAGAATTTAGATTGCATTTTTTACGGATAAATTTGTGAATTCAGGTATATAACAAATATTATGAAAACATCATCTGTTAAAGAATACTTTTACAATCTCAGTGATTTATCAATTCTTCACATTGAACATGTTCAATAATTTTTTTATTGCAGATTAATTTGTGCATTCAGGTATACAGCATACGTTAACATTTGCTCTGAATCTCCCTTTTTACATATCAGTTCACGATAAATTTTTCACGGTTGCATTTCAGTTGCAATATTTTTTGCAGATTAATTTGTGTATTCCGGTATATATCAAATATTAAGTAAACATTACCTGTGAATGAATCCTTTTACAGTATCAGTGGTCGATCAATTCTTCACTGTTGAATTTCCAGCGCAAATGATTTATTAACGATTTATTTGTACATTCCGGTATACAGCATATATTTAGTAAACATTATCTTTTAAGGGGATACTTTACTGTATCAGTTCACGAACAGTTCTTCCTCATTGCATTAAAATTTAAATGTTTTACATATAAATTTGTGTATTCAGGCAAACAACTAATATTAAGTAAACATTATCCCAGAACGAATCATTTTACAGTATACCAGGTCCCTCAATTCTTCACGTTGTACTTTAGAAGCAATTTTTTTTATAACAGATTATTGTGTGTATTCCTGTATACATCAAATATTAAGTAAACATCATCTCTGAACGAATCCTCTTACGGTATCCGATCACGATAAATTTTCCCTCGCTATATTCAAGTGCAAAATCTTTGCTACAGGTTAATTTGTGTATTCCAGTTTACAGCAAATATTAAGTAAGCATTATCTTTAGACGAATACTTTTACAGTATCCCTTCAAGAAGAATTTTTCTCCATTCGATTTCAGGTGATAGGTTGCAGATTAATTTGGCCACTCAAGTATGCAACAAATATTAAGTAAACATTATCTCCGAACGAATCCTTTTACGGTATCCTTTCACGATCAATTCTTCCCCGCTGTATTTCAGGTGCAATCCACCGCTATCCATTAGCCAACGTTATCGGTGGCCCACTTCGATAATTTGTCCATGGTACTTTTGATCGAGATCGATGGATCGTCCATTGTTGTTTTCGGGCTCGTCGATTAGATTTTAATGGCCAGTGTCATTTAGGTAACGAGAAGTTGCACACAGGCCTGCTAATTACTCTGGGGATTTGTATGGGCAACGAGAAAGTGGAAGGGTTTACTTAGGAAATCTTTTAGGTTATGTTTTTTAGTGGTTTCATGGTAAAAATAGTAGTACAGTCGGCGACAAAAAAAAGTAAACAGACCTCGCCGTTGAGACACCGTTTGTCGGAGGCACAATTATGATATGTCATTTCAACGGAAATAACGTTTTGAGTTGATTGGTCAACACAAAAAATTCGTAAGGGGTCGTCTTCATATTGAAATTAATACCAACTTCAAAATTTCCAATGGCAACACCCAATTTTTTTAATATAGAAATGTTCAGAATCGTCAAAATACCCCAAATATCAATTTTCATTGCCAGATTCCTTATAGTTTAGGAGTTATACAACCAAACGTGTTTGACAAAAAACGGGGGGCATCTCCATACATGCATGTATTATTTATAGGTCCGCATTTCCCCAATATGGAATTTTGTCAAATTCTTTCCTTTATGTGACTTTTTGTGCTTAGGGTGAGGGTTTGGTTGCAAGATGAGTAGATTAACATCCCACTAGAGCTTCAGAAAGTATATTGGTTACGGGCTAAGATATTTTAGACAATTACCAAGGAATAAACCATTTTTTTACTTTTGTGAATATATTGATTTTATTTATTTGTTGTTTTATGGAGAAGATTTGGTTGAATCAGTCCTATATGTAATTTAAACAGTGGTCAAGTGACGCCAACATCTGAGCTGGCACTCAAAGCAACTAATGACTTCTTAAGTGGGATCACGCCAGGACTTTGGACCACGACGTATTGAACCTGAAATAATTGGTCCAGTATGCTATTTCGTGGAGCATTTTTGGTCCAGCATGATTCGTTTATAGGACGACTAAGACGAGAACAGAATCCTAAAAGGTATAATCCGTGGCATGACGCCTTAACTCATTTTGCCAAAACGGCGCTGTTGGCGAAGAAATATGGATTAATATTCAAGATTTTTGAATAAATATTGTAGAAGATTTGTGTGTGGGATGATTAAGTTAGGTATTTATAGAGTTGTATAAGGAGTTGAACTGTGGTTACTTTTTGATAATAACCGCGTTCAAGTAGTTTCTGAAAAAATATGTTTTCTTTTGAGATTTGGATTGTATGTTATTAAAATGAGAACTGAGGGTAATTGAGGCAATTTAGGTAAGTTATTTTAATAATTTCCGGCTGTCTATTTCTAGCCTCCTTTATTTGCTTGATGCTGCCAAGTACCCCTAGGAATTTAGAACCCTGGTCAACTGACAAGGTCGACACCTGAGCGGGCCTGATATACTTGATTTTCAGTTTGGTTTGAAAAAATTGAAAGAACTTCGCAGTTAAGGTTACAAAAGGCTCATGGAGGCTCGCCAAATAATTTTTATCCATGGTAAAAAGACGAGGCCGATATATGAGCGGGAACCCAACGAAAACTTCTTTTTTTGCGGCAAAAATCATTATTCTATGCAGCTAAATGATAGGCTGTTTGTAGCAATGTTTGTGTTTTTAGCGTTTTTCACGTATAGATTTATCGGTCAAGTATGGAAACTACCGATCCTTGTAAGTAGGTTAAGTTAGGCTTTGAATTATCGTCGCACTAGAGCTACACGAGGGCTATTGGAGACGGGCGTCGTATTTTAGAGCCCCAGTCAAGTTGCGAGTCGACACCTGAATAGGAACCCAACCCAACCGTTAAGGGCGACATCGTACGCATCGTACGACTTTGAAGGATATTTAACGCGCACTCCCTCTACACGGGGTATTATTCGTCGGACATTTTTGGCTGCACGGACCGGTTATAGGTCGGCAGTTATTTTGGCGTTGCCCGGGTCCGAACCTGAGACCTTTCGCATGCTAATCTAGTGCCTAACCGACTGGGCTCCGCAGCCCCCTCCTTGTAACTAGATTTTCTAGCCAAATACATCAGTAGCAAATATCCCCAAAGTCTCTCATTCTGTGCTTTAAAAACCGGCGAGATTATCGCCAATAAAAAATTAGTGAAATATTAATTAGTTATTCGTAAAATTTGCTGTTAGCTGTGTTCCAATTGTTTAGACTAGGATTATGTGGATAATTTTAATGACGTTTCAAATAGTTTATAACCAGGATTTTAGTTTGTCGGGAGTTGAGTTGCATGTTATAAAAGATTCTTGATTACATTTTTTCAAATAGTTTTTTTGCTAATCCATTAACGGTGACGTACCGATAATTATTTGCTGGTTTTAAATATTTAATGTTGTTACAAAATTAAAAAGTCTAAATTTTTATTGTAATATAACAATAATAAAATAATTTGTATGTTAACCATTTTTTGCATTTTCCTGGTGTGGTGGGTTGTGTTGTGGTGACACGGAGGGTGCCTTTGCAGGTTTTGTTCTCGTTTAGCCTTCCTATATGTAGATAGCACCCCCGCTGAATAAAAAAAATTCTTTTCTCTTCCTTCCCTTCAGTTTATAGGCTAGTTAGACCTTTCATTCCAACCTTCAGATTTTCAAATATTTATTATTTATTTTTATTATTTGATTATTAATTTTCATAATTTGATTAAATTTTTTTTCTTGAAGGGTATAACATCATATCGTAAACTAATGCTTTATGCTTTTTGGTCGTCTGTCCGTAAGGATCTTTAGCTTACAGACCGACTTATGCTTAGAACTGCCTTTCTATCTTTCAGGTTTTCATTTTTCCCCGTTTAAAACGTTAACCATCAGTTTGTAATTTTATCGGTTTTTACTACACGAATTAAAACAAAATGAATAATTATAAAATAATGTCCTTATTATAGTGTAGAAGATTTTATTTAGAATTCGATAATAATATATCGTTTGGTTTTTTCCCAATCAAAGAAAGGAAGTAAAGAGTTCCCTACAATTATTAGACATTGTTTTATTTGATTAACATTTATTAAATTAAAAACCATTTCGTTTTGAATTTAAGACACATAAACTTTTTGGGAAAAGAACTTTACATGATGCAGCAATAATACAACCGCAATCTGTTCAGTACTTGATTCAATTTTACTCAATTCGACAGCTTTATCTGTATTGTCCTCTAATTTAATTTTAAGTTGAAATTAATTGCGAAAATGTGTATGCAAAATCCATAATAATAATAATTAGCGTAACAAATTAATTAAATGATTGGAGAATTTTCATCGAATAGTTTACACTCTGAATTTTGTTCTAAAAATCTTATCTTCTAGCAAGAAAGTATTTTTGAATACAAATAAAATTTTAATGCCAAAAAACATTAGAATCTAAAGATTAATTTGGCGACAATTTGTGCCCTGAGAACGATGTTGCAGGAAGTAAAAAGTAGTTATAATCTTGGTTTTGTTTATTATTAAAATATTTTGCTGATTAATTTTTTTGATCCTTGTGTTAATTCATAGTGCAAGCATAATTCGTAGTGGTTAATTCATAGTGGTAATAAATAGTGATAGCACTTCGCATTGTCACGCCACAGTTCCGGGGATCGAGTCCCCCGGAGGACCAAGCATGCTTGGGATCTGAGCACTCGGGGTCCCCCCCCCCCGAGGCTGGCCACCTTACTGCGAATATATGATGCCCATCACCCCAGAGCACTTGGTCAAGAAATCTGCAATGGGGATGGCAGGCATATTAACGGGATGTTTCATCGAGATGTTTATTAGTTAAATCATAAAAAATATATTATTCTCTTGCGATATAACTGTATTTATTTTATATTTTGCATCAAATGCATTCAATTAAATTTTTTTTATACTTTGCATAACCTAACAACGTTATTTGGAAAAAGCACTATAATAAGAACGTATATAGAATAAATAGTACTGAGTGTTCGCTTTCTTACTTAAGTCATAAAATTAGTCATTTAATTACTTTTTTTTAATCATAGATTACAAATATAATTTTTTTTGTTTATCGTTTTTAAAAATAAAACTTCATGTAAAATAGAACATTCTTTTCGCGAGTTTAATTTCCAGTTAATACTCGATACTTCACCTACTATTTTACGTTATAACACTTATAAAACACACTTGACACACGAATAACCTGAAATTAAATTCAAAACTTATTTTTCAAGACTTTCAAATCCATGGAAAAAATGATTATTAATTTAATTTAAAGAAAAGAAAACAACTTTCTTAACAGTTATTTTTAATCACCAAACGATCGATCCAGTCTTGATTGTTGTCTTTTCTCCACTTTTATACGGTCCCCTATTTTAAAATATAAGCTTATTATCATCATAACTCAAAATGTTATGCTAGTAGAATTACGAAATTCGGTATTTTTCATTAACTTTTGACCCTGAATCCATTTCTGCAAAAATATTAATGGGTTTATATTCATAATTTTTCGAAAAAATTATGAATAATTTTTTTAAAAATATTAAATATTTCTTAAATTATATAAAACTATTTTAACTTTGTTTGGAAAGTTATTAAGTAACACACAAAAAAATTTCGTCTGGCTACGTATATTATTAATGGAGATATGATCAAAAGTTTGGAAATCTCATTTAACATTATGATCAATAAATTTTCTGTAACCATAACTCAGCAACTATAAGGAATCTGGCAATGAAAATTGATATTTGGGGTATTTTGATGATTTCAAACATTTCTATATAAAAAAATTTGGGTGTTGCCATTGGAAATTTTGAAGTTGGTATTAATTTCAATATGAAGACGACCCCTTAAGAAATTTTTGTGTTGACCAATCAACTCATGGCGTTATTTCCGTTAAAATGGCATATCACAATTGTGCCTCCGACAAACGGTGTCTCAACGGCGAGGTCTGTTTACTTTTTTTTGTCGCCGACTGTACAATTAACAATTGAAAATTTAATGCAAAAAAAACAGCTGCAAGAGGGGATAATTTAGCCATGAAATGGAATAACATTAGAATAGTATAAATGCTACAAATATGTAAGAACTGTTTAAAAAATATCTGTAAAATGCAAAAAAATTATGTTATGAATGGAAGAACTGTATGCACTGTAGGAAGAACTATATGCACACAATGAAAGGATAATTAAAATGTATTCACTTATGTTCATCTGTTATTACTTTTCATTCGATTCTCGACTTCCTCAGATATCATTTTCTCGGTTGCCCTCGTGGATTAGATCCACTTGGCTTTGAAGATGGCCAAATAGTGCGTCCACAGTGGAATTGACGCTGATGCTTTTTTCCTTTGTAGATCTAAGTCTACCTCAGGATAGCCTTCCACTGATCACTATTTTGCATTTGTTATATCGGGCCTTGTAGTATATAAGCTCTGTGTTAGAGAGCCATGAGGACTCTTTTGAGCATTGGTTATCAACGCTTAACTTTTTTGTATCCATCCTCTATATTCAATCCTGCTATTTTCTTACAATTACTCTAACTTTCACAGATCTTTCTTTACTAATCCGCTAAATGTGGGCCAACCATCTCAGTTAATATTATACTTATGTATGTAATTGTCTACGGCAATATCAATATTTGAAGCTATACAAAAGTGATTTCCCATAATTTCTTTATTAGCTTTTACTCTCCATAGTCAGTTATTATTAAAGCAAATAATAAAAAAAGTCCAAATTATTAGACAGTACTGATTTATTTGCGTCCAGACCTGACGTAAAGGATTCACTTTCGGTTTGCAAAAACATGGCGTAGCAATATTTTCTTTTCTGCGAGATCAAGGCAGATCTTACAAATGCAGTAAATTCCATTTGGCTTCATTTGCATATGTTAGTCAACTAGCCATTTCAGCTGAAATCCAGTTATTTTCAATAACCAAAGAAATTAACTGAAACAAAAAATAAGTTTTCCACTTAGTTGTCTTAAATATCTTCATTAAAAGTCTGACATATATTTTCTGTTCGAGGTAAATCCCAAAAAGGCGTAAGTAATATAATGGTGGTTTTATCCCTTGCACTTTTAAAACGTTCTACCACACAGAGAAAAGGGACTCTTTCAATGATAAATATTATATGTTTTCATTTGAAAATAAAAAACTTTGTTTAAAAATTTTCGACGCAATGTTTTAAATTTTGAAATATCATTACGTCAGTTTCAGACCAAATTAATTTTTCATTTGGTAAATATAGTATAGGTTTCACCAACTCCCCGAATGGTTATCTCTCGTACTGGACTCGATATTGAACTTCTCAGGAGTACGAATACGACCTACCTTCGGATATTAATGAAAAAAAAAGAGAAAGAAATTGCAAAGAATTCTTAAATGCTCAAAATCAAAAATGTGTTTGAGTATTTCAGAAAAAAACTATCGAAGAAGTTTCCTTAATACCCGTTGATGCAAATTGCATGCATCGTAGTTGCCTTATATATTTATAAATTCTTCGGAGTTTTTAATGCACCGAAAAAGTATTAAATAAATGTGTTTTTTTTTTCAAAGTGAGTAAATAAATTGCACTGTATAAATGTGAAAATATTTCATGTTTGAAAATACAATAACTGACTAGGAAACTTCAAATAGGCAAACAGAAGATTTAATGCTAAACTGTCAAATCTTTTTAGCAAACAGGCACGTACTTTATAAACAATGAAATTTTTAAACAAAAATTTTAACCACAGTTTGAAAATGTGAAGAATAGTTAACATAAAAAAAAGGCAATTATATGCATTGGAATGCAAAGAAGAAAAAAATTTTAAATATAGGGACTTCATAATATATACGCTTGACAAAACCTGTTTACAATTAAATCGAGTGAAATTATTAGAGTTCTTTAATGAATGTTGCAAAAAATATATATTTTTATTTTAGTTTAAATTATCAACCTTTAAAGTTTTTAACTTTTTTTTAACTTCACTATTTATGAACCAAGAAAATTACCCATCAACAACAATAGTTCAAAACAAACTAAACCACTTCAAAGTTTATTTCACGACATTTAACTCAAACTAAACAGTTTCGAAACATTTAATCCTGCCCATCTAACAGTTCTTTTCTTCACAATAGTTTTAAACCTAGTATTCTGGAGATTGAATGTTTGGAAATAAAACTTTGAAATTGATTACGAATTGTGCATGGGAATGTCAGAAAAAGTTATTCCTCCAAAAAAAGTTGAGTTTAAATGTTTCTAAAGCAATGAACTATATCTTTCGTAACAAATTTACAGTATAATAGAGACATTTTAAAAGTAAATTATCTCATACTAGCTTTTTTTCTCTGTGTTATAGAGCCATTGGAAAGTGCAGATGCTCTTTTTTTCCGCAATAAGGTTCTTCCAGTCGAACGTATTTTGTATATTTCGTGGAAAACAAGTGGGTTGTTTTTTTAGATGAAAACGCATTGGACAAGTTATATTATACGATATGAAAAACTTAAGGAAAATGCGCTGTTTTGTTTGTAATTTTAAGACATGCAAAAACATTTTCTTCAAAACAAGTTTATTTAATTTTGTTAAGCTTATTTAGCATTTTTGTTATACCCTTCTCCCTTCTCTCCACAATTCTTTGTTCAAGTTAAATAAAAATTACATAATTTTTTTGCAATGTTAAACTTCTACAATACTAATTTGTTTTGAAGTGTGCTATACGCTCTCACAAATGCAAAAAAAAACAATAGTTGAAATGATATAATTAAAAGCCACTTCGTATTTGTTTAAGGGACAAATTTAAATAATAAATATTCATGAAATATATTTTTGAACCACGTAAACTTTTATGCAATAAAGTAAAAATAGAATTGGTACAAATTAAATGTAAATTGAGCACATTTTTAACGTCTGAAAAGGAAGTCCCTTATTTAATTTACCATTAAAAAAGGCTTTTCTAACTGAACAAAGAAAAATCTGAATAATTTAACCTGCTTCGTGTTTAACCAATATCAAATTTGAATGTAATCAAAAGAAACAATGCACAAATTTGATTAAAATGCATAGACAACCTTGAGTGTCTTCTCTAATTAAGACTATTTCCCACTAATTAACAATTTTTTTTCAAATTTGAAGTTTTCACAGCTTGTTTTTTTAAATTATTTGTCACTTACTCTTTCATTATAATTATTTTAATACCCTCATAAAAATAGTCAAGTTACTCTAATAATAAATCCCTCATTTCTGGTTTATATGAATAGAAAGGCTTTTCACAAATAAATTTGGTTAATTAGCGAGTTACTGTTCTTATACAGAAGCATGTTTTTACAAATTTACAATTTTTAATCAAAATTGAATTCCACTGCAAGGAACTATTTTTTTTACAGCCTGCCTTTCAAAACTTCATTTTCAAAACTGAGTAAAAAATACCTGCATCCGAATATGTTATATAGTCAAAATGCCTTCAAACAAATTTTAATCAAGTTTGAAACTTGTATATAATCATTGCTAAAAACCTGCATATTATCAAGTATGAAACACCCGGTGTTCATGCAAGAGCCGGTCGATGTTTCAAATACTATTTGAAATGGACTTTTATGCTAATTTTTCCGAATTCAATGGTTACAAAAATGAGTATAAATTGACTTATAAAATGCGGGATAGTTTGTGGATTTTCTTCTATGTTCTAGCACAAATGCGAGCTAGAGAATGACTGGTAGTAGTAGGTGTGATACGAAGCCTTGCCTTCCAGCAAAGATATTTTTCTCAAGTCCAATACGATAACCATTCTGCAAACTGCTCTGGTGAAACTACTAATATAAAAAAAAATATTACTATGTTTATCGAATTAAAAGTAATTTGTTTGAAATAGTGTATGACTGGAAGTTCAGACTTGACAGCATTGCGGGTCGTCAGAAAAAAATATTTCATGTCAGACTGAAAACCAATTTAGTCATATTTGAACGCGGCATTCTGCTCAATGATAGTACAGACGCGTGCATTTGTGAAATCATATCAATCAATAGTTACGTAATTATGTGCGAAAAATTAGATTGTAAACATTAATCGAATCCCTTTGGTACATTTGGTACGTACTGGTACCCTTCGCTTTGGTACGTATTGGTACGTTTCACATTTTTAATGGCCACAGTTCCGCAGAATGGGAGTAAGGTCTCGATTGGTAAATAAATATATTTTAGCTTACCATGTCAAGCCAATAATCACCGAAACCACCAATGAAATCCAGAAATGAAATGAGGAATTATTTAAGTAACGTGAAACAAGCCAAAAGAAATTCTCTACAATTATCGTGGGAAGATTGCGTAGGGAAACTACTTATACAGTAATTAAAAAAAGGGGAATATTTCAATAGTTCACTTAAAAAATATTTTCTGAGAAATGAAACTGAAGGCAATTTAAACCCATACTTTCATTATGAACTACAAGATGTTAAAAAAAATGTAAAAACATTATGAAGTTTTACGTTATTAAAATTTAATTTAATTTTTGTTTTAAATATTTTTTTCCGAACTAAGATTCTGTTTTATTAAAAGTTTAATTTTCACCCAGAGTGGATATACTTTGTTAAAGTCGTGTTGTTGCAGTTGAAGAAAGGTTTGTTATGATTGTATTGATTTCCTTTGGAATTCGATACTGTTTAATTTCCGGACAAGGAACTATCTCATCTGAGGAGAAAGAAAAGAATTGCTGTAAAAACTGTGTAAAATACTTTCGTAATTTTAAACATGGACTGTGTGCGTAAAAGTAATTTGGATTGTTCAATATTTTTAATCTTTTATTCCTATAAATAAGACTGGAGACATTGGAACTTTAAAAAATTTAATTTTTTAAAAAAGAAGTTAAATCAAAAGCAAATAATTTTGATGCCATCCAATTCTAATTCAGCTACATTGGTCTATGTTGGCCACAGAAGTTAAGATATATAACTAACTCCTCCATATTAACTCTTCGTAGTTTATTTATGATGATGTTTTGGATACTTTCCGTTTAATTTGACGTCTCTGCAGTTTTGGATACGACAAAAAAAACCTATTGATATTATTTAAAAACAAAACTGAAAAGTAATTTGCAATATATTTTGTTATACAACCAAAAACGTTTTTCTGTGCATGCAAGACAAGTTTTTAATATTATAGCAACTCAGAACTTAAAAAAAAAAAGCAGTAGAAGACTTTCTAGAAAAATATCTATTTTATCGGAGACATTTTTTTTTCTAAATCGCTTGGAAGATAAAAGAAGCAATTCCCCCACACTCTTTTTCTTCTATGTCACCAAAAGTATCCCTGGTTTACGATTCTTGTGCGATTGTAGATCGGCCAGAGCATCGGAGATTTGATGGCTTTTTCAGATAGAAATGATTCGGAGATGAAATATTTTTATAGCCATCGACTTCTCTGTCAATTTATCGGAAGCTCCCCATTTTACTTCGTGATTGCAATTTGGTCCTAAAAAGTTTTTCGATAATCGAAAATGTAAGGAAGGGTTTTTGAAATTCTTTATAAAAAGCATAAAACAAGGAGCATGTCTCATGAAGCTTTGAAAGATTCTTAGAAATAAGTGTCAAGAGAATAACTAGATATCTATGACGATGTTTTAGTCAAGAAAAGTCGTCTAGTGTAATTAATATTTGTCAAAAGCCGTGAAGAAACGGGCCGCATCCTATATCTTAATCACACTTGGAAGAATGCGAGTTTTCAGCTAGATACTTCACATACTTGTAATTATTATCTTGACACTGATTTCACACTGAATGAAATGTAAAGCTTTATAGATAATAAAGTATATGAACAATTTCCTGAAGTAAACAATTTATAGTTTCGAATATGTAAGTACTATATTTAAATTTTAAGATCAAAATATTTTAATTACTTTTGCCTAAATGAAGAAGAAACTTTTTGTCTACTTGAAATATATGTTTTAAATATATGCTGAAGTTAGGTCAGGATAAAATTTAATTTTCAGCATTTTTAATTTTGTCAGTAATAAGTTGGGCTATTAATTTATTTTTATTTTGTAAAAGCGGCTTTGTATTTTCATTTTCACGTTTGAATCAATTTTCACTAAACTTTTGCGGTTCAAAGTAGTTAAAACTTCTTTAAGAACATCTTTTTGCATTATCAATCACGTACTACCGCATCACTAGTTAAACCAATTTTACCTTAATTTTCCCGGCTCTAAAATGTTAAAAACTGTAAAAAAAAAGAGTTTTGCATCGAAACGCTTTCGCACCATTACGTTGCTGGTTGACGTTGCTATGTTAACTACACTTTCCAAGTTTTCCGATCCTTAAAACAAGTGCAATTTGTTATGTTAATTATGTAAACTAAACATGGTTATCCATATTTAAATATTGCCTGTTACAGTTTATACTATAGTGAAGATGCTGTGGTTTAGTGAACTTCAAAAAGCATCTATATTACTTTTCATTTCGCTGCTTTATTTTAAAAAAAGCCTTTACTTTTTAAAAACTCATTAATTCAAAAACGAATGTTTTCAATTTTATACAAATTACAAAGGCCACAGAAACTATGATTTGCGCACAATTTCTTCTACTTTCACAGTTATGCTTTAATATTTAAACGTGGCCTATACAAGTACGCATTGCTTTATTTGTTAAAAAAGACATTTTTGACATATTACTCGTAACTTATCAACCCATAAGATATGAAATCTATAACTAGCACGAAAAAGAAGTTTCAGACGTTTCAAAAGAAAATAAACTAAAAAAACCGTTTTATATCTTCAATGATAACGTTGATAAGAACGTGTTCCTTCCATCGGAATGTGCAAGAACTTTTTGGATATTTTTATTCTTATGCAAAAGTGAAGTTTAAGCCAGCAAAAGAGTTAAACTATGAAAAGTTTTCGTAAGACCCCGGAATCTTTCTATATACCGTTTTCAAAGATTCATACAACGAGCTTATGTTATTTGAACTGGATGTGGAACTGACATCAATAACGTTCTATTTGAAATATTCACGGTGCAGTAGAATAACAATTCTATTTCTCTGTGAAGCGTAAGAAAGGAAAAGGATGGCTTTCACAAATACTTATATAAAAACATAAAAAAATAACAAAATTGTTTTATAATATTAGTTAAGACTGTTTTGATTTTAAAAAATTATTTTTTTATTGTGATATATATTAAATCGATAGCTTATTAAGGTGGAAATAGTGCGAATTTAATTCAAAATAAAACGATAAAAAACTGTTAAATTTTTCAATAAATCTGTCATTATGTTGTGTGTTGTTAAATGTTATATATAAGCTTATTTAAACTTAGTTAAAAGTATCACTCTGAAAATCATTATAATTTTTTGAAAGGTTAATTATTGTTTTTTATTTCGGTACTTTGATTTTAATTATATTAATATTCTTTCATTTATTTATAAATATGAATATGCAAATAAGATTATATTTATTTTACATTTTTATAATCTCTTAAAGATGTTTCGACACTTTTTAACGTCTAGGGGAAACAGTAAACATCTGGAATTGTTTCTTTTTCAGTTCAAGCTGTTTGCATAAAATCTATTGTTACATAAAATGTGTTAAAAAGCAAATTTTTTACTATGCAATAAATGGAAGTGTTTTTGCATTTCAATTATTATAAAATTAAAAACTATAATTACTTGTTTTTTTGTAAGTGCAGTTCAATGTAGGGAAGCATTTAAAAAAAGAGGTTTTTAAATTGCAAAAAGTATTATGGTACGCTAGTTTTTGTATTTTTCTTTAATTTTAAGTTTTATTTTACTTCTGACATTCAATAGTGTCCTAAATGCTTTTTTTAAACTCATAATTTATTTCTTAAAAATTACTAACTTTTTAGTTTGAGAGATTAATATAAATAAATATCGTAGTTATTTTAATTAGTGCATTATATAAAGAATTAAACAAAAAAATAAAATTTGCTAATGTTGGAGAAACAAAATAGGTTTATTTAAAATGTTTATTATTTAAAATACTTCAATAAATTACTAAGTAAACTTAATATTTTAATGAAATGCTAAAAAAGATTTTAATTTATAATATTAGTTTTTATCGAAAATGTATTTTAGTTCCTATATTTTTATCTTCATTCTTTTTATATCTTCGTTTTGCATAACAGAAGCATTAGTTTTTATGATATACACCTTTGCAGGAAACTGAAAGTAGTATATTTTCTTCTTTTTTAATCAAGATAGTGATTTGTTTCATAAACCACTTTTTAGAATACGGTTAAGGTTTTAAATTTCGTAATAAATTTAGAGATATTAAATTTTCTAGAGAAAATGCATTCAAATTCCGCTTTAAAGTACGCCATAATGTATTTCTTGATCGTCACATATCATACTTTGTTTTCAATAAATATTTACAATGGTTTTTTTTATACCCTTTTTTATTTCTAAAACTTTATGAACCTTAATTTTGTTAAAAACTTAAGAATATATGCCAGTGAGTGCAGAATTAATGATATTAGAGACAGTAAGTGTCTCTTTAACTCTTTTAGAAATTATTTCAATATCAAGGTCTGTAGTTAACACAATATTTTGAATTTTTAACTAAGCTACTTAACTTAATTTTCTTACTAAGTATTAAAGTGTGTATGTATACATGTTTAAAAATTTAATACATTAAAACTTTTTCAGTTCTTCTTATCGAAATAAATGAACTGTTAACATAGCTGAATAAAACAAACTTTCCTATAGGAGCGAATTTTCATTAATGAAAACCTCATAAATTATTCAAAATTATACAGTGTTGTTTTACATTAAATAAACAGTACAGAAAGTGCAATAACCTTAATACATACTTAATTTTATTATAGAATTTTCATATTAATAATCAGTAAAGTAGTTAATTTATTTAGTTAGTTACATTAAGTCGACTATTTTTATATAATTAAAGTACACAAGTTTCGAAAGATTCAAAGATTTTTTTTCATTTTAAAGATTTTTTCATTAAACCTAATATTTAAATCTTCTTTATAATATTTTGAATATTTGTGAATTTTTTAAAATGGATAATTTATTGAAACACATTAATGTATTTATAATTAATTAATAATTGTATTTCATAAACTGATTAACGTATTTTTTTATAGTTTGTTTTTCCTTTCTATGAAACTTCAGTTACTATGCTTGTTTGTATCTTTATCACGCGTAAGTTTTTTTGTAAACTCTTATTAAAAAAAGTGAATCGTTTATTTTTTACACAGCATAAAATCACCCGATAAGAAAATGGTTTAATCTCATAGAAAAGTTATTTTACAACTTTGTTCTGCTCCATTTTCCACTCAGGGGAAAACGAGAGAGTAAAATATTAACTTTCTTTACTATCACTGAATTCGTTCGACAAAGGTTTAAGTGGCACTTCAGAATTTTTTTTGCAAATTGAGTCGCAAAATGTACATTAGACAAAGTAAAAGTATACATACAAAATTCCTATAATAATAGATATACCACATGCATTGTTTTACATTTTTGGCATTAATTTGTTTTTAGTCGTTTTTTTTAAAATCATTTATATCAATGTCTGCAGCTATAACAGTTTATGTTGAGTAAGTTTAGGCCTTGAAATGCCGAATTATTCACTTCTTGGTTTTCTCTTACTTCTCATACAGGGACAAATACATTTTATCAACTTATATGTGAATAAAATTACACAAAATTTAATTTTACTATGAGATTGAATATATTTTAATAAATTAAATGTTCCAATTTCAATTACAAGGTTACAATATTTTAATGCTTAGCTTCAATTTTAAGTATCTATTTGCCTGTAAGGACATTTAGTATGCTGTAATGGTTTGTAATATGAAATGACAGAGAGATATAGAGAGGAAGTGTGGGGAGTTTATTTACAGAAACTTCACTTTTTAGACTACTCTCTCCTTTTTTCAATCGAAATAATTTATTTTTAAAAAGATGAAAGTAAGTATTGGCTTCTCAAAGCTTTCCGTTCTTCCGTACCTCAATCA
Source organism: Hylyphantes graminicola (assembly GCA_023701765.1). Taxonomy (NCBI): domain Eukaryota; kingdom Metazoa; phylum Arthropoda; class Arachnida; order Araneae; family Linyphiidae; genus Hylyphantes; species Hylyphantes graminicola. The sequence continues at coordinate 42,252,779 of CM043115.1, read as the reverse complement.
TAAATTTAATTTCATCCTTCTAATTTTAAAAAAATCATTTTTTCAATCGAAGGGTAATGATCTTTTGTATATTTTGTTATTCTTTTTGTACACTTTGGTCCATCTGTCTTTTATAATCCAATTCCAACTAGTAAATTAAAAAAAAATTGCAAGGAAAGTGTGACAGAGGACACCAATTTTTAAATGTCCCCAAATTTGTGTCGGTTCTTTAGTCTACTTCCGACAGTCTACTTTTTTTTTGTTTAAAAGATATGATTCAAGGAGCCTATGTTTTATACTTTGTGTTTTTTTGCATGGTAAGTCTTTTTTCTTCTGAATGGGAGTCCATTTTAACTTCAGTTCTAACGGTGCGATTTAAAAAGTATTTTTTTGTTAGAAAAGCATGAAATTATGTGCCTATACTTTATACCGTTTTATAGTATGTCTGTCTATCCATGCTGACTGATGAGCCAGTCGGTTAGGCATTAGTCTAGCATGCGAAAGGTCCCAGGTTTGGGTCCAGGCATCGTCAAAAAATTGCCGTCCTATAGACGGTCCGTGCAGCCCGAAAATTCCCGACGAATAACTCGTGTAGGGGGAATGCACATTAAAAATGCCCCAGAGTACCAACGCTGCGTACGATGTCGCCCTGTTGTGTTGGGTGCTTACCCTGGTGTCGGCTTGTTATCTGACTGTGGATCTAAAAATACGACGTCCGTCACCAAAAGCCCTCGTGTAGCTCTATTGCGACGATAATTCAAACTAAACTAAATTGTCCATCCGTACTTTAAGAGCTTCAAAGAATATTAAAGTAAAGGAAACTAAGATTTGTTTTATAGCTAAGGAACTAATAACGGAAATTTTGATAGAGTCTTGAATAAAAACACCTTTTTCAGAAGCATCAGTTACAATTTTGGCAAACCTATTTAGTACCTTTTGCTTGTTTATTCTTCAGTATCTTTGCTTCATCTCATAATCTGTTGGTAAGCAGCTTAGATAAGTGACTATATAAAGAGGTAACTGTATTTGACTTTCTATTTAGAAAAACATGGATGCAATGGAACAGTTCTAAAAAAATTGAAACTATTTGCACCTAATGTATTTGTAGCTTAGGTTTTTATTATTTTTCGGGTTATCCAAACATATTTCAAAGTTAATGAAATTTTTTGAAGCATATACGAAAAACTAGTCCAAAGTTTCCGACATCCATTGACGTACAAAGAGCGTTTCCATTAAATATAGTTCGAACGTAAAAACTGTTTCCAGATGAAATAAAATTGAAATGTTTAGGCATTTGAAGAGTACAAGGGTTAAACCACTTGATTTCGTAGATGTCTTTCCTCAATAGGTCTCTTTGGCAGTGATAGCGAGAAATTGCCTAAACTGGTATAAAGAAATTGGGTACTCGCTTTGTTTATCTTTCGCGGAAAACCTGATTCAAGCCAGAGATCAGTGGAAGCGAGTAACACGTTTGTACCGCGAATGTAGGGTCGGGTAGGGTATTTTTACATATATATTCCGACTTGTGTGCTTGCTCAGTGAGCCGCTTATAAGTCTTCGTCAAGTAAGACAGACACAGAAAGAGTTTTTTACTGTCACAAAGAGAGGAAATACACCCAGGGCGAAGGCGGGAATCGAACCCGCGCCCGTTACAGCACGCAGACTGCTGGCCTGCGATGCTTACCACTCGGCCATCCGGGCCCCTCCGCGAATGTAGAACCAAAAGGAAAACCGGTTTCCAGTAGCATATGTCCGCCTAGCAGACACATATGGTACGACTCCTAAAAAATCAAGTGTTACTTCCCGTGTACTCTTCATTTGTGGCTATCTTTTAAGTGTACACGTAATCCTTACATAAAAATGATTTAACTAAAATATAACAATATACTTGAAAATCGCCATTTCTTTTTAACTGGATGTATGAAATATAACCTGAAAGGTCGCAATTAAAAAATATATATTTAACTATAATAAATTCAATTTCAGTGCCGTAGCAGAAACATCGTTTATTTTAAATTTTGCAACGTATGGTAATGACATGTTTTATAACGTTGTATTATTTGAATATTTAGCAATGTTGCATTTACATCAAAGGTTTAATATACATAGAAAAATGATGTTTCCCTGTCATTTTGTCAAGCAAAACAATATTAAGCCCCCACAACAAAAACGCTCTGCAAAATTACATCTTGTTGAATGCACAATCTACGAAAATTTTGTTACATTGACTATATTGAAATGCACAACAGCTTCGGATATAAATTCGTATTTAAACGGAATTGGATTGCCACCCAATAATTACCATAATGTGCTGTGGTTGCTAAACAAATGGAAATACCATTCATGAAGCAATGCATTTTGAGCAGTCAATTGGCAACAGATTAATCATCGAAATGGAATAGTAGAATACATGAATGCATTCCATAACGATTCAGCTGTTCCCAAAATTATGCTAAATTGTCCCTTAGAATATTCGTGATTGTCCAGTTGGCTGCTCTATTTTGTATCGTTAGTGTTCTTTAGTAAACGATTTTGAAATGTTGCTATTGAATCAAAGATATATGAATTTAATAATGCCCACGCTATTATAGTTTCATGGTAAAAACATCTCTACTATTCAAATTTCTATAATTTACAATACAAAACAGAGAAATTAGTTATTTTTTGGCACTATTTCCTTCCGGAACTAGATATTTCTTGAAATAAAAATTATGAAGTACTTTTTGTGAATTTACTTTGATTGGGAATAAAAACGCATGGTCCATCTCCCCCACAAAGAGGGAGGAGAAAGGTGAGAAATTCTTCTCCAAAATTCTTAAAATTCGTCTTTCAAATCTATATCTGCATTTTCAATAAATTTGATAACTTTTTATAAATATAATAATTTATTTCAGGCGGCTGAACAAAATTACCGGCAAAACACTTGTATTCTCTAACAAATATCAAGATAGAAAATTACAATCCTAACAAATTTTAAATTAAGCGTTTGCTACAAACGATGCCATCCCAAGCACACGAAATTATCCTCTTGAATAATCAATGAATATCTTCTATTTATCCATAAATACATAATGTAGGAAATTGCAACATTTAAATATGTTTCTTTAAATATCTAAATTTGCGTAGCATTCGATCATGGTCTAAACGAGGTAATTATCAACTTAATGGCCAATAGGAAATCATTCCATTCCATTTCCGTTTGGGAATCGCAAATGAAGAATCCTTTTCTGGTAATGCAAATTGGGAGATAGGAATTGAAACGTTTTAACTATTTATTTCTCTAAGAGGAAATTAAACAACTTCTGCTATTCTTTAACATTACATATTGAGTTTATTAAATATTTGTTTTGTATCATATTCTGTCTTAAATTTAAATTACATAAAAGATTATAAAATAGCGCTTAATTTTATAAAATTACGTTTTCTTTTGTGTGAGGAATTACCAAAAGGTTTTCCTTAGAAATAAGGATGCATTAGTTTTATCTTGTAAGATTTAAATAAATATTAATTTAAATGTTAAATTAAATTTGTTAATTTTCTGACAAAAAAACTGAAAAATGTGCCTTAAAATTTAAAGAAAAGCAAACTAATATTTGATGGTAACATTTATTATTATTTATTATTTTGAATAAATATAACTATATGGACAATGAAACAGGCCTGCTATTGAAATACGCTTTCTAAATTCGAAGTTTTGATGCAGCTCCTTACTCTACTAATCAAAATAATTTTGAATTTAAGAAAATTTGCTTATTTTAAAACTCCACAGTTCAAAAGCTGATCTGGTTTTGAACCGAACCGTTATGAAGGCCAACATAGAATTTTCTAGGTTATTCGATTTTTTAATGAAACCAGAACCCCAAAAATTTTCTCAAATGATATTTTAATGTTTTTAATGTTCTTAAAATATGAAATATTGGTTTTACAATGGTAGCTTACAATAAAAGTTTCGAATATTGGAAAAAGTTTTTTTTAATGTTTTTTAAAGTTGTAAGAAACCACTATTGTTTACTTTAAACGCTGGTATCTCAAAACTTACTTTTTCAATTTGCATGTACCTTTTATTATATTTATTATATTGATACTTATAGTATCTGCTATAAGTATCAGCCTGAAATTTTTTATACATGCTTAACTTGACGGTTTCTAGAAACCTCTGGAGGGATTTAAGGATAACTATCTCACTTTATAAAAAAATTAATATTATTGACGTTTTTCAGGTAAGAAATATTTAGTTTCACTTAAAATTTTATAATTTCAATTTTTTTAAAACGCCTCCATTAAAGCTTAAATGAACATTCATTTAATTACTAGTACAATTTTCATTTAAAAGTATTGAATAGATTCTGAGAAAAAGGTACATAAAAAAATTTCAATTTAACATGGGCTTCAATGCAGGGCTCCGGTAACTCTTAAACAAAAAAATTTTGACAAAATAGTTTGTTTGTAATACTCCGGAACTATTTCCCCATCTTTAGGCTTGTTGATAATTATGTACCTCAAATTTAATAATTATAGCTAAATTAAAACATATAGAACTTTCATAAATCTGGGTACATTTATCTTGCAATATATCAAGTTTAAGCTAATAATACGGTGCCATCATTGCTGCAGATAATATTAATATAATGCTGTCGCTGGAGACAGATCTTGTAATAACACTCTGTTTGATTGATATATGGAGATAATATTGTGTGCATATATGCCAATCGTTGAGTATAAATTGCGAAATCCAATGTTGAGTGTAAGTGAATGACAGCGTTGAAAATTAATGATCATGCTTCATTTATGCACACTATACAGCAATAGTGATTTTATTCAACCTTCTGCATATATGTGAAGTAAATAAGTTGTCGCCTGGGGGGTGGAATGCAAATAATTAAAAATCTTTAAGGAATATCAAATGTAATAATAATGTTACTATATGATCATCATTATACGTATTCGTTTTGTTTAAGTCATCAACACACGTTTTTCAAAATTCTTTTGAACCGTCCCTAATCAATTGCACCAAATATTTTTTTGTGTTGGTTTCTAACGCAGCAAATTTGTTTGCATTATTTGATTAGCAGTACATTTAAACGATAATGAAACCATCATTTAATGTAGTATGTTATTGTACTGTAAAGCTTAGTCTGTGGTGGTTGTGTTCGTAGTTAAAATTAATTGTGCATGTTTATATTTATGTTATTATTAGTAGTTTTACTTTATTTTTTTAATGGTAAGTACAAAATTAACAACTTTAAATTCTTTATTTACGTACATTCAGTACAAATATTGTATTTGTAACGTGTTTGCAAGTCATTAAAACAAGAAAAAACATGGAGATTTTTTATTTTACACACTTTATATCATACATAACGATCATTAGATGTTTTGAAATTTTTTTTATGTACAACTATAGTTATGTTCTTTTTTTACGTGAATAGTTTTTTTTATATTACATTAGGAAAATCTAAAACAAATTAAAATTTGTTTTCCTGAATTATCTTTGGTCAGAATATATTTATATCCAAAAAAAAAAAGAAAAGACAATTGGATAGTACAAATTCACATAACGATACTTATATAAACAATATAAAACAATCAGTAAACCTACTTTATTTTTCTTAAAAGAACATGAAACTTAAGATTTCGTGCAGAAAAGAAATTTTTCCTTGAAAGTACCTAAAATTACTTAACTGTAATATTTTAATAAATTACTTAAAATTAGGTTTTTTTAATAAAGAGATTTAGGTTAAAGGCAAATTTTAGCTGACGTTTTAAAGTGGAAATTGAGAGACAAGGATTGGTTGATCCTATCACAAGAGCAACAAGGGATATTAATACGAATACTACATGCGATATCTCCGTACCTTACAATCAAAAATTATCTCCAGGAGTTTCATGTTCCGGAAAATTTGCTTTATTATAGGGATCATTAACAAGGAATCATAAGAATAAAAATAATAATCATATTTTTAAAGCTAGGGTTGCAAAATAAAGTGTACATAACTGCCCATAAATGTTTTTAGCTTAAGAGTCTTAAATGAATTCTTAAGCATACAAATTTGTATTTAATTATAATATGTATAAAACGAGTAAAATATTGGTAAAATATTAACATAAAAATATTGCTGTGACAATAAAACTGTCTAATTTTTTTAAGTTTTTGACCTAAATGCAAAATGACAAAGGATTGCAAAAAAGGTCTAACAAATATTTTAGCAACAAAACACATATTTCATTATACAGTAACATTATTTATATACAAAATATCACCCATTTCAACAAAACAGTATAAATAACGTATAAAAAATATTGTAAATATATTTAAACCAATAAAAAATATTAACATCATAGCAAATACACTTTTTTTCGGGAGCCCGTAGTAATCGCCAAAATAAAATTCTCACAAAATAATTAAACGATACAAACAACAATAAAATTCAAAATAATGTTAGGCTTGTAATTGTTTTGAATACTATAATACAACAAATTATTGAATAAAAAACTAAAGTACAACTCATAGAATTCAGCTTAATAAATCGCAATCTTTATACCAGCATGTTTAAAAGATTACATTTTACCATGTTTTCTTCAACATAGTTAAACCTATAGACGTAATAGTCAACTACAATATACCTTTTTTTTTTACCTGCGATTATGCTCATATCAAATTAGTGAAATTTTCAACTCGCGGAAAAAAAACTCGTTATCTTTCTTTTCACGAAAATTACGGTACGCGAAAGAAAGTGTATTTACTGTAAATGTTTAATTACGTAAAATTAATTAAAATAACAAAAATATAATAAAATGACTAGAACTATTAGGATAGCTGGTTTTACTATTTTTCCTAAACACAATTCCTGCTAAGATGAAACACTTAGTTTATTTAAAGTAAGTAAATTCTGCCTACATGGAAGACCGTTTACATGCGGAGAGTATTTTGAGGTTTCAGGAGTCAGAAACAACAACAACTGAAATCTAGATTTCAATTGGAGTATGCTTGATAATATTTAATTTAACGAATTTTTGTAACCTAAAACCTTTATAATTTCATTTGGTTGTAATAGATAAGAATAAAATGCAATTAATTTGGAAATAAGAAATGTAAGCGAAATACTTTTAAATGTGTTTGTGCATTCGCAGATTTAATTAGCCAATTACACTATTTAATCTTTATTTTAATATTCTTTCAAGCTCTTTTCACATTTCATTATATTCCACTGATTTTTTTATAATTCCAAAGTTGAAAAGTATTTTCTATTTACAAGATAAATTAAATTTGTAACATTTATATAGACAACATATATATCATTAGTTTGACGCACGAAGTTCGACTTACATTAAGCAAAATACGTTACAAAAAATAAGGTTTATATTATTTAGTTAGGTGAAATCACCTTTTCTAACACAGTTGTTTGACATTTGTTCACCTCAAAAGCATTAATTCCATAAATTCAGTTCAACAAAATTCTTATTAGAAATTCCAATATAAATTTATCGTTGGTACCTTCTTCTAAGGACGAAATGTCGCTCCTTTTCAATACCATGTTAAGATTTGGATTGTCAAAAATTCTACCTAAAATAACAGCAACATTTTAGAAAAAGATTTAAATATTTTTTTTGAATTTCTTTGATATTTCAGACAAAAACCTGTTTCTTCCGTGTGTTTCTACTACATCATCTTACAGTTTTTTCACTAAGGTAAAGCCATTGTAGATTGTTCTGTAAGCACTAAATGTGTCTTTCAAATACGAAATGTTGCTCGCTAAAATGTTAAGAACAGTTTGGAATTTTTTCCTGTTATAATATGTTTACAGTTATTTCAGCAGAATCCCAACATTCCCGAAGTTTAAACCCAGTACTCCAAATTCCCAGCACTGTTAAATCCCAGTACTTTTTGCAAAGTGTGGAATGCTGAAGCAATGTTTATGCTGAAATTTTTTTAAACATTAAAATTGTTAAATGAACTGTACAGAATCATGTCCTCTGTTTAAATCTTTCAATTAAGGCTTCCGAAGTTGATGCGTTCCAAAATCGTAGACATTTAGATGTCAATTGTTGAATGGATGAGTGTATTCCAGATAAATATGAGCTGTTCAGGAGAAATTTTGAAGATTGTGGCTTTCTTTTTTCATCATAGAATATTGATATTTTCTAATAACAACTCTCATCAAGACGACAACATGAAGTAACACTGAGAACTATTCAGATGAACTGTTGAGGGTCGTGTCCTTTCCTGGTCTTCTTACAGCATCGACACTTGTCAATGGTCAGCCTGAGGAAGGCCTTCTTGAAGTCATTGTTGTTGAGTGCGTAGATGAAAGGGTTGATGGCCGAGTTCACCCACCCAAGCCAGACGAGGCAGGCCGTGAGGGTGGGATGGAACACGCAACTCTCACAGAAAGGTTCTATCAGGTACACAGTGAAGAACGGCAACCAGCACACGATGAACCCTCCTACCACAACACTCAGCGACTTAGCCACCTGTAAAATAGTTTCATGTTGAAGATAGCAGTACCATGATGTGTTTTGAACTAAAAATAAATCCTACATTGTACTTTAAATCCTACTTCTTTTGAGAGAAACAAAAGTATGATTTATCGTCATATATAGAGTAGATATGTTGTTGTAAAAAGGCTGATAGTAAAAAAGGAAACAGATAAAATTAATCTAGCCAAACCACCAATTTGGCTAAAGTTGCTTTGGGAAAAATTAGCACGTTTTGTAACATATTGTTGCCGCTCCAGTAAGTGATCACAAAGAAAAAAAAAACAAAAAAAAATATTGTTGTCGTATGTTTGCTAAGTATTCGTTTGATCTTTATGATGTATTTATATACTAACTTTTTATTTCCTATTTCAAAGAGATAGATTTGTGATTATTTCCAATTAAAGTTTCTCTGGTCTAAACCCCGAGACTGGAGATTATGTCAAATGGCTAATGTAAGTCACCTTTTAGGTTCCCCAATGTGGAGTTCCTCATATTTAAACTCTACAGTCATGATATACTGAAGTAAATGTCTTTAGTTTGCAATTTTTGTTCTTAAACGAGATTACTTACCCTTCGCTCTCTCTGGAAGGCCGCCCTCTCGTAGCCATCCTTTTTCCTGATGGTCATCCTCGACGGTCTCTCCTTCTTCGGATTGCAGTACTGGCAGTGGTACGGGCCCTGGTCATCCGCCTCCTGGGTCCTGAGCTGGCTGGGATCCTGGCTGTCCCAGTTGGGGTTGTTGCTGTTCTGGTGCTTCTGCTGGTGGTAGAGGCGAGTGGTGACGCTGGGGTTGTAGGTGTTCTGGCGGCTCAGGAAGAAGTGGTTCGAGCGGATGAGCGAGAAGGAACTGCGGCGTCGGCTTCCGCAGCTTTTCGTGCTGCCGCCGCGGACCTGAATAAAGGATCAGTCGGGTTTAGAAAGTAGCAGATATGCCCTTAGGGGGAAAGATGAAGCCACTTTCGAACCAGTATCCCATAGGGTAGTTCGCAAGCCCTCGCACATGGCATGCCATACGCCACCAGATGGAACCATGAGAAAATTCGACTAATAAAATATATATATTTATTATTAACTAATTAAAACTTTCTACCAGTTTTGCTAAGTTTATAGCTGGATATATATTGATAATTTCTGGCAGGACATGAGGTGAATATTCATAAAAGAAGAATATTAAAAATGCAGTTTTTATTGCATGTAAGTCTTCGGCAAAAGCATTTTTTATGAACCAGTATCCCGTGATGCATTGCGAAAACGGCGAAATGTGGCTTCATCACAATATCGCTCAGTTTCTATTGCGTTGTACGGGATTGCGCAATCGAATGGGCATATCTGCTACTGTCTATATCTATGAAAGGATCAGCCGGGTTCAGAGGAAATCTAACGTTACTTCGTACGAAAGGACGAACACTCTAAAAAATGAATGCTCAAAAACGACGAAATTTTCCTTAATTTTGACGATCCGTTAACTGGCAAATGCTCCGAGTTTTCGTTTCCTCAAAGTGAGGAAATTTGATTCGTCATTTTTATGAGGATTTGAATGACGTCTAATCTAAAGAAATATTTCGTCATTTTTGAGCATGTGAGTACAACAATGAGATTCAGTTTCCTCAAAATCAAGATACAGAATCGTCAAATCACGATCGTAAAAGTGAGGATTCGCGTTTACTCAAAGGTCACGTGATAGTTTGACGAAACAATCCTCAAAATTAACGAAATGAGGCTTGAGGATTCATGAATCGTCAAAAATGAAAGTGTTATTTCTGAGAGTGAAGGACATGCTTCCAACGTACACAGTACATTGAACGTTACATAGTAACGTTCAACTTATTTTTGACAGTGTTAAGTATTGTTGCTAATTTTGTAATGATCCTTTATTTCAATTCCAATCCAAACCCGAAAATTGGCATCCATGCATCATTATTTTTTGTAAAAAAAGTTCGTATTTTTAAATGAAATTTTTTATCAATGAATACAAAAAAAAACTTTTCAGTTATTGGCCTATTTGTCCTTACCGTTTTCAAACAACTGGGATTTTAAAGACATACTAAATTTTTTTATTATTAATATTTCATAAAATATAACAATACCTTGAGATAATATTTAAATGAAAAAATTTCTATTGCAATTATTCTCAATTTACTTATAAACTCTCCGTTAACCACCACATTATCAAACGATTTAGCATTTATAGTACCTTGGTAAGGAGACTTCACTAAAAAAGCTTATACATTCTAAAAATAACAATTCATGTAAAATAGAGAACTCATAGGGTGACATTTTTGAAGTCACCCTATGAGTGACATTTTTGAAAAAAAAATGAGATTTTTGTGCCAATGGACATATTACTAATTTCTTTAACGATAAAAAGCTTCCCTTTTTTTATAAGCTTTAAATTTAGTAAATTTTTTATGCTTTACAAATACCGTTTTCAACAGATCTGGGTGCAAACGAAAACCTTGAATGAACATTTTCTCGTTTTGACCGTTTTGTCACTTAGGATGTTCTTCCACACAGGATTCAAATTTAGAAGTCACAAACACGTATACCCTTATTTTCAATTGCAATAAAACAAAACAAAAATCTTACCCTTGACAAAGGCAGGGTGTTTTCTTCAATCCCTGTTGCATCCAGCTGAGTATTGTCTTTAAGTATCCTCTGTTTTTCTCCAGTATCCCCTAAAGTCGAGGAATTGCTGTCAGACCCGCCTTGGTTCTCCTTGTTCTTGGCGCCATCCTCGCCTTGCATCAGAACTGCCTGGCGCTTACGAGCGACGGCAAAGATGCGCCAATACACGTATACCATGATGAGCGCCGGAATGTAGAAAGAACCTGTAGAGGAAAAATAATTGAGTTAAGTTGAATTTGTAGGCTATTGGCGATATCCATCGTAATTAAGAACCACAGTCAGGTGACGAGCCGATACCTACACTCTCAGAAATGAATGCTCAAAAACGACGAAATTTTCCTTAATGTTGACGATTTATTTACTGGCAAATGCTCCGAGTTTTTCTTTCCTCAAAGTGAGGAAATTTGATTTGTCATTTTTATGAGGATTCGAATTTCGTTTAGTCTAAAGAAATATTTCGTCACTTTTGAGCATTTGATTACAGCAATGAGATTCAGTTTCCTCAAATTCAAGATACAGAATCGTCAAATCACGATCGTTAAAGTGAGGATTCGCGTTTACTCAAAGGTCACGTGATAGTTTGACGAAACAATCCTCAAAATTAACGAAATGAGGCTTGAGGATTCATGAATCGTCAAAAATGAAACTGTTATTTCTGAGATTGTAGGTATGCACCCAACTTAAATCTTATGCATCGTTGGGAGTTCAGAGTAGTATATTTAACGTTCACTTCCTCTGGGTTGGATTTTTTTTTGCCGCACAAAGCATTTATAGATCACCAGTTATTTAGTCGACTCCCAGGCCCGAACATGGAATATTTAGCATACAAGTCTTTAAGGATTTAGCTCCCCAGCCACTAAAGAATAATTTTAAAAAATAGTCTTTGATAAAGTACGTTATAGACTTAATGAAAAGAATCAGTTACACTGTAAATGTATATTTGTAGAGGAGATTTTAAACCTATTAAAAGTTTAAAAAAATGTATACTCAATTCGTAATTGAAATTATAAGATTTTTTTTAAAATTTAGCCACATTCAAGTCGGATGGGTTAATTAATGTTACTCCGGAAATAGATGGGATTAATTTGACTTAATAAATGGCATTTTTATTTAGGGAACCTGCTAGGTTTTTACCTTTTATCATCAATATTAACTAAGGATTGAACATCAGTATTTTACTCAAGTAAAGTATTAAAAAATACTCATTTTTTCATTAAATACTTTATTACATACGTATTTTATTATAGAACCGGATTTTTTTTTACTTTTTAAAAAATTATAATAATTATTTAACTGAAAATTATTAAGTTCTCGAGAGAGAAAAATTACTATCAATTTAACTGAAACTTAATAGCTTTTGCCAGTACCTTCAGGCATTTTAATGCTGAATATCGGTTTCATAAATTCTATTGGAAATCAATTAAACGTTACGTTCTGCTGCAAAAGGAATTCGATAACTGTTATTGAATCCGAAGTATTCAACACCTAAAACGAAATAAGCTCTTTTAGAAAAGGAGTCTTATATCTGTATGCAAATAGAAAAAGGATAATGTTTCTAGGTTATGAAATTGAAAAATGTGTCAATTTCCTTCTAAGGTCATACCTATATTGTTGAAATATTTTATAACTATTGTAACTAGTAACTAGTAGTTTTTAAAGAAGATAATGGCTTGAAGTTTACCTGAAAAATAACCCGAAAGGTATGAATTCGATTAAAAATTGATTTAACTCATTGAGACGAAAAATTGGATTTTTGTCAAATATTTGATGTTGTTATACTATCATATCCAAATAAAAAATGTTGTAAGAAAATTTTATTCTAATGATTAATTGAAAATACTTTTAAAGTTCAAGTTATATGGCAAACTTGTGTGTGTTTAAACAATTTAATTTCTATTTAGTTTTATGAATAGATAATGATACTTAATAATTAATATAAAACTAAATGTATGCATACTTTCTATTAAGTGGACCGATTTAATTGCCCAATAGGGTTTTTAATAAAACCCTATCTCTTTCGCAAACTTTTGTGTGTGGACAATTTAAAGTTTTATTTATTTTTACATAAAAATATAGATGTAAATTCACTTAGAGATTGTCAATATGTAACTCGAAATTTACGTTTGGGAGGGGATATATTACATAATATTCATCTTTAAAGTTCATTCAAAATTAGTTTTAGTCATAATTGTTAGCTTCAGTTTTGAAGCCTATAGATTATCTAATAAACTTTTAAATCACATCCTCTTGCAGGTTAACACTATTGAAACAATATTTACTAGTCTTAAAGAAAATAACATTTTTAGACAAGTAACAAAATATTATCTCAAAATTATGAGGATAATAAAAATCAAATTTATATTTTCTACCACTTTAAAAAAAACAGCTTAGTTTAAACAAAAATTACAAAGAAAAAAAAAAGTAACTGTAAAACTTTTATTTTTTATGCATCTGATGCTTTTTTTAATGAAAAGAACAGCTTTAAAAACGGCAGTGCATGTCATTAGGGTTAATTATTGTTAGCTAGTTTCGTTTAATTAGTAAAGAAAAATGAACGTTATTATAACCTTGTTTTTTTTCGAATATTTTTAATTACGTGAAATGAATAATTTGTTGCTAAAAAACTTGTGACTTTCCTTATAAAACTGATTAGCTTTATATATGATGGCGAATTCACTTGATTCATGTATTTTGAATTAGGATTTATGAAGTGTTCAAACTTTGTAGTATTTGGAAAGGTCTCTTAGTGCCTTTTTAACAATAAGATAACGCAGCTTTAACATATAATTTTTACGACTCGCAATTCTTAACTTTTAAGTCAAGAAAATAAATAACGCGAACAAGTCCCAAAAGCATAGAATTTTTTAATGGTTGAGAAATTTTTACTTAAAGATACTAAAAATCTATGCACAGAAGTAAGCTAAAAAATGAAAGTAATCACTAAATAAGTTTAGTGTCTGCAGTATTTAATTGATCATTTACCTCTACAAATATAGTTTATGTATAAAAATTCAAATCATACTTGCATATAATTTAATTTTAAAGACTTGAAAAAAAACTCGATACGATTTCTTTCTCAATTTAAAAAAAGGAAGTGAAATATTTTGAAAATCTATCATCGAAATACGCCTAAAGCTATGAAAAACTTGAGAATATTCTGGAAAAAGAAAAGAGACTATTTTCTCTAGAATTCAATAAATAATTCTCGAAAGCAATTTTTTTTAGTTCTGTGAGAATTATTGAACAGTGTATTTAAAAATTGTAATAGTAACGTATTTTTTAATAAATGGATTTCTGCTTAAAATAATATGATCATTTTGCACAACAGGTTCGAAAATCCCTTTAAAAGTACATTCCAGATAATAATATTAACTTGTTTTTTGTTAATAATATATTCTTAGAATAAACGTGCATAAGTAATCGAGATACGTTTCATTTTTTAAATGAAGGTTCTTGGAACGAGAGTTTTCTTTGTAAATAGAATAAGGCGAAAAACAAAAAGAACACCAAATTAGGTTCACCTAATGTTGAATTTTACCGAAATCATAATAGAGAAGCAGAAAAATAATAAGAGCAAATGAAATGTTACTTTTACCAGTCATATATTTAAAAATATTAAACATTTTTTACACATTATGAATTGTTATTAACATAAAGGCTTACGAGACTGATCAATAGGATAACTTTTTCATATTAATTTCTCTTTGATGTTTGTAATAAGTCGAAAAAAATATTATTTTCCTAAAAAATTATTAAAAATTACAAATTTTTATTTCCTTCATGAAGTTATTATCTCATTTTTATAGAATGCAATCATATTTTAAACTAGTCACTACGTGCAAGTATGTAAGAAGTACGTGTAAAATACTAAAAATAAACTGAAATATTGACAAAGACCACAAACTAAACTTGAAATGTAGTCAAAAGCAGTAACGATCTTCACTAGGAATCGTCCCTATCCTTAGGATTTGTTGAAGGATAAAGCTGATCTTTTTCGTCTGAAAACGGTATTCTTTTTATCACCTTTTCGTGGAATAGATGAAACTTACCATGATAATCGTAAATAAGTACTCAAAGTTCAAAGACCTTTGTACAAAGAATAAAACTTGAGCCTTAAGGCTAGTATTGGGAAATGACTTTTAAAAGTGAAGAAATTTTATCATAAAAAGTTTGTAAAGGAAGAAATTTAGTTTTCTATTTAAGGTAGGCGAATACCCAAAATTCTGAAATTTTTACTATAACTTTAATCTTTTCCAAATTTTGCATAGTGATTTCAAATATAATGATCAATGCTTTTTAGGCAATTCTTTTTATTTAAATATAATTGATTTATTTTAAATGGTGTTTTTCACCTAAAAAAAGGGGTTTGCGCCAACAGTTCTAGTATAAAAAGTTTTACATTAATTTACCTGAAAATTTTTACAGATGTTATTTCAATATATATCTGTGCCATGAACCTCTAACATCTGGTGTAAATACATAAGTTTTTTTTTTTAAATGTACAAGTGTAAGTTAATCGAAAAAAATGCGTTCTTTGTGGTTAATTTATGACATTTTTCTTAATAACTTCTTTTCTTGTAATTTGTATGTAACTCTAGAGGGTCATTGCATGCATCATCTCAAAACAAAGAATTTAACACATAATTAATGTTTATAGGATGAAAATTCAATGTGGTAGACTTGTTAGCGTAAACCTCTTTTTTTAGTAGAAAACACCGTTTAAAATAAATAAATTATATTTAAATAAAAACAAAAGCCTAAATAGTATTATTCATTATATTTGAAATCACTATGCCAAATTTGGAAAAGATTAAAGCAATAGTAAAAATTTTAGAATTTTGGGAAATTTTGGGTATTCGCCTACCTTAAATTTACTTTTGTTCTTTATGGGAAGTAGTCATTTAGAATATTTTATTTGTTATTAACTTTAAAAAAATTGTATTGTCTAAGTAGGAGTAAGCCAATCTTAGCCGCCCCGGTGGCACACTCGTTAGGATTCTAGCCTTTGGAGCTGGTGGGGTCGGGTTCGAATCCCGGTCAGGCATGGATATTTATGACTGTCAATAAATGTTGTTATTTGTCTATGTGTTTGTGTCGTCTCTTTCTTTGTGTATCTCTTGTGCTTGTGTCATTTCTGGGGCTTAGTACAATAGACTTAAAGTCGCAGTGCTTGGCGTTCTTGCCCCCCCACCAAGAAAGTCATAAGTCATAAGCCAATCTTAACATTGACACATGATAGAAATTGATATAAAATGTAAGAAATATATTATAATTGGATTGATAAATCATTGTAATGAATTTTTCAGCAGTATTAAATTATTTATATTTTGATATTATGCAGAATAAAACTACTTTTTAATTTATTATGTATAATAAGAACTACAAACGGAAAGATACAAGCCATATTTGTATGCGAATTCTCCGTACCTATCAAACGTTAAATGAAAATTTTCGAGAAAATTGCACATGTGCAAAATAATAAGTTACTGAAATTACCTTAAAAAGTATATAATTGATTTTAAGTGCGTATTGATAAATTGAGATGTAATTGAATGTCGTGTGATGTTACACACCCATAGTTTTCAATGTAATGTACTTTAATAGCAGCATGTACATTGTACATGTGAATTCAGCAGCAGTGAAAACTGCATACCGTCACAAAGAGTTCGTCCGTCTTTACTGAGGTTACCCCCGATGAAAGTTTCGAGACCCTTGGGTCATAACTGATATTTCTTATGCGATAGAAGACCAATGAGCTCAATATACAGTGAGTGAATACTTCCTATGCTATACCGAAGTAAATTTCGTTCCCGTGAAAAAATACGTAGGGGTCCAGAGGCTTACACTCTCAGAAAACACACTTTCATTTTTGACGATTCATGAATCCTCAAGCCTCATTTCTTTAATTTGGAAGATTGTTTCGTCAAACTATCACGTGACTTTTGAGTAAACGCGAAACCTCACTTTTACGATCGTGATTTGACGATTCTGTATCTTGATTTTGAGGAAACTGAATCTCATTGTTGTACTCACATGCTCAAAAATGACGAAATATTTCTTTAGATTAGACGACATTCAAATCATCCTAAAAATGACGATTCAAATTTTCTCACTTTGAGGAAATGAAAACTCGGAGCATTTGCCAGTAAACGAATCGTCAAAATTAAGGAAAATTTTGTCGTTTTTGAGCATTCATTTTTGAAAGTATAGTGGTAGTGCTTCGCATTGCCACCCCACAAGTCCGGGGATCGAATTCCGGATAGGGCTAAGTTGACCCAGCCTTTCACCCCTTGATTGGGTCGATAAAAAAGGCACCAAGCATGTTTGGGAACTAAACACTGGGAGTTCCACATGAGGCTGACCACCTTACCGGGATATATGCCTAGCACTCCAGAGATCTAGGTCAGGAAAGCTGAAATAGGCACGGCTGGCCATGGCCAAGTAATGGGCTGTTGAGCCGAGGATTTTAGTTTAGTTAAGAAGAAATACAAAAAAATAGCAAGATTTCAAAGCCGCACAGAATATGTGTAATAGGTACCCAACTCTCATAGGGTCTCTTCAAACACTACCTATTTAAGTTTGACCTCTTCAGCCAAACGATTATAAAGCTGTTAAGGATCATTGAGCTTAATCAATAATATACATATGAGGAGCACATGGGAAAAACCCCTTCATGGACATGGAATCTGTCCGCATTGAAATCAGCTTGGCGAGTAGCAACGATGGGTAACCTTTTTTTCCTTTGGTTTTTTTTTCCGCGGTTCAAGATTCAGACTATTTGTTTGCCATTAACTTAGAGATACTAAACTCGTGCACCTTGTGACAAGAATCAAGGCAAAACTGGTTTCTTCACACCAGTTTAGGCGATGACTCGCTATCTTCGCCAAGCAGACCTGATGCAGACAGACTTCAATGCAATGATGGGGTTCTTCCCCTGTACTTTTCACATATAACAGGTCATCCTTACCGAGTGCCGAGTAGACGACGTATCCCTGGTCGGCGATGTATGCGCAGTCTGTGTCGTTCTGCTTGTCCCTGTCGTGCCAGCCGAACATGGGCGGGCACGTGATCAGCGCGCTCACCATCCACACCACGCCGATCATCACCAGCGCCAGGCGGACGCTGCGCTTCACCGCGTACGCCAGCGGCTGCGTGATCGCGAAGTACCTGCAAGTAGAGACTCTTTTAAGTAAAAGTACACTGTAAAAAAGTGCACTGTAAAAATAAGTGTACTGTAACATGAGTACTCTGTAAAAATAAGTATACACTCTAAAAAATAACACTTTAATTTTTGACGATTCATGAATCCTCAAGTCTCATTTCGCTAATTTTGAGGATTGTTTCGTCAAACTATCACATAACTTGAGTAAACGCGAATCCTCACTTTTACTATCTTGATTTGACGATTCTATATCTTGATTTTGAGGAAACTTAATCTCATTGTTGTACTCACATGCTCAAAAATGACGAAATATTTCTTTGGATTAAACGACATTCAAAGCCTCATAAATTGACGATTCAAATTTCCTCACTTTGAGAAAACGAAAACTCGGAGCACTTGCCAGTAATGGAATCGTCAAAATTAAGGAAAATTTCGTCGTTTTTGAGCATTCATTTTTAAGAGTGTACTGTAAGAATACGTATACTGTGAAATAAGTACACTGTAAAAATAAGTATACTGTAAGAATACGTATAATTTGAAATAAGTACGTTGTAAATATAAGAGAAATGTAAAGTAAGTGCACTGTAAGAATAAGTACACTGTAAAAATAAGTATACTGTAAAAAAACTGTTAAAAACAAAATATTTCTGTTGTTTGCAGAAAATTTCTGTTTCCTTAAACTGTAGAACTTAAATATAAAATTACTTCTTAATTCATCAAGAGACACATTTTCTGTTATGTCAATTGGAACTTAAGGCAATGTTTGGTCAATCGCATCGTTTACGCGCCACAGGAAAATTATCGTACTAACAGTTTCTTAGCCGATATTTTGATAAGCATTGGCAATGCTTAAAGTATCTGTAGTGGAAATGTGTTGCAACAAATTTTATTTTATATGGTACACTTTCACAAAACTATGATAGAAAACGGGAAAAAAACTTGTTGTTTTAAAACAGATATATCGATTTTCTAAAACTGCACAAATTTAGCTTTGAATTACTTCTCAATTCATCAAAAGACATATTTTCGCTGTAAACAGATAAAATCTGCAACCACTGATACATATTGCTTCTGTAGAGTAGAGAAAATTTTTGTTTGTTTGATTACGAAAATTAAATTTGTTACATTCAAACTAAATCAGTGGCCGCGTGTGTTATTTGTTAATATAATTGTTTCGGGCTGTCTATTTCTAGCCTCCTTTATGCAATGATTTAGTGATCAATGTGTCTGGCTCCTATGCCATCGAAGAAGCTTTGTTTATGGGTAAATGCTTGGCGCTTTTTATTTAACGTACAAGCAATGCAAAATATATCTGTTAAGCACATTACGTTATGTCTTTTCTCAAAATGATTTTCATGAAGCAAAAATGATTTTCAAAGCTTAATATCTCTAGAGTATTGAATATTTAAAAAAAAAATTATATGATAAACGTAGTTGGTTAAAATAACTCTCTTTTTCGAAAGTGTTTCAATATTTTATTAAAAATTATTACTTATTTAAAAATACTTATTAGAATTACTTATTTAAAATTACTTATTTAAAAATAGAATTGTTTAAACCAGATACATTTTTCAGATAAAAAAAAGTCTTTTGTAAAAATATATTCAATACAGCTGGAGTTATTAACCTCAAAAAATTATTTTTCTTCATTGGATTAACACAGGTGGTTTTTTTTTGTGCTATTACACCATTTACTTAGGAAAATGGAATGCGCAATTCAAAAATAAATATTTATGGAAAATTACTCACCATTAATTTATGCTTTTAAATTTAAAAACTTAGTCGTTACATGAGCTAACGATAATTAGTAATGCGATTAATCCTAAGTTAAAAACATTTTTTCGGCGTATCAAAGTAATTTTTTGTAAAACTTATTAATATTCATTTGCCCTTATTTTTTAACGATAGTTCTTTTAGAAACTAAAATAAAAATTTCCAGAGGCAATGCTTTTTTTAAGCCTGTCATTTTAATTTGAAGATATGTTATCAATTATTATTGATCATATTATTTGTTGTTTACTTTTGATGTTTAAAAATACTCTGAGGCTATAAACTTAGCAAAGCTATTTATGTTTCCCTATTTTTTGGGCTTTTGTCGTATAATAAAATTGATTAGGAAAAAAATGAGCAAAATATATTTTTATTTGATTAGAAAAAGTCAATTTATTTTTACTATCTAAAGTTGTTTCAACTTAGTTTGCTACAAAAACAGTTTTTGGTAAACTAATATTCATAAAGTAAAAGCTTTTTTCAAATAATTAATATTTACGATTGTTTAGTGTTATAGTTTTAGAATCAAAAGTTATTATGTACTCATATTTGCATTATATTTTCCTTTAGAATTTCGCTTAAATTTTATTTAATTTTTAAAATCATTTTAATTTTCAGTTAAACTACTCCATTTATTCTTCAGTTAAATCACTCAGTTTATTCTTCAGTTAAATCACTCAGTTTATTCTTCAGTTAAATCATTCAGTTAAAACTGTGGTTTTGCTATGTCATATGAAGCAATTTTGCATTAAATTATGTGGGAAGAAATACTAAAAGCCTAATACTAAAAATAATTAAACCTAGTAATTTAGCAAATTACAAGAATGCATAGCATCGCATTGTCATCTATCACAAATACGGAGTATATCACTCTTCCACAAAAATCAGACATAATATGCAGTCGAAAAATAAATTCCTCTGGATTTTGAAGCTTATTTAAATGTGTTTCAACCTTTCACTATCGGTGACATGAAAGCACATTTGCATCGAGCAAAAATACATTCTCTTTGAACTCTATTGGAAACGAATGTCAGAATCGAGAACACTTTTCCTTTACTTCGCCCATGACTGGATATGAAAAGCACGAATGGTAGCAGGTTCTGCTTCGAATTCTTCGTTTTATTTCGTCACACCTCGAGTCAAAACTCGAAATGGAGTAGGTGTCATGGTGAAAGCTATCAGGGAATTGAATTACATTTTTAATGTATTTGTGGAGATGATGACATTTGAAATTATCATGCATGTCTTATATCTTTCACTTTTATTTTGCTTTTATAAGAGTAACTTTTAATACTTTCTGTCCCAGTGATGCCATTTGGCATCATCATGTTTTTCATCATATTTAAAAAAAATAATAGGGCTGTCATCTATTTTCATAAATAAAAAATATTTTCAAATCGAACAAAGTTTGAAGAATCGAATGATGTGCTAATAGATATCATAAATGGCAATAGACGATCAGAAAAAAATTCCAAAATGATGATGCCATATTGTCATTGGGACTGAAAGGGCTAAATATATTGATGTTTTAAAAGAAAACCTTAAATATAGTGTTGAGTATACAGTAGTAATATTTTAACATACATATAGGGAACTACGTAGATTCTTGACGAAAATAGTTTTATTGTGTAAAAATTTATGAATGTCTAAGGATGGAGGTCTTGCTTCCTTAGAATGGTACGCGTATCTGACTGTCCATCAAATAATAAAAGTAAAGTGACGGCAGGGGAAATATTATATCCAGCATAGTTTGGTTGGGTTTGGTGAAAATTCGAACAGAGAAGAATTAACTAAGTAATTACAGTTGTTAAGAATATGACAAGCTTCGTGAAATTCTAGTTCTCATACGCTCTAAGCATGGACTAAAATTGAGATAAAGGGGAAATTGAAACGGTAATTTAACTCCCCAAAAGTGTAGCTACTGAAGATTTTTGACAGTCCAATTTATTTGCATGAGCTTCATGTTCATTAAGCTAATTTTAACTACCATCTTAGTTTGTATTATTTGTGATTTATTTGCGCCAAGGCCTATTTGCGCCAAGAACTAACGTTGTTTCCTTCAAGTATTTTCATGTATCATGCGCAAAGTTGTGGGTATTCTCTGAATACTTGTGTTATTGCGTTCAATTTTCTTGGGTAATTTTTTGATTTATTAGTAATAGCATTAATAAAAATTATATTTACTGTTCCAAAATTATATTATTATGATTATAGTGTCATTTACTTTTAGTTTATTAGTTACATTCGGGATATCATAGGCAACTTGCAATAACTTAATGATATTTAAATATAACTGATACCAATAACCTCTATAGCGGCTGTTTAACTAACCAAATTGTCAGTTTACTGAAATAGCTCTTTAATAGTAGATTATGGTAAAGGAATATCTATGATGAGGTTCTTCGATTTTGAAGTAGACTTAAGAATCTTAAGGAACTAAATGAAATATCAATAAAAAATAATTCATAAATAACTAAGTTGCTGGCATGACACTAGGTGTGTATTTAATGCATTTGGCGTATGTTACCATGTAGTGCACAGAAGTATGGAGGTTTATTGTAGACTACCCCATATTTTAAAGGAAAATCAGTGCGTTTTATATAATTTATAACAATTAATTCGTTATTGTATCATAGCTTTTAATAATTAAAGAACATACATACATTTTCTAAATTCAAGTAAATATTGATAAATATGATACAGATAATTTTTTCAAGCCCACTTCAAGCAAGTAGCCTAACGCTACATACTTGCGTAATGGACATTTGAGAAAATTTTTTTAAAGGTAGTTAAAAATAAGGCCTTTTCTATATGCCTTGCCTTATAAATAATTAAATGTTAAAAAATATGTCCCTCTTTAAATTGAATTCACAAATAAAATTACTTGACAAGACTTTTCTCAACATGATTTTTCTCCTTTCACTACGAAGGAACTATTGTCGAAATTCGTTTATGAACTCGAGATATATGTAATGATACTATAATATTAGTGTTTTAAATGTCAGGTCGATTATCGTAAAACAGCCATAAAACAAGTAATATTTTTATTATCAGATCTCTTTCTATATATTTACTCCATACCAAGCAGCGGGAGAACGATTGTCTAAAGTCAAAGAAGCTTGAGGGACTCTCCTTTCTCCTATTCATTCCAATGCGTACCGATGACATATCGAACAGTTCACCGACCTTTGTTGCCCATACGTCAAAAGCAACGAAACGAATTCAAATCATACAAACGAAATGCGACCTAAACCCTCAACAACATGCATATCATATCCCTTTCCGAAAATTTCTTCCACCATCCCACGCAACGAGGGAACAATCGTACGATGTCGTAGAGATTCCCATTGATCCAGGTCATAGAGTTAAGAATGAGATGGCGATGCTGTCGGGCAGAAACCAACACAAAAATCGGATTGCCAATTGAAGCCTTCAATCGCTTTGTAGTAAACCCAAATAAACACAATCAGTAAGTATTGGGCTCTATTTTTCTAATGTGGAATTTGCATAGGCTCACTACAGGCTAATTCCATGTAACTGTAGTGTAAGTCACGATTTAAGAGGATATTGAAAAAATTTTAACTTAAAAAAATCAAATTAAATACAGAACATTACATTATTTAGCTATGGTAAGTGTAGATCAACTATTCCACATTTTTTTTCATTTACTGTAAAAGTTGTAGTGATAATCACTTTTTACGAACGTGACTTACACTACAAGCAGGATAATTTTGCATGGAATTACACTATATCGATGGCGGTTTTTGTAATTACAACGCATTTTCAAACTCTGAAGGGAATTACTACCATCTTGTGTAAATTTAGATCGCAATATACAGATCGCAATTTAGATCGCAACTGCGCAAAAGTCATCTTTTGATTTAATCAACGCTTTTTAAAGAGTAAAATGATGTGTTTTCCATTGAACTAATGCTGAGTGAGTAGTTTGTTTGGGTTTACTAGGGTTACTTGGCGACTTTCTGAAGTCTTCCTTTTATTTCGCGCCAAACATCCACACCTTATTCTTAACTATAAGATCTAGTTGCTAACCAGGGGCATATGGAGCAGCAGCCACTGAAAGAAAACCGCCTTCAGGGGAAACGTCTTGAATGAAAATCAATCAACAAGAGAGAAATTTCTAGTGTTTTTATATTCCATTCAGTTTTCCTTTCAATGAAACTAGTTGGTGTAAACATGGGCTACGTAAACCTAAACCGACATTAAGTTTGCAGTATATAAATGTTCTACGAGAAAAAGGGTAAATAGTTCCCATTTTCGAGTGCGAGAATCGAATAAAAAAAGGTGTTTCACTTTCAATAAACAATTTTAGTTGTTATTTCAAGACATAAATTCATTATTTTTAGTAGTTTAGCTTCAGTTAGAGTGTTATTTTAATTATTTTTTCCTTCTATTTTGACGTAACAGGGCGCACGAATACTATTGTCAAAGGAGCAACCAATGGGAGCAGACGAAATTTTGGCGCCAGCAGCGTTGTTTGCGCAGTTTCTTCCGCCTAGTACATTTCTCTGCTGCAAACTTAAGGTCGGTTTTGGTATCGAGAAAAACCATCGATAGAAAATAGCTGAATAAGTAATGTCTTGAATATTATTTCTGGTAATAAAGATAATAAGTGGAGAATTCCTTCGTGCCGGAATGACAAAAGCGCAATCGACTTAGGTACGGTGTTGGTTGACATATATTTTCAGGCTTGTGTGATTGGTCGATCAGCGACCCGCTTATATTCCCACATCAAGTAAGGCAGACACCACAGGCACATATGTGACAGATGCTGCCATCTATCGTCACCTCCGTAATTAAGACATGTCCCTGAAGGGGAGGAAATAGTCTCCAGGGATCAGCGGTGTTTGATTGGGTTAGGTTCAAAGCTTCTAGCTGTCAATTTCTGCCTCCAAGAAGCTTTAAAACAACCAAATTTCGTCAAGTCATTTAGAACCGCGGGTCAAGCGATGCTGTCGACATCTGAATTCGCACCCAACTGGACTTCGAGCAACATCGTATGCTAGTTAAACACACATCAGGACTTTGTACTATACAGATCTAACGAACACGTATGTTGCAGTATACTAGTCCCATACAAGTACAAACAAACACAAAACACAAATATTCATGTCCCATATGCCGGAATTCGAACCCGGAAATTTCTCACTGCCTGACTAACAGCCGCCGTGTCGGCCTGTGTTTGGTACTTATTGGTGTCCCAAAAAGTCTTTTTCTAATATATTACATTAGAGAATCAACCCGAACGGTAAAAACGTGGTAATTTAATGATTAATATACACGCATCATTTATTGAGTTCCTTTCCAAAAAACTACACCTCAATATGTATGACTAGTTTCTCTATAAGTAACGATACGAGTTTCACTAAAGATACGTGTTTATATGATGGGACGATACGTG
Source organism: Hylyphantes graminicola (assembly GCA_023701765.1). Classification (NCBI taxonomy): domain Eukaryota; kingdom Metazoa; phylum Arthropoda; class Arachnida; order Araneae; family Linyphiidae; genus Hylyphantes; species Hylyphantes graminicola. Next base: position 42,227,346 of record CM043115.1, on the reverse strand, counting down.
TCACTATTTGACGCTCTTTTAGAAAAAGACAGTTTTGTAAAAGTAAAAAGCACTTTTGAAAATTAGATATGATTAACATATTTGGTTTATAATTGGGAAAGTGCAGTGCTTATATTTAATAATAAGTAAATAACATTTTCAATCTGCAAACCACCTCAAACAGTATCTAAATCTATGTAAATCTCAAATTTACAAATTTATTTTTTATTTTCAGAACCAAGTCTTCAAAGTAATTCGAAGTTAAGTTACAGTTGTGTAAAACTGTAACGCCCGTATTCACCGCCTTTTTCATCTGTGAGTTATCTCACGAAAACCGGTTCTAACACCTCGTTTGGAGAAATCCGTATTCACCGCGCTCAATAACTCCCGAGCGATCGCAACCCTCGGGTAAATAATACACTCGCCGAATTCGGAGCGTTAACGCGGAAATATCTGAGTTACGCATGCGCAGATGTGATTTTTTTTGGTTTGTTTACCTTTAAGTTCAATGATGCTGTCGTTTCGTATACGGATGATTTTAAAAAAATTGAAAGTTAGAAATCTGATATATTCTGTGTTTCTTTAAAATTTTGTAAATGTGTGTTTTTCATACTTGAATGAGATTTAGAATTAGAAAGCATTATGGTTATTCCAGTTATGTTAGTTTTGAGACTTGGAATGACAAGTCCCATTTTATACAACGAATACAATCAAACTTGAATTGAAATTATTAATTTAGTTATCGGAAATATGTTTGGAATCTCTTATTTATTGTTTGTCAATATCTAATGATCGATATCGTTACTGTATCACTTGTTTAAATTTAATATTATGATTATACATTGCAAAATGCAATGATATACGATAGTAAACACCATACACAATGTTTATCAACTTGTTCAAGCAATACTATATTCTTTCTTGCAATAAATTTAATAATGAATAACTTGCTAATCATATTTCAATATAACATTGAAATTATAGTTACACAATATTTTTGTCACAATTGTGTATGTCCTGCTGTTCTTTCTTACCTTCACAAATAGGATTGGTTAGCTAAATTAGTATTCACACTGAGGAGAGATTTCCCCAAAATGTAATAAACTAAGCAAACTAAAAAAAACCATAGGGTTGCCATAATAAAGGAACGCCTCAAAATATCAGAAACTTGAGTTACCGCCAAATCCAAAAAGCACCGTTTGGAATTATTATAAAAAATGCATTGTGTAACCAAAAAAGTTCAAAAATACGCAGGATAGCCATAATAAAGAAACGCCTCAAAATATCAGAAACTTGAGTTACCACCAAATCCAAAAAAGCACCGTTTGGAATTATTACAAAAAATGCATTCTCTAACCAACAATGTTCAAAAATACACAGGATAGCCATAATATAGAAACGCCTCAAAATATCAGAAACTTGAGTTACCGCCAAATCCAAAAAGCACCGTTTGGAATTATTATAAAAAATGTTGCATTCTGTGACCGACAAAGTTCAAAAATGCATAGAAAAGCCATAATACAGAGACGTCCCAAAATATCAGAAACTTGAGTTACCGCCAAATCCAAAAAGGCACGGTTTGGAATTATAATAAAATATGTTGCATTCTGTGACCGACAAAGTTCAAAAATGCATAGAAAAGCCATAATAAAGAGACGTCTCAAAATATCAGAAACTTGAGTTACCGCCAAATCCAAAAAAGCACCGTTTTTAATTATTATAACAAATGCATTCTGTAACCAACAATGTTCAAAAATACACAGGGTAGCCATAATAAAGGAACGCTTCAAAATATCAGAAACTTGAGTTACCGCCAAATCCAAAAAGCACCGTTTGGAATTATTATAAAAAATGTTGCATTCTGTGACCGACAAAGTTCAAAAATGCATAGAAGAGCCATAATAAAGAGACGTCTCAAAATATCAGAAACTTGATTTACCGCCAAATCTAAAAAAGCACCGTATCAAGGTACCCAGGGCCGGTTCTTCCATAAGACCCAGGCCCAGGGTGTCCAAATTTTAAAGCCTTCAAATCTCAGTTTCTATTTTAGTAAATGTTGTAAATCTCCAAAATATCAGTAACAAAATTCCGATACTCCACTAGATATTTTTTGAATGAGAAATTGACCTAACGTGATTTTTTAAAAAGATGTTTATAAGGAAGCCAATAGAATTGTATCAAAATTTGATACATTGGTCAAATAGCACCATCATTACTGGAAATCATACACAACATTTTCCGTAAAGGGGCTCTCAAATTAGCTTGTGCCTATAGTCTGAGTTTTCCTTGTAAAGGCCCTGAAGGTACCTATTTGGTACTAAGCATTTTTTTTTTAGTTTCCAGGTATTCCTCAAGCCAAGTGGTTCCTGGAGATGAACCACTCTGTCATTGACAAATATAAAATAAAGTTTTGGGACAAGGTTGTTGCTTTATTAAGTATTTTTTACTGTAATATGTGAACATTCGAAGGAGGACATCCCAGTTCTTTACTTTAGTGTGCAGTTCGTTTTTTCCCCATGAAAACATTCAATCACCTCAAATCTTTTACACACATTTTTTTATGGTATTCTATTACTGCAAGTTATGTGTTTGACGAAAATATGCATTTTAATTTTCAAATCGAAAACCCATTTTTAAAGATAAGGCTGCCTAAAAAAATAAAGATTGTTAATATACCCAAGAAGAATAAAATAAACGAATAAAGAAAACAAATATTAACGACAAATATAAATATCGAGTATTATAAAAAAAAATATAAAGCAAACTGCGATTTGTATTTTGCAATAATTTTGCTGCGCTGAATTCGTAACGCGTGAAAACATTTCAATAACCAAAACAAACGAGAACCACGTTCGACAACTAGTCACGTGTTATTTTCAACCAATCATATGCCGCCCTGAGGAAATAACGTTCGCTAACGTCGCCAACTCCTGAATTCATACACTCGCTGTTCAAAATGCGTGGTGAATAGCGATTTCGTTAACGCGGGTGAACTCGTTAACCCGAGGGTGTATCAACCGAGGTTTATCGCCATTCACTCGCTGTTGCGGTGAATACGGGCGTAAGAGCATGATTAGGTTTGGTGATTATTTTTTTATTAGTCTTATGCGCTGGTAATGTTGTTGGTGGTTGTCCAGAACGCTTAGTTAGTTTTCTGTCATGGCAAATCAGATGTTAAAAAAACAACTGCCTGTTTTTTTATATTGATTCAATTAACCTAAGAACAACAATGTGCTTTTTTATTTTAAAATTCTTTTAACCATCTTTAACTAAAGTTTCATATATCACTAAAAAGTAAATATATTGTGACGGGGATATTTTCTTGGGTACCATTTTTGGTATTGAAAAGTTAACTAAAAAAATCAAATTAAACATTGAAAAAAGAACCTTAGCAAATAATAGCTGTTTTGGGGACTATAACGTATAGCATTCCCGAGGTATTTTTTGTCTATACGCCTTTCTGATGTTATCGAGCAGAAGACAATAAGATATTTAATTGTTTTTTATTACTCTTTTATATTATTGCCAATGTGTTTCTTTATTAAGTTAAGTTCCGAAGTCTTTGTATTGTCTTTTATAGGAAAATGTTATCATTATTCCAATTTCTTTCCTTAGAGTCCAATTTTAATCTTTTTATTTTGCATATAAAATAATATTTAAAAAGAGTGAAATGGCCAGCTTATAATATTTTATTCATAAATTCTTTTCTTACTTATTGATCATTAAAAACAAGAAAACCATACTTCCTTGCTAGCAGCAATATATTGTTTTCGGAAAATTTAAAATATCTCTCAGGAATTTTGGCAATTTAAAATTAATGTACAAGTCTGTTTCAGTGTTCTAGGGAATCCGCGTGATAAAGGGGTCTTTTCTCAGATTATCAGTAATTTTTTTATACATCTATTTACTTCCACGTTGCTAGTTAAAGGGTAATAGGAGTCTTAAAAATGTGCAAAGAAGGTACTACAAAGCATAGTTTTCAATTTCATATATATTTTTTAACTACTTAATATTTAAGTATAATTTTTTTTAATTATATGCAATTCTATAAGATTCATTTATTATAAAACGAATTTTAAATTTTATGAACCTTTAGCCAAAACTAAAATAAATGACAACAAACATAAAGCTAAATACAAAACTTGAAAATATTGGGATTAGGCCTGCGCGCCATATTTTGAGGTCAAAATTGAAGAAATGACACAGAAAGGAACTTTATATTGTGCAAATTGTACAAACAAAGACTTACACCTAATTTCTAAGCTCAATTTTAATTAGAAATTATTTTAAGAACTTTTTTTAAAAAATTAAAAAAAAAAATTTGATTTGAAACTTCTTTTTAAATATTTTCTAATTAAATTGAGCTTAGAAATTAGGTATAAGTCTTTGATTGTACATATTTGTACAATATAAAATCTTTTTCTTGGTTTTTTCATTTCATGATTTATTTTCTTTTTGGCTAAAGTTTCATAAAATTTAAGATTTGTTTCATAATAAACAAATGTTATAGAATTACATATAAAAAATTATACTTAAATATTGAGTAGTTAAAAAACTGTATGAAATTGGAAACTATGCATTGTAGAACCCTCTTTGTACATTTTTAAGACTCCTATGACCCCTTAAGTGTTGACTAGTTTACATATATTTACGCAAAACACATAGGAAAAATACTGTTTTAAAAGTCTTTACCAACTAACTAAACGAACTGTTTAGATAAACAAATTTGAAGAGGGACAGCACAAACATCTAAGTTAATTATTATGAATATTTTATTTGCATTTCAAAACAGCCTTATTCTTATCAACATGATACAATTTTAAATTTCCAGTTAATGATAGATAAAAAATAATTTAAAATTGCTTTATTTCTTTTTTACGTGCCAAGTCACGTCTTTTCAGTTCTCCTTTAAACAAACAACAGCAAAAAAAAAAAAAAACTTCAGAAAAATTACGAGTAAAGTCAAAAACAATCTTCACGACTTTTATATTTTTTAAATGCGTCTTTTTATATGTTTCAGAAAGAAATTTTCTTAGGTAAGTAAGAATCTTGTTAAGCTAAGAGGACAGTTAACATCTTTGTTTGTATATTCGGGTTTGTGTTTTTTTAATTTTATATCTATGGCGGTCTATAATAACTGTTCTAGCTTATTTCTTTTAATAAATTAGGTTTTTTTAATCAATTACTTTTTTGTAGCTTTATAAAAATAGTGTATCTCTGTCTTTTTTTTCACTGGAATTTCCTCTCATTTAATATAGCCCCTCTAATAAATTTTGTAAAATTCCTTCATTTTGGTTTGCCCCTAAGTACTGTCATATTATTCATGCACCCTCTGTAGTTAGCTTAGGTCAGCATAAATCCCCATCCTTCATTTATATTTGTGTTAAAGGAGCAGAATAGAAACAACAGAGTGTTATTTCTTTAAGAAACCTGCATTTTGTATGCTATTTATTCCAGCTTCTTTGGCTTTGTTTGGGCGAGAATTTCTTTCCTCTTACAGTTGAAGAGTGGAATATTATTTGCATTGATTTCTCCTCGGTTTCAGTGCTGCAAACCAGCTGCTCCTGAAATCATTAATGATTCTCGAAACAGATTTTTCTCGTGGGACGCCCCTTTGCAAATAAATAGCTCTTTTTAGGATAAGAATTGTAGCAAAAATGCATTTTTTCTCTGAATGGTTACTGATTTTATTTAAACTGATTAAGATGTATATAATATTTACGCTTCCCATTTCTTTAATATAAAAGTCAGTGAAATAAAAAGAAATTTGGATTTTTGGAAAAATTAACATTTAAAATATTTAAATGAAATGCATATTTAAAATATTGAAATGAAATTTACATTTCAAATATTTAAATGAAATTTATATTTAAAAAGAAGAAAGATAAAGATTTAAAAATTTTCCATATATGTTCATCATTTTTTACTAATTTTTATAATGAATATTCAAACTGAAAAAGAATTGAAAAAGTTTGCTATTTTATATAATTAAGAACAATTCAAGCATACAATAGTAAAACAAGATAGCAGTTTTTTAAACCGTAGTAAGAGGAAGTTTTTGGTTTTCATAATTAAAGGCTTATGAGCATTTAAATTGTTATGTTCGTTTTTAATTAGTTGGTACCTTAATACTTGAAAGAAAGTTTTTGCGCAGATTAATGTATCAACTGGAAGTAACTCTATTGATTATTAAAATAACGGGATTCACTCTGTGTATACTCAAGTGTATGAAATTCAATTAGTAAAGTTGCATTTAAATAAAAAAAAAGTATTTCTGATGATTTTTATTATTTTACCATTTAGCAAAAACATTACTTAAACATTTGTTTTTTAAGGGAATAGCATATTTGTTAAAATTAGATTATTTATAGTTATAATGCCCGCTTCACAAACAACCGTTAAGGAAATTTGTACTGCACTTACGGTGTCGCCTGACCAACGTGAAATTGTTAATTAAATGGATATTTCATACATGACGGGAAATTATTCGTACTAATTTTTTTTGGTACGATATTTTCTTATGTATTGGCAATGCTAATGACAGGCGACCTGCCCCAATGAGTCATAGAAAGTCCGTAACCTCCTTCACGACCACAAAAGGCATGATCAACAGACCGACGAGCAGGTCCGAGACCACAAAGTAGTTGGGGATGGTATATGTAGTGGCAATACGTTGCATTAAATGTTATTTGATATATTACACTACTCTTACCTTTAACTTGAATCTAGTAAAAAAACGGTAAGTACACTGTGAAAAAAATCTGTAACCATTACAAAAAAAGTTTTTGCAAAAAACTTTTCCTAGAAAATTTCTAGTAAATAATTACTACAAATAGTGCTGTAAAAACACATAATATATTTTTGTTAGCATTACGTGTATATATTATGTAGATTTACAGGACTATTTTATGTATCCCACACAAGAAATGTTTCTGTAACTATACAAGAAAAATTTATGGATACCACATTTTCCGTGCAATTGCAAAGAAAAACAAAATATCTGCTTTCCCGACGTGGAATCGAACCCCGGTCTCCGTGTGACAGGCGGAGGTACTGACCACTATAATACAAAGGAATAGCAGACTGCCGAAACCCGGGATCGAACCAGGAACCTTTAGAAGTTCAGTCTAACGCTCTCCCAACTGTGCTATTTCGGCACACAGATCATCAGGAAATGATAACTGAAATTCATTTGAAACAATCAACTAAGTTATAAATTTAAAATGGCGATTGGTGCCTCGAATCCCGATCGAGGCCAAACTTTAGGGACAATGCGTGCGCAACTTCATGTAGAAGAATACGATTGGTTGGAAGCAATTGCAAATACTAGAATTTTTTTTTGTAACTGCAGAAATGAAGATTTTTGTTCAGAATCACAAAAACTTTTTTTGTAAAATTGGTTATTTCTGTAACATTACTAAAAATTTTTTTGTATGTTTACAGTATTTTTTTCTCAGTGTAAAATAACTTTTCTTTAACGGAGAAAAGCTTTAATTGACTTAGCCACTGAGATCTTGCGCAAGGATAGGTACGGCAAAACATACGGCAGTGAGCCGGAAAGTTGCAGAAACAACAAAAATGTATTGAACTATTTTCCCCTAAAATATTCAGTCCTTTCATCAATGGTTCAAGTTTATTAGTCAAGATACTCTTGAGTTTATATACCTTCACACGGCAGATTAACGGAAACGTTCTGTGGAACCGACTACACTGATTTTATCCTAACCTGTCCAGACTAATACAGCACAGGTTCAAAATCGAGGCCGTGCACAGCATCACATCCAGCGACACCCACAGCTCACAGGCGACTTGTCCGAAGAGCCAGAGACCGTCCTTGACCTCTTTGTCGACTGCAAAAGGCATGACCAACAGACCGACGAGCAGGTTTGAGTAAACCAGTGAGACCACGAAGTAGTTGGTGACCGTCCTCAGGCGTCAGCCACTGTCGCGATGACGTAAGTACGTGGTATTGAATAGATCCTATAACTAACCATTTGTTGGTACCCTCTCCCGGTGCTCTTGACAAAATAAAATCTCGGCATATCTTACTTAATTTAATAGTCTAAGAGCTAGCAACGTTTTTGAGAGAGCATTTCAGGTGGGCCAGTTTTAAGATATGCTATCTCTCTCACTCTCCCGGACATCATACGGGCTATCTGGCTGGCGGTAGTGGTTGCGTTCCTCAGTGCGCATCCTACTAATACAAGTAAAAAATTGATTTTTCAAATCATTTTAGGACGTTTTATTTTTTATTGTTATTTTTAGCGAACTTTTTGCAACATAAATCCATTATTGCCAGACATTTTTATTGTTGTTTAAGCTGTGCCAGACGCTAATTTTGATTTTGAAAGCTCAAGTGTTGCCCAAATTACCAGCTCAGGTGTGAATTCACCGATCATTGTAATTACGTCATCATCATTCATTGCGCAATACCATGTGGCAATACTTGTAATGAGCTGATAATTTGGGCAACACTTGAGCTTTTAAAATCAAAATTAGCGTCTGGCACAGCTTAAACAACAATAAAAATGTCTGGCAATAATAGATTTATGTTGCAAAAAGTTCACTAAAAATAACAATAAAAAAATAAAACGCCCTAAAATGATTTGAAAAATCAATTTTTTACTTGTATTAGTAGGATGCGCACTGAGGAACGCAACCACTACCGCCAGCCAGATAGCCCTTATGATGTCCGGGAGAGTGAGAGAGATAGCATATCTTAAAACTGGCCCACCTGAAATGCTTGTTTTTCCGACGTTGCTAGCTCTCGTACTATAAGATAGAAAGTTTTCGTAATATTACAGTTTTTTCACAATATATAACTTTAACGTGGATAAAGTTCTTAAGAAATCGTAAGTAAGATAATTTTCTCATCGCGGATGAAATCCTGAATTGACTCAGCTTTGCAATTTTGCTTCTGTCCCCGGTAAGTGCGGCAAAAATTAAAGAAAACGTGGTGTAGAACAGAAAATACAACATGTGTCCTTACCTGTCCAGACTAATACAGCACAGGTTCAATATCGAAGCCGTGCACAGCATCACATCCAAGGACACCCAAAGCTCACAGGCGACCTGTCCGAAGAGCCACAGTCCGTCTGTGACCTCTTTGACGACTGCGAAAGGCATGACCAACAGCCCTACCAGCAGGTCCGAGACAGCAAGCGAGACCACGAAGTAGTTGGTGACCGTCCTCAGGCGTCGGTCACTGTCGCGATGATAAGTACGTGGTATTAAATAGATCCCTTAACTAACCATTTATCGGTACCCTCTCCCGATGTTCTTGACAAAAAAAAAATCTCGGCATATCTTAGTTAATTTAAGATAGAAAGTTTTCGTAATATTACAGTTTTTTTTTCACAGTATACCTTTAACGTGGATATAGTTTTTAAGAAATCGTAAGTAAGATAATTTTTTCATCGCGGATGAAAGCTTGAATTGACTCAGCTCGCCATTGTGCTTCTGTTCCCGGTAAGTGCGGCAAAAATTAAAGAAAACGTGGTGTAGAACAGTAGACAACACAACCTTATCCTTACCTGTCCAGACTAATACAGCACAGGTTGAGAATCGAGGCCGTACACAGCATGACATCCAGCGATACCCACAGCTCACAGGCGACCTGTCCGAAGAGCCACAGTCCGTCCGTGACCTCTTTGACGACCGCGAAAGGCATGACCAACAGTCCTACCAGCAGGTCCGAGACCGCCAGCGAGACTACGAAGTAGTTGGTGACCGTCCTCAGGCGTCGGGTGGTGGCCACTGCCGCGATGATGAGGGTGTTGCCCAGGATGGTGATGAGGATAATGAGGGTGAGGACCACCACGAGGGTCAGGTCCAAGAGGGTGAGGGGGGTCAGAGGGGGAGGGGACATGGCATGCACCTGGAAGAGAAAGAATGGGGTTAGGTTACGGCAAAGTAAAAAGTGTGGTCAGATTTCAACAGTTTTCTTTCAGCAGTTTTGTACAGGGCCACATATCACAATGCACGTGGAAAAGTGACGCTTAGTCAAAGAGCTAGTTTTTCAGAAAAATTGCCTGAAGTTAATTTTTTCCACTGGATTTCATCATAGAAAAAATAAAGATCCGCTATCTGCATTGCAACTATTCTGCCCATCGATTTAAGATTTGCTTTAAATCTCTAGATATTTTATATTTTGTACGTATTAGCATTTATAACTCGAAAAGTCACACATGTTCGTTAAGTCACTTTTCGTAGGGCGCGATATGCTATTTAGCTTTTGGTTGAAACAATAAATGTGCTTTGAGAGGCCAGAGGCCAGAAATGCTCCGGTGCCTGAGAGTGGATCAAACTTTCAACGTTTATATTATTTTTTAATTTTAAATACCGTTTAGATCCTATTTTAAACTCTGTCTCAATTTCTGACTACTTCATTTACTTTTAATATAAAATCGTAAAGGTTACGCACAATGTTGCAGTTAGATTAAAAAAAGGTTGTTCTCAACTAAAATAATTAAAAATGTTCATGAGAATACAAGCTTAGATTAAGAAAAAAATCTTTATTCATTTTTTCTTCATATTCTCAATATACTCTTTAAACTTATTACGGTTTTTCCTTTTCCTCGTTTCATACAGAGACATTTTATTTTATAAGATTAACCAAGCGCCCGAAATAGAAAACTTTTGGGAAACCGCTTTATAAAATATACATATTAAGTTTTTAAGGCGTTTATGAGTTATTTTACTTTGGGGAAATTATGTTAAAAACACTCATGGTATTTGAATAGTTTCCACATCAAAGGAACCTAAAGCGAAATTTTGCATCTTTGGGACTAGGGTTTAATCTAACGAGTTTTAGTTGACCTGCTTTCTAAAACTGTTATTAAAGTCTTTGAAAACTTTGATGGGAAAATTGTGTAATCTTTTCAACAAACTTCTTTAATTTTTTTCGTTAAAAATCTTTTTCATACGATTTATCAAATTTAAAGCAAAAATTTAAAATCTAAAGCTGAATATTTTGAGTTGCTGCGTTTTTTTCTGATATATAATTACACGTAATGTTTTAAACAGTCTTTTTATTAGAAAATTATGTAAAGTCTTAAACGTGTATTTTTTTGTATTTTTAACTATCGTAAGGAATATAAAATAAATTATTTTAGAGATAATTAACTTTTATTTTCAATAAAATAGATAGCTTTTCTGTTTCAACAAAAAATCATAAGATAAAAAAAAATGAGTAATTAAGGATTAATTTATTACTTTTTTGCCTTATTAATCATTTTGTTTTCTTCAAGAGATACTATCCGTGATAAAAGATTTTTTCAAGAAATTTATGACACATTTTTCCTATTTTATAAAGTCTTACGCACTATAAATTTTGCAGTTATTATTCCTAACGGTTGATAAACATAGAAGATTATTTTATGATAGGTAATAAAAAAAGAAAAACAAACATCGGAATACCATCTTCAAAAACTCTAACAATTCTCCGGTGGCATTGGATATATTTTTACAAATACTTTTTTATGCGATAAATGTAAAAATGACTTAAAGGTCTCTATCCCACTTTTTGAAAATGCTTTGAATATTTTGAGTAAAATAGTTTCTTGAATATTCTAAAGGACATTCAAACCAATTAGAAAAGGTGGGATTGTCGGTATCATAATATTTTTTAAAAAAAAATAGGGCTGACGTTTATTGGGATTAATGAAAAATATTTTTTGATAGGAAAAAAATTGAAGAATCGAATATTGTCATTCGGACTAAAAGGGTTAAATCTTCTTGACTTCCAAGGTTGTTTTTGTACATCTCATTTCATTTATGGTCTTTATAATGGGAGGATTTCCAAAATTAAATTCACTGGAGGATTCATTTCTTGATGTGGTTTTGCTGTACCTTATTGTATCCGATACTAGTTTGTCATTTCATAGTGTAGACTTTTATTGGTTTCTCATGAGTTTATAGCAGATTTAACCAGGAATTTGCAGTACATTTTATTGCTAAATCTTGAAATCAATACACGATTAGAGCATTAAAACCAGGTAATAAACGGCTAAAGTCCTAAAATGGAAAGTACTGAAAAAATAAACAAAAGGGTTGCCGTATTCTAGCTAAATAATGGACATATTTGAATTTAAATTGCTAAACCAGCGATTTTTTCCTTAATTTATTTCTATGACGTATGTTTTGGGATTTTCTAAGAGCGATAAATTACTTTGAATTAAAATTTTGTATGATATAAAAAATTTATAATTTTTCTATTTTTAAAATTGACTGCTCAAATGACATACTTTATAATGCACATAAACACAAAAACAATTCATGAAACTAAAAAAAACTATTCAGATTAGGTAATTGTGAGCAAAAACTAAATTGAGTTTTCTCTATATTTTCTGCTTTGATGAGTGATAGTCGGCCTCTAAATTTCCTGTTTTGATGTTAAATCATCTGGTGATCATTTACATTGTCCTGTGACAGGTTTGATGATTATAACAGGATTTTTCTCTCTTTATATTATTCTTTACAAATATTTCTACTATAATCAATTATCTACTATTTCTACTGTTGTCTACTAATTTTTTTTTACAATTTGTACTATTTTTCTGCTATTTCTGCGACTTTTCCAATATTTTTCTTGTTTTCTGCTAATAATTATACTACTATCTACTATTCTATACTATTTTCAGCCCTCGTGCCTCTCTAGTAAGACGATAATTCAAATCTAACCTACTATATATTATTTCCCTTCCATTTCTACTCTTCGCTAGTTCCTGTCTACTATTTTTACTGCTATCTACTATTTTTTCCTATTTATTTTTACTTTTGTGGGCTATTTTTTCCCGCTAAACTATACTTTTTAATACAATGCAGGTTTTAATTATCTTATGACTTAAAGGTACTTCGAATATTTTAAATTAGGAAACAATCTATTATTATGCATAGAAAATTGAACTAGGTAACAGATAAGTGCCTTTTAAAACAAATCTTGATCAACCGATTATCCACAAAATCAACGCAACAATTTCAAAACATTCATTTTATATCATTCCAATAACACACACAAAAGAAATATTAAGTAATTAAGAACATTCATTTGATAATAAATGAACTCTCACTACGGATATATTAAAATGACATTTGTGTTAGTTAAATGCCTATTACAACAGTTTAATTTTTAAACGTTTAATATATAAATCGAAAAATTATAAAAAAGAAACTATGTTAACATAAATATGTCTGTGCACACCTAATTATCCACCAAAAAGTGGGTTAAAGTAGTCTAGTGGGAAAATTTTCTTAATAACTTTTCCCCTTTATAACATTAGCCACTTATATACATTTTAAATTTAAATAACCCTAGAGCCATTAAATATGCATTCATAATTCATAAACATTTCACCAAACACAAAATGGAACTGTTGTAGGATTACGTGCCACCCATTGTAAGCGTGGTTAACTTATCACAGCGTTAACTTTCCCACAATCTATTACTATCAAGAACCATTAATCGTCGGCTTATCTCTACAACAAGGAAAGGGTTGTGTTTTCAATTTCTTTTTCGTTTGTGTAATGTGTTATTATCTATATTTGTTCTGGGAAGTAGTTGCCCTTTGTTTTTGCTATTTTGTTTTCAAAGTTGAATACAAATTATTATATTTATACAGACTTTTGTTGTGAGAAACAATTTTTTGTTTTTTTAATATTATACATATTGTTGTAGTGAAGAGAGAGAGAGAGAGAGAGAGAGAGAGATTACTTTATTTAGAAATCAAACAACTTTAAGTTTTTGAAAAACAGTTTTTGATAAAGGATTAAGTATTTTGGAAATTGTACTAATAAGTTCTACTTGCGTCAATAATCTTCGATATTTTCTTCATAAATCTTCTCATGTATTTAGCGCAAAGTTGAATATATTTTCGGAATGTTTTGGAAATAATTAATATACAAACAAAAAAATATAAGTTAAAAGTATGAAAATAATCCTCCGCAATCTTTAAATTTTTTCATACTTATTTTGCTTAGGTTCAAAAAATTACAAAAATATTTTTCTGTAAAACAAAAATATAATCAAATAAATTATTCTAAAAAGAATATTTATTAAACAACGAGTAAGCACAATGTAAAAAATACTTATTCATGCACATTCACACGAAAAGTACACAAATTTGCAAAAATATGCTGCCGTGGGGAGGCCAACTGCAGAAACTTCCATAATGACTTGGACCTTTGTTGCAATCACTTAATTACCCTAACCTTTAAGAAAACATAATGGAAAAAATTATTTCAGAGCAAGGGTGGTACAACTCATTGTTGCGATTACTTCAGTTTACCTGCTAACGGCAGTATGGTACTTTTGCAGTGATTGCCAGCAACATGTGCAGGGAAGTGTTTTGTTGTTTCTTTAACATTTTCAATGTTTATTCTGATTGATATTTGTCTAAACGGTAATAAATGATGTTGCTATATGATTAAAGAGTGTTTCTTGAGTCATTCGTCAACTCTAAGAATTGACTTGATGTTACCAGCTTTTTTATTGGTTAACTTCCATTAAATGATTGATAATGGTTTCTCGTTTGGCACGTTTTCCTATGAAACTTAGTTACAAAGTTTATCAGTTTAAACATTCATTGTTGTAACTTAGTTTATAATTTCAAAATATATTGCTAGGCATGAGATTTTCAAAAAAAAATTAAGAAAGTTTTCAACTAATTGTGATAATTTATGATGTTGGATCTCAGACCACGCTAGTTGGGTTATCCTCAAAATCCAACGTTTAAAGTATCAAACCTTAGTATTATGCAACACTTTTAGTGTATTTATTGGTTTATGTTTCTTTTATATAATTAATTTTTGATATTTACTACTTAGAATTAAATACTTTCATATTTGAAGAAGTTAGTGAAAGAACTTGCTAAGTGAGAAAAGGTGAAATAAAATGATCTTTAAAGTTACACTTAGATAAGATAAAAACGGCTGTTAAAAAAGATAAAAATGTACTTAAATAAAAAATTTAGAATAAAAAGAACATTGTAATCTTTAAATAACGGAGCAACATATTTATTGACACATAAATCTAAATTTTTTCAAAAATGTCACTTAGCACGCGTTCTTTCACTAAGCTCTTCAATTATAAGAGGCTGCTTAAAAGCCCCATAACAAAACCATTTTATTTAGTTTCATTATAGACATACAAGTAATTGATTTTTTATGAATTTAAAAAACAAATTTCAATTAAATATTGGTTAAAAATAACTATAATTGGCTCAAAACTTAAAAAATTTTAATTTCTGTTTTTAAAATTTTATATATATTTAAAATTTATAGTTGCTGGCGCCGAAAATTGACGACATATCATTTTTATTTACTAAAATTACTTAAAAGAAACGGTATTTTATTTACGAGTTCAATAAAACATAGTGTAAATATATATTCTGTAAAGAAGGAGTAAATATTTGAGAATTTCTTTTTGGGTTTTCAAGTTAAAAAAGTATAAGCGAATCATGTTTGCTTTTGATTCGGAATGCTTCTTTTGGAACATTTTATTTCGTTCCTCCATTTTACAATAAACAAAGCTAAAAATAGCGTTTGCATTTAAATTACGAAATTTTGAATAAATCACTTCAGTTGTATGATGATCTTCTGATAAATTTATTACAACCAAAACGAAATATAAGTTTAGATAGACTCGTAAAGGTAAAGAGGATTTTTAATTAAAAAGCAAAAAAAGTTGATAGTTGAAGTTTTTTTTATTTAACAAGCACAATAAAAATAAATTCCATCAAAAAGTACTTTACCTTTATGGATACATTTCGTAAACCTCAAATCTTTGACCTAAGCTATTTGTATTCAACTCAAGTTCAAAGAAAACAGATTTGAGATATTTTTTCCACTTCAAGTGAAGGACTAGAATTTGAAATCTTTTGATTGTGTCATGCATTATTTTTCATTTCTATCAGTTGCACTTGATAATAAATTGGAACGCATTAAAATTTACCACACATTGATTGTTAAGCTACCATAACAATAATTACATAGTTTGCAGTTCTTTTTTAAAAAAATTAACTAAATTCAATACTATTTTTTAAGCGCTGAGCACACTCATCATTATTTATATAAAAAAATACAAGAACGAATATAAATATGGTTGCCTCATTATTCAATGAAGCTGACTCTAGATTTGTATTCGCTCTTTGTTTTTCATAGTTACATGGTTTTTCTTTCTTTTTTATTATGAATGTAAATCATTTTAAGTTGATTACACAAAAATTATATACTCTACAACAATTTTTAATTTTATAAGTTTAATCGAACACCTTAGTAACTTCTTAATATCCTAAACGTTTCTTTAGTTGTTATAATATGTAACCTGTCATCTAAGAATACTTTACCTCCACCTTGTAATATGAGTTGGTTCTTTTGCAATTTTTGGATTGTCAAAACTAAACTTTAGTACTTTCATTCCATTAAAACTTGGTGTTGGTATTAAAATTTAGAAGACAGTAGTAAAGAAAATTGTAAATGCTGCAAAAACTTCTGAAAATGCAATGTTTGGTTTGATCGTCAGAGGTTAGTGCTAAACCCAAAAAGTATTTTAAATTTAAAATATTAGAACGTTATAGCAAAAATAACATGGATACATTATCCATAAAACTTTGTTTTCTTATATCGATATTTCACTCCACTGTTCTGCCATGTTAGAATATTTTGGATTTTTTTTAACTGGTTCGTTTATCAAACGAAATAGTTTTTCAGTTTTGTCATTTAACGCTCCATTCTTGGAAGAAAAAGGGCTGGTGTCCAATATTATTACAAATGACAGCATCCTATTTTCTTCGAAGGGGTGGTTTACTACTGTTGGTCACATACTGAAATGTGGCATAAAAATTCTTATGCTTAAAGGCATTTTCAATGCTTAAGAAACATTTTATAGCCTTCTAGAATGTTATCGATGTGACACAGAATTGTTTTAATATGAATTTTGAAAAATATATGGTTGACAGAATTTTTTCATCAACCAATATTAAAATTATGAATAAACAAAATATATGACGAAAGAATATTGAAAATTATTTATGTATTCTCCGAAAACTCATTTTTAGATATTTTATAAATGTGCATTTCTTTTATCTTTAGGGAAATTTTAAAGTGTAATTATTTTTAGCTAATTTTAATTTCAGTGAAAAAATATATTTTCATACAAATTTTGATAACATGTATCGAAAATCGAATGAGACTTCATAATATGCATAATTGTATAATTTTATATGGCCGCCTACATTATTTTAAATTTATATGACGTCATGGCATATATTTCCAAATTTTCAAATGGTACAGTAAAAATCTTAAAAATTAAATTTATAATTGCATACATCAAAGCATATAACGCTGAATGTTTTAATTAAAAATCTTAATGAACTAATTATTAGTCAGTTTTCTAGAAGTTAATTTGCATTTTACCTCAATGGATAATTATCACATATTTTTTTCTTGTTTTTAAATGATTCTAAATGACTTAAAACCCATAAAAAATGTATTCATATTTCTTACAGATTCGTATTTTACTTTTAATTTAAATTTATAAAAGGGCAGTTTCGGTTTTCATTCAATACAGAGAGTCACGTGATATGACGTAGTAAGGTAGTAAGGTCTCCCACCGAGAAGAAGCGAACAAAGCTTTTGCTGTATTCGATTTTTCGCTTCTCTTATATCCTTTCCTAAGCTTATTTTTATAATATTACGGCTTCTAAAAAGTACTGTATTGTGCCGATGTGCGGAAATACTTCCCATATTATACTCCTGACAAACTATTTCTAAATGTACCGAGGAATAAAAAAGATAGACTGAGATGGTGCAGAGCTATGAAAAGGGATCCCAAAAAGCCCTCCTTTGGCCTCGTACTTTTGGAATGTAATATTGAAACAGAAATATCAAAGTTGGTGATTAGTATTGAAGTACTATTTAGTTTTGGTGTATTTCTAAAAACAAATAAATGTTTTTAATTTAAAACTAATAATATTCATCTTTAATAGAACAATCACTTCTATATAATTTTACATTCTAATGTAGCCTTATATTGTACAGAACATTAAAGTCGAAGTCTTATATTAGTAGAGTACTCAAGTATACTATTCAAGTTATCTGGTAAGGTAACAATAATTTACGTTTAAACATTAATTTTGAATACGACAATAACTTCTAATTTAACTAAATAGCCCCTTTAAATATATTTTTAAATAGTTAAGCATGTAACTAACCATAGAGAAAAAGAATTATCTACTAGTAGGAATACCAAGTTTTGATTATAAAAATTAGTCTTTTTTTTATCAGACTTTTCTTTTACTATATCATAAATATCAAATAAACTTTATTATTAAAATATATAGTCATAAAACATATTTATGCTATTGCTATATGTAATAATATTTTTTATTTCCTATAAAACAGTAAATTAACTAAATATCTTGGAAACATCTTACTTTTCAGCTTTGACACCTTTCATTTCAGCTGACAAAAAATCCAAATTTTCTTTGAAAAAATTGAATATCATATCTTCGGAAATGTTTGGCAAAATATCTCTTTGTGCTTTGGTAAAACCCTGTTCAACAGCCATTGGAGAAAAATATTTTAAAAACTCAAAATAATACAAAAATCAACGCACGTGCAATTTCGCTGCGCGTTTCTCAAGTGATTCCGTAGGGAGGAGGAACGAGAAGACCTTTCTACGTCACGACGTTCCTAAAGTGACACGGCCCGTTTTTGATTGCGCCGCGGCTCTGTTTTTTTCAAATTTGAATAACTCGGAAAATATTTCGTTAAAAAAATTTTTAATGACATTTTTGGACTCCAGACATCTCAATCTACAAAATTAACACATTTTAAACAAAATTTAAAACATGTGATAATTCTCCATTACGAGTAATACAAAAAAGCACTAACCAGTAAGGTATAACATTCTTTCGAATGCTATAATTTATTTATAAATTAAAAAATAATTTAATCAAACAGAATTGAAAGACAAGTAATTATTTTACAGCTTTTAATTAAAATCGCAAACAATTATTTATAACTAAAATTATTATTGTAGTTGTAATATTACAAGAAGGACTATTACTAACTTTCATTAATTAGGATTTGGGAATTTACCTATATATAAGTCTGAAACTAACGAAACACCTAGGCAATTTCGTTGTTGAGTGAATGATTAATGTTATGCAAATGCGAATGGTTAATGGTCTCTAACAGCCCGCATAATAGCAATTAGTCGACATCAATCTTTCAACTCTAATGTTCTTGTTTTTCGCTTAAGCCCTCCTCTCATTTAGACCCAGTCTAACTGGATATAGTGACTTATTATTTGGATATTAATTTAAAAGTGTATAGGTTATATAGGCAAGTTTGTGGAGAAGGTTTTATTCTGTATAACTTTTGTATTATATATTTTATCACGAGAAAAGTGTGAAGGTTAAAATACGCATTCTTGCTATTTTATTATTTTCAATTAAAGATAATTAATATGTTTCAAACGGTGTTAGAAAAGTCTATTGCCGTACCTACACGGGATGGGTAAAAATTCGTATTGGGAAAGTATAATTTTTCCCACTCATCCGAACAGGCAAGTTTTTTCAGAAAAAGGTTAACTATTAAAAATATAGCTAGTATACTGTTGGATTTGAAACTTGCATCATTTTAGAATCAAAATATAACGAATTAAAAATTTGAGTAGTTAGGACATTATTAGTGTTCGGTGAATAGTTAAGTAATATACTCGTAAAATAATTTTTAGCACAGAAAAGTTTTGGGGTGGCAAGTATTTTTTAAACTTTTTCGACCGTATATAACAAAAATCAGATTAGCTAACAGTGGCTAGAAGAATTCATTTAAAATACTTAAATGTGTGGGTCAAAATGGATTCCTCAATTAAGTTAATAAAATAAAAAAACAACATAAAATAACTACAGTTTTTTTTACGTGAAAGCCTGCAGCGTTTAAAGTGAGTTCATCTAAATACTGTAATTGAATAGAAATGTACAGCTGCGGAAATAAAAAAAGTACCACTAGTGATTATTTCAGCCGTTAGTCACCCTATATAATCGGACCTTTTTGAGATTGTTAACAATTACCTTTCTGAGTTAATTGCATGACACAAAATTTGCATAAGGGACCGTCTTCATATTAAAAATGTTTCTAACTTTGAAATTTCCAATAGCAACACCCAATTTTAATAACTTAGAAATGCTAAGCACTCTCGAAAACCCTTAAATCTAAGTTTTTGTTTTCTTTGGATGAATACTTGACGAGTTATTCAATCGAATCACTTGTGGACCTTTTAGGGACCATCTCTAAAATGACAAGCAAGCATGCATGCTAGGCCGTCTTTATTTATCAATTACACATGTAATCTTGTACACAGTCCCCTAAAGGGTAATTAAAAAGTATTTTGCGATTTACTCAGCAAATTATGAATAAAAATTTAAAAAAATTGGGATTTCGCTTAAACTTCCTGTCTTAAATTTATTTCTGTAAAAATATTTAGGGGTTTCTATTCATATTTTTTTAAAAAATTAATAAAATAATTATTTAAGAATATAAAAATTGTTTTAAATATCCCAATATTAAATGCATTTTGTTTGGGTTGTTATAATTTCTGTTCAGTAAAAAATTCGTTTCATTATCTTAATTATTTATAGATTGGGATAGTTTTTTATGTGCAACTCATTTAACATTATGGGACCTAAACTTTGCACGCCAATAACTCCCCTAATAATGCTTAAAAAATAACAAAAATTGGCATTTCGTATTAAAATATGTCATAGATTAGAAATATGGACTCAAAAAGGGGTGTTGCTATTTGAAAATTTAAAGTTAGTAACATTTTTAATATGAAGACGGCCCCTTATGCAAATTTTGCGTCATGCAATTAACTCAGAATGTTAATTGTTCACAATGTCAAAAGGGTCCGATTCTATAGGGTGACTAACGGCTGAAATAATCACTAGTGGTACTTTTTTTTTATTTCCGCAGCTGTACCATGTTCCTAACGTGTACAGCTGTGGAAATAAAAAAGTACCCACTTGAGGTTATTTCATCCGTTAGTCACCCTATAGAATCGGACCTTTTTGAGATTGTGTACAATTAACATTCTGAGTGAATTGCACGATACAAAATTTGCATAAGGGGCCGTCTTCATATTAAAAATATTACGATCTTTGAAATTTCCAATGGCAACACCCAATTTTAATAACTTAGAAATGTTAAGCACTCTTGAAAACCCTTAAATCTAAGTTTTTGTTACATTTGGATGAATATTTGACGAGTTATTCAATCGAATCACTTGTGGACCTTTTGGGGACCATCTCTAAAATGACAAGCAAGCATGCATGCAAAGCCGTCTTTATTTATCAATTACACACGTAATCTTATACACAGTCCCCTAAAGGGTAATTAAAAGGTATTTTGTGATTTATTCAGCAAATTATGAATAAAATTTTTTAAAAATTGGGATTTCGCTTAATCCTCTTGTCTTAAATTTATTTCTTTAAAAATATTAAGGGGTTTCTATTCACATTTTTTAAAAAAATTAATATAATAATTATTTAAAAATATACAAATTGTTTTAAATACCCCAATATTGAATGCATTTTGTTTGGGTTATTATAATTTCTTTTCAGTAAAAAATTCGTTTCATTATCTTAATTATTTATAGATCGGGATAGTTTTTTATGTGCAACTCATTTAACATTATGGGACCTAAACTTTGCACGTCTCTAACTCCTCTAATAATGCTTAAAAACTAACAAAATTTGGCATTTCGTATTAACATAGGTCAGAGATTTGAAATATGGATTCAAAAAGGGGTGTTGCTATTGGAAATTTTAAAGTTAGTAATATTTTTAATATGAAGATGGCCCCTTATGCAAATTTTGTGTCATGCAATTAACTCAGAATACTAATTCTTCACAATGTCAAAAAGGTCCGATTCTATAGGAAGACTAACGGCCAAAATAATCACTAGTGGGTACTTTTTTATTTCCACAGCTGTACCTTACGATACAATATTTCAAAACTATATTGAATCGGTATGTTATATTTCATTCGTGTATGTATTGGGTCAGCATTGAACAATATATGCATGCACTTAAATTTATTCTTTGTTATAGTATTGCAATAGGCAGATTCCATTTAACTCTATGACTAACTAATTCCATTAAGATTTATGTGGGCTAATTCAAAAGTTAAAAGAGCTTTAAAAAACTAATTAACTCGAACAGGTTATATTATTTACTTTCAGTAATTGTAGCTAAACTCTTGTACTATTTTTTTTTCGTTTAACGTTTCGCAGTGATAACCACTTTTCAGCACACATGACTCTACAGAAAAAGGTCATTCTGCATGGAATTAGCCTATTCTCTCCTGTCTAGAATATATCCTATATAATAAATTCGATCTTAATTTTCTCTGCTGATATAAATCTTCCGAAAATCACTTCTTCGACAATGATTAAAAAAACAAGCACGAAACACACAAACCCTATCCCTCTGGTGCACCTTAATTGCTACCCATCCAAAGTCGTAAACACTGGTAGATTTCACGAACAAATGAATCACTAAAAGTTAAAAAGGGTCTCAAGTCCATCGGAAAATTTCCCTCTACCCTTCTCCGTTCAACATTTAAGTAAAGAAAGGAGCCTGTGTGGAAATTTTTCTACAGACTTAAGCCTTTTCTATTATTCAAATATCGAGCTCCTTCAATATTCCCCGCTCTGTTTCCCCAACCTATCTTACAAATAAGAGTATATTGGTCGCCGGAGACTGTTGTTTAAGATTGTGATTGGGCAGATGGGGCACGGTGTTTGCTCAATTGATAAAGTTTAATCCTTGGAGATGTTGTAAAGGTGGTTGAGCCTTGTCTTGGTTCTTTTAGATGTTTGATCTGATATAGTTTAAGACATTGGATTACGTAGGAGGGCTTTAGTTGGTACATCAAATACGGTAAAGTATAATTTAAAATAAGTAAGAATAAAAATGTGGAGTATAATTTTGTTTGATTTTTAATCATGTGATTGTGAAAAAGTATTTATAATGTAAAGTGCGATAAATGTTTCCTCTGTAGAGTCATATTTCTTTATAACAAATATTACAACGGTAAAAAATTGGTCTAAAGTTCATTTAATTAATATAAATTATTATTCTATTAATTTGTTTAAATTCAAATTATTTGAATTAATATGAAAGAGAGTGAATATAATAAACATATATATTTTAAGAATTTATTATTTTTGTCAAAAAAAAAAAATGATTCGGCAAATAAGACTTCTTCGAAAAGTGTGATTACTGTCAATGGAGCAAAACTTTACATTCGCACTACTTTTTTTATCTACAGGTGATTAGCTTAATATCTAAACAAAACATTAAAAACTATAAAATGCTAATAGTCCAGTTGCAGGGCGACATATTCTTCGAGAATTGTGCCTTTTTAGAAACATTTATGAAACTTGCAGGGTTTGTACACTAGAACAAGAAGATCATTTTTTGATATGGACGTCGGCTGGGTTCCGACCCGTTTGGCCGCCATCTTGAAAAATGGCGGAAAATCTATTTTTGATCATAACTCCTGAACCGCTTGTCCAAATAAAATCAAATTTGGTTTAAAATGATTGCAATTGTTTTCTTAATATTTTATGTAATATGTTTTATGGGGTTTTATCCAGCCGTTAATCCGCTACGTGGCTTTATTTCAGAAAATCATGTAATATTTAACGCGTTTACTTATTTATCTGGACACACATAAAACTTCGCTAATAACATGTATTTGCAAAGTTGTTGGTCTTTTTATTGTTTAAAAAACAGTTATTGTTTGATGCAATTCGGACCAGTACTTCTTTAGATACGCTATATGTAATACGTACGTGGGGCTGGTGGAACCGTTTCGGCTTCTATCCGCTGTGTGTTTATGGCGCTGGCGTCGCTTGGATGCGTCATCTACTGCATAATCTATATTGATCAGGGTCTTGTGGATTGTGTATGGACTGTTTTTAACACAGGTAAACACTTCGAAATAATTTCATATAGGATGTTTAATTTTTTATATATCATTACCAATTTATAACATATTGCAGGAAAAGATGAAGATAAAGTTTTTATTTGACGTAAGTTAATTAACAATGCAATAAATTCATACTATTTAAGGAAGTTTTAATTTTTGCGTATTTTGTTTTGTATTACCACCTAAGATTTAAATTCGAAATATTTACTTAGTTTCCCTATTTTTCTTTAAATACAGTTTTTTTATAGTTAAAACCATTTTTTGCTTGAAAAATGAGGACTTTTATGACCGGTAAAAACTTAGCTGTGTTCAATAAATGCAATTTTTTTTAAACATTTTCCGAATTAAAGTTTCTTTTTAAGAAAAAAACAACATTTTGTTTAAAATTTACCGTCAGTACCGGAGTCTTAGATGCTAATACAATGCTAAGCAAATATTGTACAATTTATCTTAATAAAAATGACGCGTAAATTTAAAAAAAAATTACTGCATACTAATCCAATCGGAAATCAAGAAGGAAATTGCAGCCCAGTAAACTCCCGCATTGTAATTGGTTATCCAATGCTGGCTACGAGCCTGGTCAGGGACCCCTTTTTGCCAAAGCGGCATCAAACAGTATTGAATTTTAAGTTTGTTTTTTAAAGGTTTGTTTTCATATAGTATAACTTTTATCAATTTAAAAAATGTAGAATATAATTCAGTTTTGAAATTTGTCTATGGTTTTTTAGTTTTCATGTAAAAGATATTTTTTTCTCTTGAAGTGTTGGGTGCTGGAGAGTCAAATCAGTTAAGGAGTTCGCATTGCATGTGTAAGGTCCCAGGTTCAGGACCAGGCATCGCCAAAATAACTATCGAACTATAAACGGTCCGTGGAGTCAAGGAAGTGCATGTTAAATATGATCCAAAGTCCCAACGCTGCATCAATGTCGCCCTTACCGGTTACCCCACGTAAATCCTGGGCAAGTGCCAGTTTTGACTCTCGATCAAACCCTGTATGGCATTGCTAAACAAATACAGTGGACGTGGCCCCAAGGATATAGTAAAGATAATTTCGTGATTCTTCCAGGAGGTTTGCACATTGAAATGGCTAGTTTCAAAGTGGCTGGTGATTGGTTATGCGATAGTGGTTGGATTCCAATGCAAGTTGAGGCAGAGGTATTACCACAATTGGGGACAGCTGAATCATATCTAAAGGTTTCGCATCTGACATGCACGCGACATGCCCATCAGTTCTCCTTAGCTACTTTGTATGTTTTGCAAAAACGCGCATACTGCTCATACATCGAGTTGATCAAGAGAAATTGGACTTTGCTTTGTGGTGCACTGCCTTGGCTGCGAAATACCCGCAATAAATACTGGGCAAAGACAATGACACTAGAACTCACCATATTGCTATTTGTATAATCTTTAAGAGAGTCCAACTACACTTTGTACGTGCAAGAGCTGACGGAGCTTGTCCCATGGTTTTTTGCGTTCGACCACACACATTATGCCCGCTGGATTTCCATAAGCTTAGCAGATTTAGCACAATTGCCTTCAAGACTTCCTGAAGTTGCACAACAGTTCGTATCTGCGAATTTCACTGTAAAACGTATAACACTTACATACGTAAATAATGAAAACAAGATTGAGCTGTTTCATTTTCTAATTCAAGCTAGCTAACTTGATATCGATAGTAAAAATTAGTTAATAATTACTAACGGTAAATCAGTTGCTTGGAATCACTGCTTGGAACGTGTGGAATAGTTACCCCGATGTAACACCTCCTTCCTAACTCTATGGCCAGCAATACCAGAACCATTGCAATGTGGTTGGACCAGAAGTGATGGAAAGGGGGGGGGGGGACTTCGGCCACTGTGGAGAACTCTACACACTTGCAAAGGGCGGTGTAAATGCAAACGCCTAGGACTAAAATGCACCGAACTCTGCTCCTGTGACTGCAAAGACTAAAATTTCATATTAAGAAACTAACTTTTTTTAAAATTTACGCGTCATTTTTATTAAGATAATTTGTAAAATATTTGCTTAGCATTGTATTAGCATCTAAGACTCCGGTACTGACGGTAAACTTTAAACAAAATTGTTTTTTTTTTTTTTTGAAAACGAAACTTTAATTCGGAAAATGTTTCAAAAAATTGCATTTATTGTACACAGCTAAGTTTTTACCGGTCATAAAAGTCCCCATTTTTCAAGCAAAAATTGGTTTTAATTTAAAAAAAACTGTATTTAAAGAAAAATAGGGAAACTAAGTAAAAATATTTCTTAAGATTTCGAATTTATATCTTAAATGGACTTGGAAGGTAATACAAAAAAAAAAAATTAAAACTTTCTTAAGTAGTTTGAATTTATTGCATTGTTAATTAACTTACGTCAAATAAAAACTTTATCTTCATCTTTTCCTGCAATGTTATAAATTGGTAATGATATATAAACATCCTATATGAAATTATTTCGAAGTGTTTACCTGTGTTAAAAACAGCCTATGCACAATCCACAAGACCCTGATCAATATAGATTATGCAGTAGATGACGCATCCAAGCTACGCCAGCGCCATAAACACACAGCGGATAGAAGCCGAAACGGTTCCACCAGCCCCACGTACGTATTACATATAGCGTATCTAAAGAAGTACTGCTCCGAATTGCATCAAACAAAAACTGTTTTTTAAATAATAAAAAGACCAACAACTTTGCAAATACATGTTATTAGTGAAGTTTTATGTGTGTCCAGATAAACAAGTAAACGCGTTAAATATCACATGATTTTCGGAAATAAAGCCACGTAGCGGATTAACGGCTGGATAAAACCCCATAAAACATATTACATAAAATATTAAGAAAACAATTGCGATCATTTTAAACCAAATTTAATTTTATTTGGACAAGCGGTTCAGGAGTTATGATCAAAAATAGATTTTCCGCCATTTTTCAAGATGGCGGCCAAACGGGTCGGAACCCAGCCGACGTCCATATCAAAAAATGATCGTCTTATTCTAGTGTACAAACCCTGCAAGTTTCATAAATGTTTCTAAAAAGGCACAATTTTTCACACTTGCAGCCGGACTATAAAAAGAATTGCAATTGTTTAAAAATTTTAAACACTTGGAGTTTCAGTAAGGGAGCAGAATTATTTTTGTTAAGAAAAAATAAGTATTTCAGCTAGTTATTCTAAACTTCCAGCGTTTTTCTAATTTTAGTGCATACAAAAATATGTTATGGAAAAATATTGATCACTGGTAATAAAGACATTAAAAAATTATACAAACATTACCATAAGCTATTATTTGTTCTTTTGAATAACATTCCATGTAAAGGACCCGTAATCGTTTAAATATGTACTACATAAAAACACAAATACCATACACGTATACTTACCTAATTCATTCACACACGAACAACCACGAAACATTCCGTTATGTACACATATCTAGATTAAGAACTCTTACACGAGATTAACAAA
Source organism: Hylyphantes graminicola (assembly GCA_023701765.1). Lineage (NCBI taxonomy): Eukaryota > Metazoa > Arthropoda > Arachnida > Araneae > Linyphiidae > Hylyphantes > Hylyphantes graminicola. The sequence goes on along the minus strand of CM043115.1, from coordinate 42,199,910 downwards.
AAAGTGAAAACATTAGTAAACTTTTTTTAGCTATTGATCACGAGTGTACAGATAACATGCTACAGTAGCTGATGAAACTCTCAAAATATCTCGTAACGGCTTGGCTCACGCATATTCCTTCTATTGATTTGAACTAACTGTATTGCGAGCCGAGATTTTTCATTCTTTTGATTTTGAATACCCGATATTTTAAAGGTTTTTTTAAAGCAAGAACAAATGTTCATTATTAGATTCTCTTTTGTGTTTTAAAGATTTTTTCCACAAGGAAAAGCAAGTTGATAATTTTTATAGTGTCTTTGTAAAAGAAAATATTTTTGTTTTAAGATAATAATCGTTAATCGCCTAAGAACATCTTGCAAATGTATGGTATGGTACATATATATTCCAGCTTGTGTGCTTGTTCAGAGAACCGCTTATGCAATAATTGTCTATGGGAATATAATTATATAACTTCGAAATTATCTGCTAGTTTTAATTTTACAAGTTTAAAATTAGTTAAACTTGTAAAAATATTTTAAACTTGTGTTAATTATTAAATAGCACTCAAAGGAATTTTAATTTAACAAAAAGTTTTATAAATAAAATTTAAAAAATATTGCAGTTTTGTTGAGGTATCGCTATTGCTTTTCATATGCGAATGAAAAAGTTTTTAATAGTATTTTAAACCTTTTATGCCCTTTTCATCTTTATTACTTTTAGAATCACAAGCAGATATTTTTGGGAGAATATAATAACGTATTTTATGTAAAATTCCCCGAGCAACCCATTAAAAACTCATCATCTATTCCAACAACCGTAAACTAGTACCGTAACTTCCTGCTTTACACGTTGTTGAATTTAACAAAAAAAATATTTATGAATTCTTCTCTTTTCTAAACTACCATTAACTACATCAAAAGAAATATATTCGACTCGTGTCTCTTCCTGCTAACTTCTTGATGACGCCATTGGAAACACAAAGGGCGCTTACGTTTGCGAAAATAAAACAGGTACAGTTCCATTCCTTACTCATTGGACAAGATTGCAGAGATGATTTGAAAAAGTTTTAAGACATATTTGATGGTTTTGATGTGATCGGAGTTTCGATAAACTTCAAATTTTTAAAAACTAAATCTTGATGGTGGGGTAGGGGTAGATACACTCTTAAAACAAAAGAGTGAATTCCACTCCAGTTGGAGAAGTGCATTTTCGACACTGGAAAGGAGTGGATATTATCTCAGACTGAGTCAAAATCATTCGTTTGAAGTGATCCTGTCGGAGGTTTAACACACAAAGGATCCACTCCAAGAGGAGAAGTGCATTTTCCAGACTGGAGGAGTGAAAATCAATCAGACTGAGTTAAAATTGCTCGTTCGTTTTAAGAGTGTACTATATTCCAGCCTGTGTGCTTGATCAGAGACCCGATTTATAAACCTTCGTCAAAGCAAGACAGACTCAGAAAGAATATTTACTGTCACATGGAAAAGAAGTACACCCAGAGTGAAGGCGGGAATCGAACTCAAATTCGTTGCAGCACGCAGACTGCTAGCGTAATGATCCAAACCACTCGACCATCCGAAACTCAATCTGGATGCTTTAGTCTACGTTGTGAGTTACTTATGAGTGGAAATGACCATTTAAGGTATGACATATGACAGTGAATGCGCCCTCTAGAAGGGAGAGTGTAAGCTTTATAGCTAATTACCCAGATCGCCAGAAGAGACAGTCACAGGAGACACACAAAGAAGGACGACATAAACACATAGACAAATTACAACATTTATTGACAAGCACAAATACACATGCCTTTACCGGGATTCGAACCCGAACCAGCTACAAAGCTAGTACACTAACCATTGTGCCAATGAGCCGGCGACCATTTAAGGTATAATTATACTACTAATTACTTTCGATTACCTTACATGCAATATCGGGCAATGAAAGTATTGCAATTGGGTCGAACATCCGAAATGGAGATATTACGTTTTAAACACGATTTTGAGGTAGCTGATTCTAAAATAGTGTTTTTTTCTTTGGTTTGTCTAAAAGCACTCTACAGCTTGAACTAAAGGAGCTAAAGAGTTTCAAATTTGATACACAAATTCCCAGTACCTACATAATAAGGTTTTCGGAAAAATACCGCATGTGAAGTAGCGGTTAGAGAACTTATTAGGTTTTTAGTTAATTGAAATTACCTTACAGAAGATATAATTATATTTAAATGCTTTGGTTCATTAAGTGATAATTGAGACTTGTCAAGTAATGCAAACCCCTAGTATTTATTATTTTAATATAGTTAGTTTTGATATTAATCCAGTTTAATATTTAAAAAGTATTGTTAGAATAACAATCCTATACAGAACTACAACTACCCCCTGTAAGCATATTCTTTTTTAAAGTGAGCTTGACTTGTCAAAGTTTGAAAGTTACTCTACAATTTTGAACCACGCTCAAACCAATACCAAGTAACAACTCCAAAACTTTTCATTCATATTCATAAGACTTCATAGTTTGAATAATTATACCGTTTAAGTTACTATTGTTATTTTGACCTTTCAGACAAATTTACCTCATATGTTCAAAACTATTTTACTGAATTATATTTTGTGCCCGTTATCTTATAGAATGGGCACAAAATATAATTCAGTTAAATAGCTTTGAACATATGGGATAAATTTGCCTTAGTATAAAGTCCTAACTTTTAGCAAAATATTGCTATTATATATTGCATAACGTGTCTAGATCTGGCAAATTTAAGAGATTTATCTCCACCCATGTGTGTAGCTGTAGTGGGACGTTAAATCAATAAACCAACCATTATAAATACTATTCAAATCATTTTTACAAACAAACAAAGAAATTTAGTGGACTGTGGGGAGCCTTGAGGTTAAGATCTCGGTCTCGGGATCGGAAGGTCCCGCGATCGAGTCGTTGTTCCACTGAAGATCCACCGAGTATATGCGGAGTATTTGCTCGTTAAATCTGTGGGTCCGAAAGTCCTGGGGGGTATCATTGCGCAGTTTCAAATGGGTACATGTCCTTATAGACTATTTCCCTCCCCTTCAGGAACGTGTTTAAATTACGGAGGAGGCGATAGATAGCAGCATCTGTCACGTATGTGTGTGTTGTGCCTGTCTCACTTGACGTAGGATTATAAGCGGGTCTCTGACCAAGCAAAAGCCTGATAATATATGTCTACCAACCAACCAGATAGAGTTTTCTATCTAGTTACAAGTCTGTCATAATAACACAGTTTGATGGGAGATCCAATTCCCGTGTATGCCGAGAATTTTAAAAATCACGGAAAATGGCAACAGAATAATAAGTGAAAATGACAGATCCTTTACTTTTATTATTTATTCAAGTGTATTTTAAGGGTTTAAGTTTACTTTTTTTTATTGTGAGTTTACAAGCTTGTGGAATGATACTTAGTGACTAATACGCTTTAAAAGAATTGCTTGGATTTAATGGATCATGTGTATATTTAAAGTCAAAACGCATTGTATACCAATTCCATTTAGTAATGAAACGATGGATGAAGAACTTAATTGTGAATTGTTGTCTTAATTCCACTTCAGGTTTTCCCAGGTGACTTCTCATGTAAGTTATCTCTCATATTTTATGACAAACCTATTTAAATATTTCAAAAATGATTTTTAAAAAGTAAAATAAAATTGCTGAACGCGATTTTTTTTTGGTTTTAGATTTCATATAAATATTTTTTATTAAAATAGTTTAAAACTGTACAAGCACTGTACATTTTTCTGGTGTAACTCTACTCCATTAAAGCAGTGGTAGCAAGTTCTTGCCTGCAGCTTTAAGGGTCAATGTTACACCACAATTAGGAGAAAATTTACACGAAAGAGGAATAAGCTTACACCACAAAATAGTGTTAAGCCGCAAAAGAGCGTGATGTAGTATTGCAGATTTTTTTTATTAATTTTTTTAAAAAAAAGTCTTATGAGAATAGAATTAAAACATGTCTTCATGGATAAATAACGATATTTAAGAAGTCAAATATAAAAAATTAAAAGTAGAAATATTTGCTCTAATAATATTAAAGAAAAAAGTAAACTAGTAAGTTATAAGTGATTTTAATGTTTGATAAGAATTATTAACGTCAAAAGATTTATTGGGTCCGGTTATTCAATACAACATATTATGAAAAAGTATTAAATTCTGTTTAAATATCAGACACCATTATACAAATATTTGAATTTAAACTCGCATTTTTAATTATTAAAAGTGTTACTTTATGGTAAATTTAATATAAATGCATCCTAGCCTTTTTAATCAATATTGTCTTGTTTTTTTTAAAATACTCTTCTTTTCTTTAAATATTCAAAACAAAATTTTTAAATATTGATTTTTAAACCTTTTTATAATCCATTTTTAAGAAAAATAATAACGTTTCCAACAACTCACTTTTTAGCATGCCGTTTATAACTGTGAAACTGTAACATATGTGAATATATGAAAACTTTTATTTCCAACAATAGATAAGAATCAAAGAGAAGCTATAAATTAAACTCTTATTAGATATACATACGTTTAAGGCAAAATCCTCGAATTACTGTTACACGGTGTATGGGTCTTATCGCATATCTGTAGCAGCTTAATATTGATTTGCAATTAGTAATCATTGATATAGGACAAGGGATAATAATATTTACTGCAAAAGAATAATGGGTCCTACTATCCTATACAAGATTTGATGAAAAAGTACTAAATTCTTATATTGAATATCAGACTCCATTGTAAAAATATTGGGATTTTAACTTGAATTTTCATTCATAAAACTTTAGTGTTACTGTATGTTAATTTAATATTTAAGTATTCTAGCTTTTTAATTAATACCGTACTTTTTTAAATAACATGTTTTAATAATTTATTAAAATGTTTACTACAGATTGTTATTGACAATATTTTTTAAAATACTTTTTCCGAATCGATTCTCAAGAAAAATAACAACTTTTTTAAACAACACACTTTTAAACAAGTCATTTATAGCCAACAGATGTGAATATATTAAAACCTTTTATATTCAACAATAGATAAGAATCAAAGAGAAGCGAACAAAGAATCAAGAGAATTAAACTCCTATTAGATATACGTATGTTTAAGGTGAAATCCTTGAATCACTGTTACATGGTGTATGGGTCTTATCACATATCTGTAGCAGCTTAATATTGATTTGCAATTAGTAATCATTGATATCGGACTAGGAATAATAGGATATTCAAAGGAATAGATTATGCAAATGGACCATTGAGTTTGATCGTAGTTGAGTCATCTGTATTTAGAATTTAACTCACTTGTTCGTTGTGAAATAAGATTTTGATAGATTGTTAAACTTGAAGTTGAGTAGATAATTATGTTTTAGTTTAAAGAGTTTTTGTAATGTTTGTGTCTCTCATTGGAATAAATTAAAGATATGATTCAATCGAATAAAACTGTAAAATGAGCTTTGACACTATCGATATATTTTTACTGCAGATTAAAAATACGGTTGTCTGAAGCAAGCAACACTAATATACGCACATATTTATATTCTGTTTTGATGTTTCTGTCGTGTGTTTGACACTAAAACTTTTTTTAATACAGATCTCATCTTGTAACTTTCGTGTTTAGTAGATAAAATACAATATATTTAAACGAAGATTTAATTGATTTGTTTTAATAGGGAAATAGACAATGATTGAACACCTGAATGAGCATGAATATTAAAAAAACATAAAATTAAGCTTTACTTAACATTTAAGGGCATCGAATGACATTAAAAAAAACAGTAAGTGATTTAAAGGTCTTCGTCCATAAATATATGCTGTTAGACTTGAATTTTCATTAGTGGTATCATTAGCTAAGAATAAGTTACCTTTTATTTCATTGGCCCATTGATAAGTTAACAAAGACTAATTTGAAACTTTCCTTTCTCTTTGTATTGCAACAAAGAAACTATCTTAAATTTTGTGAAACTGTTTGTCTTTGAACTTAATGAATGTTGAAACTACCTCGTTATATGAGTGAGACCTCTTTAGCATCTGTTAGAATAAGGCCGTAAGAATAAAGTCTCGGCGGAAACTTTGGGTAATGCACTTTTATTCGCTTTACCCAATAGCTTTGATGTATTTGCATTGTAAATGAATTCCTTACGATGTTACTCCAACGTTTCATTGCTACAGTATTGCGGTGTTCTGTTAATATTTGTCAAAAAAAATTGAATCTTATGAGTGGCCAATATGGACATTTATTGGCCAATATGGACATATATTGGCCAATATGGCCAATATATGTCTTTTAAATTCTATATTTATTATAAGATATTTAAATGTAATCATAATTTGTTTATCGAGTAAGGTTAAGGGGAGCCGGCCCGCAGTGGTTAGTGTACTAGCCTTTGGAGCTGCTGGGCTAGGGTTCTAATCCCGGTAAAGGCATGGATGTTTGTGCTTGTCAATAAATGTTGTTATTTGTCTATGTGTTTGTGTCGTCTTTCTTTGTGTGTCTCTTGTGACTGTCTCTTCTGGCGAGCCGTGTAATGGGTTATAAATCCTACATCTCTCCCTTCTAGAGGGCGCTATCACTGTCATTTGTCAAGGGGGAGGGGTAGATACATATATATTCCAGCTTGTGTGCTTGAGACCAGCTCAGATCAAAGCCCAACTTTATACGGTTTCGTCAAGTAGGAAACACACTTAAAGAATTTTTACTGTCATAGAGAACGGAAGAACACTCAAGGCGCTATCGTTACAGCGAACCCGCACCCGTTAGAGCCCAGACTGCTAGCGTAATGGTCCAAACCAGTCGGCCATTCGGACCCCGTGTCAAGTAAACTTCTTTGTTTTAAGTGTCAACACTCCCTTTTATACCTTGCATCTATATGATTGTTTTACAAGCTGTGAAGCAGAGGTAAGGACTTAATTATAGATATCTGAAGACCAGCGAGCCAATGCCTTTCTCTTCTACACAGCGTCCATTCTAGGACTTTTGAGTTTTTTAGAGACTTCATCAATACACTCTACATTTTGCCTAGGTCGAATTTGTAATGCAAAGAAATCTGCAATGCAAATAAATCAAAGCAAGCAAACTTAGAGAAGGTGATTCAAAGATTGCTTTAAAGATGCAAATAATATGAAATATGTAAGCAATACAATGAAACAACAAAAGTTCTATAAATTAATAATTATCCTTATGACGTAAAAAGAGGCAATTTATATTTGTTTAACTATTTCAGGAGGATAGAGAAGGAATAGAGAGGTTGTTTCTGTTTACGGTAAATCATTATATCAAAAACAATTTGGCGTTCTTTTTTTCGTTGTTGGGTGTTAGGCCTCTGTCCCTTTGACTAAGTAGCATAAACAGAGTGGTTCGATATTTTTTTCGTTCATTTTTCTAATTTTGTTTGGATCATATAACTTCCTATAGAATGTGAGACGTTGGGCAGAAAATACTTTTAAAGGGACCTGCTTTCCTCCTCCATCCTACCAGTATGGACATCCCCTTTCATCCTTTTGTTTTCAATGCTTTTTAATAACATCAGGCTATTTCAATAAGCTATTGATCCAAGAATATATTTACCTCAAAACTCTATTTATCAAGTTCAAATTCTTCCTTAATTAGGCAATGGAGACAGAAACACCGTTTCTCGGGTGTCAAAACACCCGGATTAGGTTCCTTTGCTTAGGGAAATGAATGAGTGAAAATTTCTCGGTATACCACGAGAGACTTAGAAGTTTCAAAGAGGAATATCAACGTAAACTTAATCTGACATCGTAAATTTGGTAAATTACAAAGACAAACATATCGACCGAATACTCAGCCCAAGTGTAAACTAATATAGCGATATGGGATTATAAATTGTCCCTTGAATGTGGTTCCTTTCACATCCTTACTTTTGTTTGATAAAATTGCAAGTAACAAAATGTGGAATGGTTTATAACACTGTATTTTAATTCTAGTACATTTGTGACGTTAAATGACACTTATTATTGTTTGCTTATAATATTAAGACATATTTATAAATATTCCCCAAATACAATGTTTATTTTGGTTAGGTCTTTTACAAGCCAAGTAAACTAATACCAAGTCAAGTATACCATATCAGTTGAATTTTTTTTTGCAATCTCAAATGGATTAATTCAATTTAATTTGAAAGAAATTGTCGAATCGAATATAACTGTAAAATGAGCTACGATACTATCGATATATTTTTTACTGCAGTTTAAAAATACGGTTTTCTGAACCACGCTATAGCACTTCAACTCTAATATACACACATATTTATATTCTGTTTTGAAGTATCTATCTTGTGTTGACACTAAATAAAAATTTCATCTTGTAACTTCGTTGATATTTTTTTCGTGTTTAGTAGATAAAATATAGTTAGTGATCATAATATAGATTTTTAAGTTATATTTATATGCAATATAAAGTAAACAAAATGCAAACAATTAACAACAAATGGCACTGTATCACAATAGAAAACTACTCCGCTTTTAGCATGTAAAGAAAATAATGTTTACAGAGTAAGATTTACAAACACATTAGACTGAAGTTCATTGGCCAAGCAAAACAAATAATTTCATCAGTTTGCACAATTTCGCTTCAACACTAATGGGAATTGGAGATTACTGCACTAACAACAAACGTACTTTTAATTTGTTCCGTTAATGCTAAAGAAGTACGGCGTAAATTTAACGCTGCCAACACCAAATGCCCATTAGATGCAGTGCTGACGGTGCTGAACCATGGGATGTTACAGAAATAACATAATAGTTATTTAAAAGCTGTTGTGCTATGAAAAATTATTCAGTTTTAGAAATTAAAAAAAAGATGCTCAGTGGCATAGGGTTACACGTGCCCGCCTCGTAAGCCCATGGTCGCGGGTACGAGTCCCGGCTGGTCGTCGGATTTTCTGGAAGGGAAAATCTTAGGCACGCGTTTTATATGGTTATGTAGCATGTAAAAGATACCCGAAGGGCTCATTTGAATTGGGATCTCTCGGCAAAAATTAAATCTCGACATACTTTAAAATCCACAGAGAGCTCAGATTCATTGTAATCTGTGAGTCAAAATTAATAGCTAGAGTCGCATAGATGGTGCCACACAAAAATGGCTCCCAGTTCTGGGGAATATGCCGAGTCTGCTAAGGCTTGACCGCCGAAGTTACAGCCCCATTAGAGAAAAAAAAATGTAAAAGCTTCTTATGTCATCATTATTTCATCTTCTCTAGAATGAATGCTTTAGTCGCCCTTGTAAGTATAACAGTTACGGATCTTGATAGCAGTGGTAGGTGTACGTGTTACATTCCTGGTAAGGCTTGGTTGTAATTAAGAAAACTATAGTCTTAATTACTGTGCAAAACCTCCTTAAAGACTAGGCGAATAAAAAATTTCAAATAAAATATGCTATTTTGTTATTATATTTATAAAGATGAATTTGTATTTATATTTAGTTAATTACATAAAACGTTATTGAACTGCATGCGACGAAAATGCATAAAACTACATTATTTCTGCAGTTAGAAGGTGATACAACCAAAAATTCAGTATTAGACATAGATTCAGTAATATCACTAAGTTATTATAAAATTTGTGCAACTTTTCACTTAAAAAAATGAATTTGGTGTTTCTCAGAACCGAATTGGTTTGAAACGTGAAATCTTAACTAATCATGGTTGTAAAAAAGTAATTTTTATTTGTTCTGCGAGTATTTTTTGTTCCATACATTTTTGTTACAAGTTTGTTACCCGAAACATTTGGGAAGCTCCAAACAACCAGCAACTATCATACATCCTATTCCCAATTCTGTCAATACGTCGTTACACAAAGTAATGTGGTATTTTGTTTAAAAATATATTTTTTAAAAACAAAATTGCTTTATGATAGCTGAGTAAATCAGTAATAAATACTGGTAGATATATTCGAAATATGTTTTATAGAAAATGTTCTTCTTCTTATCAAAGTTGTATTTTCGATTATATTCTGGTAAAATAATCTTTCTTAATACTAAAATTGGACTTTAAGTAAACCTTAAAAATTGACCAATACTAATTGAAAGTACAAGTAGTTTTTTTTTAAACAAGAATCAAAAATATATGTTAACAAAATCAACTCGTACTACTACCCTAAATCAACTTCCATGTATTGTGTATCTGTTTCCGCTTATGCATATTCTTCGGTATTCGTATTAACGGCACCATTTTACAATTCTTATTTTGCTCTCTAATTGCGTTTAATGGCACGGCGTTGTAATTTGCGTCTAACTTGGAACCGAAGAGTTAATATTATGTTAATGGGTGATTTGGATGGGGAAACACTGGCAGAGGATATTGGATGCCGAATTTCAAAATGAAACAATTAACGATTCTTAGTTTACTGTCTGTTTGACTTTGACGAGTTAATTTTTATTTTGTGATAGTTCAATAATGTCGAGTTTGGCTGTAAAGTATTGGCAATAAAGTATTTGTAAAGAGATTTAATGAAATGAAAGTTCCTATTTTGAAACATTGAAAAGAATTTTTATTGTTACCCTTCATTTTAGTTTTCAGTAAGTCGGAAATATTCAGAAGTATGACTTTTCTTAAGAAAATTTCATAAAAAATATTTTTCCTTGTAAAAATTACACAGGTAAAATATTTACAAAGTTTTAATTCGCAAATATTTTGACTTTTTTAAATGTAGTAATTTTAACTCATTAACGACGATTGGCAAGAAAATATGTATTAAAAAGTCAGTTTTCTGGTTGAATTTTGCTCAATTACATGAAATATAAGAAATATAAGACCTTAGTACTGAACAGTTTGTGTAGAACAAATGAAGTTTTACGAAAAAAAAAAGATTTTTTGAAAGCTTAAACTTAACTTTTCTGTTCGGTATTGAAAGTGTTAATGGTAATCACAAATGGGTCAATATGAAATCTTTATTTTTATAACCATTTTTACAAATGGATAAACTAGGTCGTTTTAACCCTCTGAGCGCTAGACCGAATTTTTCAGTAATTTATTCAACGCGCTATTCCAAAGAGGATTCTCTTCACAAAAATGATGACATTACTGGCATGATAAAACTACATTTTTGGTGAGCATCGAGAGTAAGTTTAAATTTACGATCATTGATTCAGCAAAATATTTCACTATGAGTATTCAAACCACAATATTTACATTTGTGTTCACTTAAAACCATTTCCAAACATAAAGTATCAACTTAAAACACGAATCTGATAAATGAAATAACTTTTCCTTCATTTCATAATGTGGTAGACTTATGGCTCTCTTGATGGGGGCAAGTTCACCGAACACTGCGACCTTAGGTCTATTGTATTCAACCCCAGAAATGACACAGGCACAAGAGACACACAAAGAAAGAGGCAGCACAAACACATAGACAAATACCACAATTTTTAAAGGACACAAACATCCATGCCTTACAAGGATTCGAACCCGAACCCAGCATCTCCAAAGGCTAGCATCCGAAATCATTGCGGCTCGGGGACGGCTTTGGTATACTTACATCTTTCTTTTTATACATTACAGCAAATATTCACATAAATAACAAACTACTCACACCAAACCCAAACTTTTTCAAAAACTTCTTACAAATCAAAGAACAATACGACATCACTACCCTTCTGGATAATCACCCGGTCTTACAAAGATTTGTGAAGGACAAAGAAGTAATTACCCACGTTCTGCGGTGTCCAAACGAGACCCAAGTGTCACGTAGCGGGACGTCCTCACAAATATCGTCTGCTGGAAATTATTGTATCCCTCCCCCTCGTGTGTCGTTTGGAGAGTTGGGCAGGTCTTGTGGTAAACCCTCGATATTTTTGTTGTAGTAAATCCCGGCCTAAGGGGCAGACAGGTGTAACTTCATTTTTTGTAACTTCATTTTTAGTCAGAAATGGCAAAGACAAATAAATTGGAATAGAACTGTTTTTATTAGTTCAATATTATTAGAAATTATATTTTATGTCTTTCGTAAAGAAAGATAATCAGAAATGTACAACAGTTAATATTAGTTAAATAGAATGTTAACATGTATTTTATGTTTATTTTGACGCCCCCTTTTTTTGTTTTTTAAACGCAGAAACGATTTTTCATATTTTGTAACTTCATTTTTAGTCAGAAGGAGCAGAGAAAATTAAACAGAAATGTACAACAGTTAATATTAGTTATATAAAATGATAAAATGTATTATATGTGCGTCTGTTGTGACGTTCTTCATTAACCAGAGACGGTTTATCATATTTTATAACTCCAGTTTTGATCAGAAGGGGCAGATAAAAATAAGTAGCAATATATAACGGTTGAAGTAAGTTATATATTATGATAAATATTAGTATATGTCTATTGTTATTAGGTCTATTGACCCAGATTTATGCTCATAAAAGTTTCTAAAGAAGCTAGTTTGTATCTGTTTTTGATTGTTTAATTTATTTGCATGTTTAATAGCGTAATTAAATTAATATGCGCATTTACGCATAATATGCACCAAATTTGGTTACCCCAAATTTTTACAAATTATTAATGACGTTACAAGTTTTTTGCGTGATTTTTTATGTATTTCTTTTACTGCAATTTATTATTTTGGACTTTAGGCATTACATGGTAAGTAAAATTAATACCTGTTACAATTTTTGAATAGTATATAATTCTAAAAGAGCAAAAATAAAAGAATTTTGGCGCATCAGCCAAAATGGCTTTCTTGGAAACTCGATCTTATGTCGGGCCGAAATAGGCCCAAATTAACACCAATAATAACGTTTTGTTAATTTTGAAATACTCTTGTTAATTGCATGAAATAGAATTAGTGAAAATAGTACCAAACAAGTAGGAATAATTAAATAGTGAAACAGTAACATTGATAATTGAATTACAATTTGCAAGAAAGAAAAAAATCTCTATTTTTAGAAGGATTTTTCTTTTTTCAAACCACCAATTCAAAAACGATTAGGGTATGTATTCAGTTGTAATGCAAACCTCTAAGCAAACAGAATTTCTAAAAGCTGTTTTTCCTGTTAACTTGCCTATTAACTTAGAATATTATATAAGTTTTTATATTATTTTATTTATATAATGAAAAACCATTAAAAAATTAAACACAAAAATTACATTGAACATGTGTTAATACATTTTCAATTCAAAAAGACAAATTATGCTGCCAGGAATACGATAAGTGCAGTTTAAATATCTTTCTAATATCTGTTTTAGAGAGATTCTGTTCATCCAGTGAAAATATACCCCGATTTATCTGTATTTAAAACGACTTGAAAACCTCCTAGTTTTAAGTGTAAAAGAGTTTAAAATTATTTTTATTCCAGGTGTTCAATTGGACCCATACTAAATACACGAAAAATCAAACTAAATTAAAACCGCCATTAGTGTAACTACTTCACTATGGCTTCAATGCATAAATATGAATAAACCTTTTTGTTTCTTTGTTACAATTGCCACAGTATGGGATTGTTCTATACAGAGACACACTGTTAAAAAAAACCTGAAATTTCAGGAGAAATAATTACTGATTTTAACGGAACTTTCCCGTAACGACTGAAAACGGGTGTGTTCCTTCTGAAAACGGGGTTTTTCCTTCTAAAAACGGAAAATGTCCGTAAACCGAACGGAAAATGTCCGTAAAGAGCGAAAACGGAATTTTCCCGTTTTTAGAGCGGCCATACTTTTATTACCCTATCGTAGAATTAGCGATAATGCACTATGAATAATATCGAAACTCGAACATCAAATACCTGTTTTACGAAATGTTATTTATTTCATTGAAATATTTTTTAGCAAAGCATTCAGCTATCAATTAAAAGAAAACTTTTTTTTATGACCGGGCGTGTGGGTTCTATGTGGAAAGAGAACGCATCTAATGGCGGCGTTCATCGTCGAGAATCGAATGCCGAATCATCATTTCTTGTATTTGTATTCCCTCATTCTAGTGATTATGGAGGTGAGTATTATTATTATTTAACTTAGTTTGAAACTTGTATCATTTTAAATTATGTGGTTATTTTTCCTTAAAAATGTATTACCCTGATGACTTTCATTAATAGTAAAGCATCGTTTATACGACTCTATTAGGGACCGTTAAAAAAAGGCTTAATGAGAACGTATTTGTACACTTTCAAAATTTGTACCAATATATAAACTTATCCCAACTCATTGCATATAAAAGTAATAAGCCTATAACAATACTTAACCGATTTATTTATCCTAACTAATCACTACTGCTAGTTTGTTTTGAAAAAGGACAGATGGTTTTTCCAGATGCACATCACCTACAAAAACAACGGGCAGTTGCATTTCGAATAAGTATAAAAAAGAACTCGCTCGCATGTTGTTTATTGTTTTGGATAATCGGCGTCCTTCGGGCAAGTTATTGAATATGCGCAATCTTATTTTTTGAATTTTGATAATAAATAGAAAAATAAGTTAAATGCGACCTTAATATTTTCGCTAAATATATTTTACTTCATGTCTAAAACGTATCCTATTAAATAAGTGATTCTAACGCATTTGGGGGATATAACTAATTTTTATTACAAACGCCCAAACTCAATTTATTTTTGAGTTTTTGATTATAATTTCAGAATTAACTTGAATATGACTTTTATTTCCACTGCATATATTTTCTAAAAATCGGCATGTATTTTTTTTAAATATTTTTTCAACGAAAAGGTTTGTTATTTTTCTTATTTTTTATAAATGGAGATCTGTAATTGATTCTTGTCAATGTAAATCCATTAAGTTTAAACTGTTACCAGAAATATTAGGGGTTTCACGTAATATTAAGCTAAATATGTAAAAAAAAAATCAGTATATAATGGAGCAAGTATTTAATGGATTTAATATTCGGTTTTCATATAATTTTTTAACTGTTTATGTAACAGTAATATAATTATATGCGCCCCTAGTCTGCTGTACAAAATCTATACAAAATTTGATATTGTATACATGTCCAAAAAAAAACTTTTCAATGATACATTGTGTGTTATTATTTCTTAATAAAAATATCATACGTCTAACTATTTGAGTATAATTCAGACATTCAAACTTGTTTTGCTTTGGTTTTGGTTTGTCATTCTATGGTAATGTTTTGCTTATTACAGGTTAATTAGATAGGAATTCAAACCTGCTCCCAGTGAACTATACAGCCCTGAGCACTATTTATTCAGCCACCAGTCGGGCAAATTAAAAATGGTGTTTTGGTTTTTGCATATTATGTTAGATGGGCATTTAACGTATATATACAATTACGCTAATAGGTTTATTTGTTAATTTTAAGACTATTTCATCTTTTATTAGGTGTCTTGTGGATATTAATCCGGAAAGAGGAAATAAAGCTAGCCAAAATGAAAAAAGAAAACCAGCTTCTAAAACCAAAGGAGTCATTAAATTAGCCAATGAAATCAATGACTTTGACAAAGTTTTTAAACTGTAGATAAAATATTCTTCTAAAATGATAAAAAAAAATATTTACTATTTTACAGTTTTTATTATTATTTTGCTGTTTATTATAATTTTACACTTTGTTATGCATTTACAGTTCTTATTCATAATAAAAAGCAAAGTTTTTAAACTGTTGATTTAATTTTCAAGTAAATAAAAAATATATGTAAGTTGTATTTTGCTGCAAGTATTTAAGAAAAATTCTTAAGTATTATTTTACAGTTATTATTATTTTACAGTTATTATTATTATTTTGCAGTATGTTATGATTTTACTGTTTATTATTATTTTATATATTGCTGCAAGTTTTTGAGAAAAATTCTTATTTATTATTTTACAGTTATTATTTTGCACTTGATTATAATTTTACTGTTTATTATGATTTTATAGTTCTTATTCATATTAAAAAGCAAAGTTTTAAATTGTCGATAAAATTTTCAAGTAAATAAAAAATGTATGCAAGTTATATTTTGTTGCAAGTTTTTGAGAAAAATTCTTATTTATTAGTTTACAGTTCTTATTATTATTTTGCAGTTTATTGTAATTTTACAGTTTATTACGATTCTACAGTTCTTATTCATAATAAAAAATCGTAATAAAAGGTTATTCATTTACAAATCAAATAAATGAGTTGGACAAAGTTTTTAAACTTTTGATAAAATTTTCAAGAATGCAATGTTAGAGGTTTGAATTTCTTAACTTAATAATAAATTTGCCATCCGAGAATTTATTTTGCTGTAAAAATGATCAAATAATTTTTAACTTATCTTATATGCAGGGGAAGTCAAGCTCAAATCATGCCTATTTAAGTCAGATTCGCTCTATATCTTTAAAAATAATATATTTGTCATTATAATAAATTGAAATAAATAAGAAACGAAACTTAAGTAGAAACACGGGAAAAAGCAGAATGGAAAATTTTAATAAAGGAGAAATAAGAAACGAAACTTCCTGAAATGCACAGGAAAATACAAAATGGAAAATTTTAATAACGGAGGAATAAGAAACGGAACTTCTGTAAATAGACGGGAAAATGCAAAATGGAAAGTTTTAATAACGGAGAAATAAGAAACGGAACTTCCTAACGGGAAAATACTTAACGAAACGGGAAAAGCCCGGCAACTCAGCTGCCGGGCTTTTTCCTTCATTTTCAGTAAATTTTTTTAACAGTGCATGTTGAGCACGCAACTTCTTTTAAGCGGCATTGACAGTGGGTGGTTAAAGGTAATTAAGGCATGCTAAATTTTTGCTTTTGTTGCATTTAAATGATAATGTTTTTACGTGTTTCAACCGATGTTATTGTGATTAGAAAGATTAGAATTTTGCGATCTTTCAATGATTAATTTTTAAAAAAAATGCAAAAGAAATCAATAAAAATTATTCTAGTTTTGAAATGTTTGTGAATGTGATGTATTTGATTATCAAGTTATTAACTCTTTCAGTCCCAGGGATGTCATTTGGCATAATCCTGTTTCTGATCATAGTTTAAAAAAATTAAAAAGCTGACATTTATTTGGATTAATAAAAAATATTTTCTTATAGAAAAAATTTTAAAGAATCGAATGATGCGAATTTTGTATAAGAAAAGAGAAAAACCCTATAAACTTCGAATTTTAAAAGGCAGTGATTGATGAAAAATAACGCTCGATAGCAGACATTTAGTCGATATAGGATGTTATATATACCTGTCATTGTTGAAAGTTCGTGTGTCAAATATACCAAATATGATACATGGACCCATATCCAACTGTAGTGGAAGATAAAATATGAAATTTAAATTAATATCCGAAATGGATTTGCTTCTTCAATATCTAGTATTAGTTATCGAATCCTAACTGCATTAAATACTAAATTAAGAACTAATAAATATAATGATTTAAGTAAATTGCTATGCACAATCTTTTAATATTTTATACATCGCAGTATCTTTTATATATTAACAGCAAAATTATGATAACAATATTTCTTTCTCAAGCATTCACTTCTTTTAATTTGGCCAACAGAACATATTTTTTTTACAATTAAATCATAAAATTAATTATTAAAATATGTTTTGTAATTAATATTTAGATTAAAAAAAATAACAAATATGTTTTCCGGTGAGTTTAATATTATTAATATTATTGATGACCTTTGCCAGTTTTATAGAAGAACTTTATTTGAACACATGATGTTGGCCGTCCAGAGGCCCCAAGGCCCGTCCGGACGACTAAAAAAATACATAATTGTGGAAATAAATTATTTACATGATTTTTAATGAAACATCATTGATTTTTAATGAACAAGCATTTATTAATCTCAGAATTAAAACTTAGTATGGGGAAGGAAGTATGATTAAAAATGCAGCTTAACCCTATGAGTTGTCATATGTTACAATTGTTAAAGTTAAGACATTTAAAGAAAAAGTAAGAAGTATTGATCGTTCCAAGATGTTTAAAAAAATTAGGACTGAAAATTTTTAGAGAATTTATGACGAAGGGGACTAAATATTGCTTATTTTTGCACAAAAAATCATTATATGTGCTCTTTGTAAAAAAACCTTTTAAATGTAAATCTTCGAAAAAGAAAAAGGGTATTCCATTAAGATTATGCCTCGTCACAATATCAAATAACGATAACGTGACCAAACTACAAACGCTTTAAACTGCATTGAAATAAATGGTAAATCCTTTCTAAGGATAATGCTTGACAAATAAACTAGTATCCATCAGTCAATGGGAATTTATTGCACAATTTATTACCTTTATCATAATATTGGTTTTATAATGGTGTAAGTGATATATTAAATTTTTTTCTACATTTTTATAAACAATTTGAAGTAATAAAAACCTACCTATATAGTTAAATATATGAAAAAAAAAACGGAAATAATTATTTAAAGATATTCAATGCCTACCATTATATTTTTTATTATGTAACTCGTTTTTCTAAAACTCGTCAAATATGAGTTACACTTAGGTCAAATTACCTTGTTGATTTGGCATGACTCTCATAGAATTCGAGAAAAGACCCTAAAAGGGTTAAACAAAGAAAGATGGATCGAACATCTTTTATCCTCGATTGCGAATTTAAAGTTAAAGGAAGCGTGGGACTTGTGATTCTTCCCAAAATAAATTTTCCGGAGTGGACCTCCATTCTATTTAAAAGAGTTTCGTTGTTAAATCTACAACGGAATAAAGTTAGGCAGAAAAGAACGAAATGACATTTACTCAAAAGGAATTTAACGCTGTCTTGACATGGTTTTATGCTTTTAATTTCATTTAGCAATCAAAATGAGAGTGCATGGAAAGATTAATTTAATCATTTAACGCTTTCAGTCCTAATAAAAATTTTGCATCATCATTTTAGAATTTTTTTTCTGATCGTCATTAATGGTATCAAAAAGCACGTCATTCGATTCTTCCAACTTTTTTCTGCTAGTAAATATTTTTATTAATTCCAATAGATGCCGGCGCTATTATTTGTTTTAATTATGATCAGAAACATGATGATGCCAAATGGTATCACAGGGGTTGAAAGGGATAAAATGTCACACTGGTCAAATTACTGTTGTAAGTTATTATTGTTTCAAAATTATCTGGTCAAATATTTACAGAGAAAAAAATAAAGCATCATCACATTTGTTGTATATTCAGTGGTAAATAAAATATTTTAAGTCGGAATTTTTTATTCATATATTCTCCTATTTTACAGTATAATCACATAAAATTCAGCCACTAAAATTGATTACAGCAGAAATTATCATAGGTTTATACCTTAATTAAACAAAATTTTTGCAAATATGGATGTTTTGACAACCATAGCTTGCTCATAATACAAAAATGTACCAAAACTTTTATATGAAAATATGTCTTTAAAATACCCACATAGTTGTAGTAACTTGAGTCCTTTGTTGCAATATTTTACCTAAATTAATGGAAAGCAACAAAGTAACTTTTTATATACTAAAGATTATTCGAATTAGGATTATTTGTTTTGAGTTTATTCTTGCATAAATGAACACACATTTGTCATAAAACCGAATATTTTGCAATTTAGTAGGCATATATTTAGAGTTATTCCGAATGTTGTGTACAATTTGTATCTTTAAATCTCTTCTATTTACAAGATACCTCAAATGCTTATTGCAGTGTAAAGTATACAAATGTGCTTTATTTTTAAAAGCTATGGTTACAGCTATTTTTTGACGCCTCATATATTTTCCTTACCATCGTAGAAGCCGTTTTCAAAATATATTTATAGTAATTTGGTTCTTTTCCGTTTACCATGGTCCTGTGCTTTCTCAAGCGTTACATTAGAATCTTTATTCTTGTCTATTATGTCGATTAAAAGGCAAATCGATAAGAGTTATATAGTTGCATCGATATTTTTAGTAGAAAGACTTTTGGTCTTTCAGTCTAAATTTAGAATAGTTTGATTTTGATCAATTGCAACTTACCAAATAGTAATGCCTTCGTTAGAAATCCAATCGAAATAAATATTTTAGTAGTACAAAACAATTCTAGGAAAATTTTAATTCAAATAAATTTTTTTGTTTAAGGCCGGTGTTGGGTGTAGAATTTTTTAGGCTATTTATCCCCTATGATAACTGATGGGTACTAATAGCTGCGAAAAATATTTTACATCAATGCATCATGGGTGTGGATACTAACGTATTGTTATTAACTTATGTCTTATTAATTATAATTGATTATTTTGGTCACATATACGGGGTTCTTGTTTACCCCCTTTTGACGAATTTTTTTCTTGTAATGTTTGTTCTACATTAATAAAGTGTTTGTTTGATAATATTCGAAAACCTAAATTGTCTCAAAATATTGCTCTTATAATCAATTTATTTAACAAAATATTATAAATTGGTTTATTATTGTTTAATACTGTTTATAATAACATATTTTTATTCAATGGTGAACAGTTAAAATACAGAATCGCACTTTGCATTATATTCAAAAAAATTAAAATTTTCGTAAAACATGTATTTTTTAAAATTAAAAATCAAATAAACTCCACATGAATGAATATTATTTATTTTAAAATTTTATATGTAAGTTCTGGTCAATTCACGCTCCTTTAATTAAGCAAATAGATATTTATGCAACTAGTGCGAAAAGTAATGCTTTTTAAAACTAGTGGATTTTATTTCACGAGCGAGGTACGAGCGAGTGAAATATAGACACGTGTTTTAAAAAGTTTACTTTTCGCACGTGTTTCATACACTATTTTTTATAATTGCGTGAAAAAAATCAAATCTCATTTGTTCAAAAATAATTCATTTGCTAATTAGACTGAAATGAGTTTGGAGCTTCCAGGAATGATGTCAAAGAAAACAACCAATACTTGCAGTTCGGAGCGCGTGATGCTATAAAAACCAATAAGCGTGTTTCAACATTTTGTCAAAGAAAGCAACCAATGAACTCGCAGTTCGAAGGGCGTGACTAAAGAAATATTCCCATCGCGAGAAAAAAAATTTCATTGATTCAAAAATAATTCACGCTCATAATATTTTTTTTATAATTGCGTGAAAAAAAGCCGACTTTTACATTATAATTTCAATATCAGACGCGTGCACAAAGCTAGACTTTTTGAAACAGTGAAAAAAAGTACTTTTTTTCACCCAAAAGCAGTGAAAAAAAGACTTTGTCGCACTCTTTTTATAAGATGCCAACATTTCAAGTAAAATTTCGATTTGATAATACTCATAAAATCCAAAGATTTATCGATCTGCTGTATTTAAAAATATTATGCGCGTGAATTATTTTTGAATCAATGAATTTTTTTTCTTGCGATGGGAATATTTCTTAAGTCACGCCCTTTGAACTGCGAGTTCATTGGTTGCTTTCTTTGACAAAATGTTGAAACACGCTTATTGGTTTTTTATAGCGTCACGTGCTCCGAACTGCGAGTTCATTGGTTGTTTTCCTTGACATCTCTTAGTCTATTTTAGTCTAATTTGCACGTGAATTATTTTTGAACCAATGAGATTTGATTTTTTTTCACGCAATTATAAAAAATAGTGTATGAAACACGTGCGAAAAGTAAACTTTTTAAAACACGTGTCTTTATTTCACTCGCTCGTACCTCGCTCGTGAAATAAAATCCACTAGTTTTAAAAAGCATTACTTTTCGCACTAGTTGCATAAATATCTATAAATAAAGCAGATCGATAAATCTTTGGACGTTATGAGTATTATCAAATCGAAATTTTACCTTGAAATGTTGGCATCTAATGAAAAGAGTGACACAAAGTACTTTTTTTTTCACTGCTTTTGGGTGAAAAAAAGTACTTTGTGTCACTTTTTCAAAAAGTTTGACTTTTTGCGCGCGTTTGATATTGAAATAATAACGTAAAAGTCGCCTTTTTTCAAGCAATTATAAAAAATATATTTCTGCCTAAAATAATGACTACTTTTTACCATATTTTGGAATTTGTAATTTATTAACATCTGTACATTATGTTCTTTTTTTAACGCTACTTACCGGTTACCCCTAAGCATGTCACTGCCAGATACATTTTTATTTATTTTGATACAGTTATTGTTTCATAAGCAGAAACTAAAAACAGCTATGATAAAACTAAGAAAAATATAAGTAAAACAAAAAGAAAATCTGTTAAACTTTTCGAAAAGGAAAACTGTTTTTTTTTGTATACCTGGCAGGAATCCAACGCTTTAGATTATTGATTCGAATCTCAAACTTTGAAGTATTTTGTTACGTTTTTTGTTAGAAATGGTCTGAATGTTTGCGATAGGTGAGCTGATGTAGAGGTTAACTTTTTTTGGTAAGAGATTTTCAGCTTAGACTGAAAGGTAAATATTTGTGTGTTCGGCTAATTTTTAAAGTCAATACCTTTTTTTAATCTACGTTATTTTATAGGAACCCATAAATCATTTAAGGAAATTCAATGAGATATAAAAGTAACGTGTTATTATTTTATTTCTATATGAAACAGTAGGGGAAGGTGGGTTACCTCGGACCTATTTTGACTTTTAAATTTTTATTTTTTTAATTGCTTGCAAAAAGTGAATAAAAATATTTTTACTGAATACTTTATGTTGTTATATACAACATATATTTATTTTAACATGTTATTTAAATGATTTCAACTATTTAAAAAATAAATACAGAAAATTGTAATTAGGACCAAGGTACACCACCGGCGGTGTACCTTGGTCCAACCGGTAGTGTACCTTGGACCAATTATTAATAGGTATAGAGACCCGATTTACAGTCCGAAAACCAATATTTATTAGCCACATAAAATTCAAAAATACATTTTACAACCTACTCTTATTTCTAGCCAAGATTGTAGTAATTGGTTATGTTAGGTCAATTGGCTCAGTAAGGGGTTTTATTGCCTTAGTTTTTTTAGTGCCCTTTTGGCTTTTTCAGCTGCAATGCAATCTTTCTCGGGTGTATTCGTTAAAATGCAGCATAAAATTAAACTGTTATTTCATGCCATAGAAAAACATTTGGCTATCTTTCTGTCTTAAATTTGAAAAAAAAAAAAACTCAAATATTTCCCCCTATGTTTATTCAACTAGGCCTAAACGTAAAAAGGATGTTCTGCTTAGATATTTATTATAAAAAATATCTTCTTAGATGAGCATGCAATAATTATTTTCTATATTATATCAATATGGTAAAAATTTTATAGGCTTCCATAAATCTAAATAATTAACTACAAAAAAAATTCTTTATCACATCATATCAAAATTTCTTACAAATTTCCATTTTTCTAGATTTTACAAATCAGGGTTGCATATTAATAGCTTAAAATACTTAATTTTTCAAAGGAAAGAATTTACTTGAATTTTAAAAAAGGTTTTCAACAATCTGAAGCACATAAGACCTATAGTAGTGTACCTTGGACCAGTCCAAGGTACACTACTTGTATTAGGTTCGAGGTACACCACTTGGATATTAAAAACAAAATAGTTAATCACCAAGTTAAGGTTAGACTTAACTTAATTTCAAGCACACTGTTTTATAGCTAAAACTTTGCTTTATATTGCATAACCATCGTTTCTGAATAAATACTACATGTTTGAGTATAAAATTACACTAAAGAATCTGACAAAAATTTACTTTTGAACTGTGAATTGAGTTTTTCGAAACCTCTTTAATAAATTGACCTTTTAAACAAACAGATAGAACTTCACTAAGATCCCTGGTAGCAAATACTTTAACTGCATGTGGTGTTGTTTCAATATCTAAGCTAATCGAGCTAGAATCAGCATAGGTTCGAGGTACACATACGTCCAAGGTACACCACTTACCCCTATCGAAAAATAAAACCATTAAAACCGTGAAATAGATTTTGTAGGATCCAGTGACATTGCATTAATCGCCGTTACAAGATATATAATTTTCTTCTCCTAACTTTCAGTCTGTGTACTCATTGTCTCATTAATCACTAAAACTACTTTGTAAGAAAGAATAATCTTGACAGTTCACAATCCCATAAGAATGATTGCATGAAAATGCATTCTCCAACGGATTATACATTTAAAAAAAACTTGGAATAAATCTTAAAATAATATCAATTAAATGCTGTCAGGAGGGGAGACTGGAGCAGCTAGCTCTTTTTCCTCTTTACTCGTTAATTTATTTTTATAAAGTTTGAAGAAAACATAAATTTTCCCTTACACTTTTATCTAAAAACTAATATTACGTCACTTAAATTCCCACATGGGCTATCTCATTGTTGTGCAAGGATCAGAGTTACTGTACGGTAATCCTTTGCTTGATTTTTTTCGGATTTGGCGATGAATAATTTTTTTGTAGCAACTTTCTGACTTAGACTGATAATTCGAATTCTTTGACTTCGCAACGACGTTTTCCGGCATACCTATCTGACCGTTATTTGCTTATTTCGGTTGGATTTTTCGGCCTACTTTTGGCGCGATTCAGTAAATTTCTACCGTTGCGCAAAGTGAGATAGCACATGTGGGAACTTAAGTGACAATTATTTTTTTTTCAAAGTCAATACTGTAGTTTTTTATAACAAGTCCTGCAATCCTACCATGTTAAGATGTGTATGATATAATGTCTTAGCCTGTTAATGTGCGTACATGGGCCACATTTTCCCATCTTCCGAAAAATGCAGGGGTTATGTTCATCTAACTATTTCTCATCATCTATCTATATATTTCGGCTTTGAAACTATTTTTTAACGTTCATTTCACATTAAAATTCCACACTTCTAAAAAGGTATGAACTTTCATTTTTTAAGAAAGACAGGGTGATTTAACTTTTTATGAGTTTAATGATTCACGCATTCGTTGGCTGAAATGACTCACGTTATTTTAAACTCATTTTATTTAGTTTTTATGGTCTAAGTATAATATAAAACAAAACTTATAGGTTAAGTTTAAACATTCTAAATAGGTCCTTTATTGTGTAGTTAAATTTTGTTATGACTATATGAATGCCATTCAGTTTTAAGGTATAAAGTTTTATGGTTGGTGAAATGTAAAATCTGCATGACTTTGATAGAGAAACCTGCAATCATCCAGATACTAACTAAACTAAGGAAGTTAATAGACACTCACTTTTAACGATTTAAAATAGAACACGTTTTGGTTATTAGCATTAAATCTTAAAGGTAACGTAAAGATTTAAGGATGTAATATATATTTTATTTTTGCTTGATTAAGATTGCCTATGCATAAATGCGATTATACGAAATGCTTATCTATATTTATTAAAGTTAAAAACTAACTTAAATAAAAATTTTAACTACAATTTCATGAAATATACTTGGAAAAAGCAATCAAAAGAGTTTGTCATTTAAATAACATATTTATTTACTTACCTTATTCTATATTATTATCTGTAATTTTACTGAGAAAATTCTTCATTTTGTTTTAGTTTTATGAGTGCAAAACACTTTTGGAGTACTCCGATAACTACTTTTAACTTAATGATCTGAAATAAAAACAAAATGATCAATTATTAATTTTTTTGGCATTAAGTGATTGTTTGATAAAAGAATATAAGAAAATATTGAAGTATAAAGTTACATTACATTACATCAATTTAAATAGAAATTACCAGTTAGCGAAAGAATTATCCTCAATCAAATTCAATAATATTATAATTTACTTATTTAAGTAACGATAATTGACAATTGAACAGGTATTATTTTACCACAATTTTTCCATAAACCACTTAGTGACTCCCTAAATGTGACTTAATTTTTTATGATTAAATTTTATCAATCGAAGATTTCTCAATACATAATAAAATTGTGTATATTTTAAATGCACCGCATAAAAACAAGGAAAGCGAAAAATTGGGGAAAAAACGCAATCGTTTATTTTTGAATTTTTTTATAAATATATTTAATGCATATACACGCAATAAAATACCCGAAAATAATTTTTCGAAGAAGAATTTTAGACCCCAAAATTTATTTTAGATCAAAACTGAAAGTTCGAAATAGGTTTTCAATATTTTTTTTATAAAATTACATTGGAAATTTTTTAGCTACATACAGCACAGAATATGCAAAATAGGTTTTCTACTAAACACGTTGTTATAAAGATTTCAAAAACAGATTATGTTCCTTCCAAAACGAAATATTGAACAAATATTTCTGATTGAAAGGATATTTAATGTATGAATACATTTCAAAGAAACTCTTTTATTTCAAAGGATGTGTTTACATTTCAAAAAGAAAATTTGCATATTCAACAGTTGGTTATTCTAAGCATTTCTTTTTGAACTATCTGCTTAGACCGAATATTTTTTGTTTCTAACTGAAATCGCTACTATTTAGTTTAATTCATACAAAAACGTTATGTTTTTTTTTCAATAAAGAGGTGGTATTTCTTGTTTTTCTTGTACTTAATAAATACTTAATTTCTTGACTACTTTACTTTTTTGAAAAATAGGTTTTGTGTTAATATAATAAAAATGGAATGAACAATTTATTTAATTACGCATTTCACAGCAATGAAAATTTATCGTAGTTAATCTTTATAATTTGTAAAGTAACACATAATTCTATAGTGTTCTCAAAATATTATTTTTAAACAAACATTGTAATAATATTCATAATTTATGAAGAAAAGGCATAGTCGGAAAACTCAGCCGTTTGAATTATTTCTATATTTTATTTCTTAAGTACGTAAATTATCAAAATGTTATCACGTGCTGCAAATTGTAGGTTAGAAAAAATATTTATTTTATATAGTCCCAAAAATATTTCTTGACCTACAACTTACACAATTCAACACACATTACAATTCACGAACGCAATAATCCTGTAACAATCAAAATTATGGGTCTTTCTTAATGAGAAGCCGTATAATATCTGGAATATTTTCTTCAATCCATAGAAAAGATTCTTAAAGTACTATTGCTTGATATTTATAGATTAGTTACATTAACTTAACCACGGACTTTATTCCATCACTATTTCATAGCTATGTCTCATAATTCGGCAAAATCTCCTTTAGTATAACAATACACATGATACGTTCCACTATAAGGCGTATTGTTGTAACTTAAATTTTGAAAAACAAATGTAGATTAACTACCACCTTACGATAGGTTGACTGCTATGTTGCAGAAAAGAATATACCTTAACTTTGTGAAGCGTTATCAGTGTAGCCATTTTCAACTTAGAAATACTTTACTTTGCATTGAAAAGTAAAGTAAATTAAAAAATCTTTTGGCTCTCTATTACTAATAATAATAAGGATGACGCATTCACATAATCAAATATTTATATTTCATCATGAAGAGCACAGTCATATGGGATACAACATATCAGACACAGAGGCAAGATCAAATAAAGTATTGAATATATTTTCAGGAAGATTCTCACGTTCTTCGTATAGGCTAGAAATAGACAGTCGCAAGTTTTCTGACAAACAAAATCCTCAGCTCTAAACATACTAAATAAATTGTTATAGTAGAGTAAGCTTTGTAAAAAAGAAATCAAGTAATTGGATTTGAATTTTGATTTCAAAACATATAAAATTGAATCGAAACCGGAATGCTGAAATATAATTAGAGATAGAAAAAGGTTTTATTCTGCACAGTTATAAAAAACTAAATTTAATTAGTTTTATTCACTGATTTGAAAAGAAGATATTCTTTGAAAATAAAATCGAAACGTCTTTGGAAAAAAGCCTTAATATTTTAGCGCAAATTCCATTACATAAGTGTTGTTATCGTATGAAATAATTTTTCTAGCACTCTAAGCTGTCTTAAACAATATCCACATTTACATAAAAGGGTTGCCCCCCTAATATTTTACCAAATTTCTCAGGGACATATAGCCGTTAGAAACAATACAAATATCCGTGTTCAAATAAGATCGAAGACCAAAAGGAGATTTCAAAAAGACCTTCAGCTCTAAACACACAACCCAATTCCTTTTAGTAGACGAACTTCAAAGAAAAAATGAAGTAAAATCGAATTGGGTGATTTAGGTAGTCTGGGTTCCCTTTTAAATTTTTTTTCAAGTCGTTGGAATTTGGTGATATTGTTATCCACTTTGGATTTTCTTGGAAGTCTCTTCGCAATTTTGAGAGTGAAATCAGCCGTTATATATACCAACATTATTGAGTTTCTGTCTTTTGTGTGATTTTCAAATGGGCTGAGTTATTTGTCAGAGGCATACGAAATGCCTCGATATTTTGTTTGTAACTAACAAACCTGTATCGTATGCTAAACCACAAATATAGCTCTAATTTTTCGCAATCATTAGCTATTTTTTACAGATAAGAGCGCAATAGTTTGCATTTCATCTTAAAATAAGTGATATTTTCTGTTATATTCCACAATAATTTTCACCATGAATTTATAATGCATTGCAAATATTTCACAGTGACTGTGCACTCTTTTCCCCATTGTTAAATAGGCAGAAAATATGTGTAATAAGTTTTCAATGTATTTTAATTATTCAAAAGCAGCTTAAACAATATTTGGGATAATCAATAAATTCAATATAAATTAAGTAAAAGAAATTAAGTCGAATAAAAAAAGGCAATGAGCGCACGTGTCTACACTAAGGCAATAGAGCACTTTTTTACTTTAAATTAGGAAATAATCTAATAAATATCGAATAAATTAAAAATTAATTGATTTTGATATTTTTTGAATCTGTATCATTAATATTGTATCCCTAAGAATTTCGATTTGGTATGAATGTTTTTTTTTATTTAAAAGAAGCTGATACATTAAACATTTGTATTTTTAATTGAAAAAGCACCAAATACATTACAGATTCAATTTATAGAACACTCAAAGGGACAACGTAATTAAATTCTGAAATCATTTTACATATATCAAGTAAACCTTCATTCATAAACAAAACTTCCAATTACTTTAATCCTGTTTCAAAACAATATTAATTTTTGTTTCAGATCAAATTTGGAGAATGTAAAACAGCTTTATTAAAATGTTTAAGGGGTCACAGGAGTCTTAAAAATGTGCAAAGAAGATACTACATAGCATAGTTTGATCTCTCTTGTAATTTTTTAACTACTCAATAAATGAGTATAATTTTTTTATATGTAATTCTACAAGATTTATATATTATAAAACAAGTTTTAAAATTTATGAAATTTTAGCCAAAACTAAAATAAATGATATTAAACATGAAGGTACTTGAACACACTGTGATTAGGCTTGCGCGGCAAATTGTGAGATCAAAATTGAACACATGACCAAGAAAATGACTTTATATTGTACAAATATGTACAAACTAGGACTTATACCTAAATTCTCAGCTCAATTTTAATTAGAAATTATTTTAAGAACTTTTTTCTAAAAAAATTAATAAAAATTTAAAAATTTTGATTTTAATTTTTTTAAAAAATAATTTCTAATTAAAATTGAGCTGAGAATTTAGGTATAAGTCTTTGTTTGTACATATTTGTACAATATAAAGTCATTTTTTTATTCATTTTTTCAATTTTGACCTCACAATTTGCCGCGCAAGCCTAATCACAGTGTGTTCAAGTACCTTCATGTTTAATATCATTTATTTTAGTTTTTGCTAAAGTTTCATAAATTTTAAAACTTGTTTTATAATAAATAAATCTTGTAGAATTACATATAAAAAATTATACTTATACATTGAGTAGTTAAAAAATGACATGAAAGATCAGACTATGCTTTGTAGTATCTTCTTTGCACATTTTTAAGACTCCTTAGACCCCTTAAAAGAAAAGTCGACTAAAAATAATTACTTTGACATTCGAAAAAAATTTCAGTGAAAGCAATTAAAATAAAGCTTATCCAAATGTTTGTTTAATTTGGGATTTTCAATCACATCTTAAAATTAAATATCCTAGTCCTGATTTAGACCGGCATCAGATTATTCAAATAAGTTAGATTAGTTTTTTAATTAGTAAAAATACTAACCGAACAGCTTAATGTCGATAGTTATCAAGAACATATGAAAATTTCCCTACTACCTTCTTCCGTCATTAAAATGTTCACAGGGTAAAGCTTAGGGGGAAATATTCCAGTGGGACTTAACCCCTTCTTCACTTTTTGTCGATTCAACTAATAACCTTATTTTAATAACAATGTTGTCAATGTCGGAATTCAAAACATGTACAAGTGTTTATCTTGACAAGTTTTTGGATTATTTTTAGCTACTTTAATTAAGAAAACGCTTCAAGGAACGGATTAATCGAAATTTTAAATAAGTTTTTCTCAAAAGATAAAGACATGTAGACAGCTGATGTTATACTATTTATATTTTTGAAAATATTTGTACCTTAAATAAGAAAAACAAAATAGCAAAATGTGCAGTCATTACACATTACAAAATATTATTGTTAGTAATTGGTTAGTAAAATAAAAAAAATATATATATAAACAATTTTTAAATTACCTTTTAATTAGATTAAACAATTATTTCTTAGATTTTAACCAAGACATTTAAGATGATTACAAATATCAAAACATAATGTCTCTAGAATTTAAAATTCATTTATATACCACTATTGATATTGTGTGAAAGTTTAAAAAATTCTTTTCAAGGAAGAAAATACTTAGAAATTTTACTAATTCTTAAAACTTTTAATCACACAATTATTAAAGATTAAAAATAAGAAAGAGACTAGATACTGCTGTTTTTCTGTGTAATGCCTTATTAGTATATTCAAATATATTCGTTACTGGTAATTGTTTCATTTAATCTCATATAAAGTGCAAAATAAAAAAAAATTAAGTTATTTATAATTACATTGCACAAGGTTCTAATTTCGTAAACTTGATATTTTTGTAATTAGGAACGGCCTTTGAAGTACAAATTTTGTTTTAAAAAAATGAGATTTTAGAAAAATAATGTCGTTCTTTCCTAAATATATCTTCGATTCAAAAATTTAAGAATCGTTTATGATTTTCTTTAAAAGATGAACGCGTTAAGTAAGGAACTCAATTCTTCTTAACAAAAATTTCTAAATCCTTAAAGAATACCGTTTATCATGCTGAACAGGAAAATTGAGAAGTATTAAAAAAATATTTTGTGTAAATAACTAAATTATATAATAAAAGTTGTTTTTAAAAGATTTAGTAAAATGGAAAGTATACAGAACAACAAATTAATTATCATGAAAGTAGGTGTGAAAAGAACGTTATATACATAAAGCTACAGGAAACGTCGTCTCTTAGTGCTATGAGCTATTTAGAGTAAGCTATCAAACGAAAGAGTGAATACGTGCCTAGACTAACTTTGGCAAATTGCCTCTAATTCCGAGGAATTAACTTGTATACCAAACTGTGGTTTACCATTTTCTTTTGCATTTTAGGACCAAAATTTGTGTGAATCTGCATCGTAAAATAAAAGACCTTCTTAGGCTGTATCACGACACATGATGTGCTTCTGGGACTTTATCCTGAAACACAATTGTCTATGAAATCTGCACTTTAGAAGTAAATTAGTATATCTCCATTTAAAGAACATCATTAACGCTGCAAGTAATATCAGTGCATATCGTTGCTATTTTAATATTTTGAGATTGTCGTACGTTGCTATTTTAATATTGCCATAAATGTTTTCGTTTAACTTATATGAAAATTTGTGTTTGATGCCAAACGTAATGGAATCGTGCCTCCAAAACAGCAAAATTGTGAATATATTTTTTTCTGGGTATATACTTCTCCTATTAGGAGTTACAAGAGCAACGAAATAAGTTTTGGAGTGCTAAAGCTGTATATTTTGTTCAATTGAAAATTTTCACTTAATTATTAAGAAACTTAAAATGTTTTTTTTAATTAAACTATCACTAAAAACTAATATATCTACTAACACTTAATTTTGATAGACTTTTAATATTTGCTGCATATTATTTATTACATTATAAAACATTCATGCTAATACCAATATCTTTAAGTTACAGTTGAAATACCTACAGTTGAAATATATACAATTTATATTTTTGACACACAAAAACATTTAATTTAATTTTAAAATGTGCAACCTTTTCTCAATAACTCTTGCGTTTTAATGCGTACAGGTGAGTGTATGGAAAATTATGTTATGTTCAAAATATGATTATGAAGAGTATATACATAATATATGTATAATATATATATAGTATTCTAAACTAATAATGAATATCTTATTAATTAGAGTGGACAGCTGTGGGTCATCAAAAATTGGCTTGTTCTAAGGAAAAGAAATATAAGCTTTGTATATTTACAAAATACGAAACTGGCTTCGTGGACTCTTTAACATTGAAGCACCATAACTTTACCAAGCATAAAACAAAGATCAAAAGCTTCCGACCAATCCACATTTACCAAAAACATAAAGGATCAAACGGAAGAATCCATAAGTGCGGCACGGTAGCAAAAGAAGAATCAGCCGGTCAGGGTTCCTCATTATACGTTATAATTAGAAGATATGCAAATAGTTGGAATAAAATACTTACACGCCAATCCCACTTCGCACCGCTAAAATTGATGGTAAAGTTACTATAAAAACTGGTAGAAGTCTGCTGACTCTAGTTAAATTTAGTAACTTTACACCCCGAAATAGGGAAAATCTCAGACCAAACAGGATCAATATTGAAATTTACTCCTTGTTTGTGGGTCTCCGGTACTCCTTATAGCTGGAGGCAGCTGTTGCAAGTTTTATGGAGTCCCATTAAACAAAATTTTGCAATGTTGCAAATTTTGCAAGTTTTTAGTTTCCACATTTTTGCAGTTTTTGAGTCTTCAAGAACGCACAAGTTCACTAAATTGACAAATGGTTTATAAAAGTTTTAGTTTTGCATCAATAAATACATTGATTTTCCTTAAAATAGTTATGTATGTCAATCGAAATTTACTTTGAGTTTTACCTGAAGATGTAAATTTTATGTTAAATGATAAGCTATTTAAAGCATTCTTCACAAATAAAATTTGTTTAGTTGTGTGCATTAATACTATTAAAAATAAACTAGAATAACTATTTAACGAATATTGTAATGATCTAGAAAATTTCCATTTTGTATTTGATTTCTACGTATTCAATTAAAATTTACTTATCGATTCACCAACATAGTCTAGAGCCCTACATCACTACTGCGTCTATAAGAGACGCGACATATTGGCAGTCGCTCCTGATTGGTCGAGGTCCAAAATTGTCCCCCTGGGGCGATTTCCGTTTTGTCCCTCATAGAGTTAGCATAGGAAAAAAAAGTAGCCTTTGCAATCGTCAACAATCCATAAAATTAAGGGAAAGTACAACATTTTAATGTTTATTTATGGCTTCCTAAATGTGTAAAGAATATTCTAAAACCATAATTTTCTTCAAAAATACTTTAGAAGTTAGAAAAAAGACAGTTTTCCTTTAACAGTACGCTTTCTGAATGTATTTATAATGGCTATTAAAACATATTATGCATAAAATATTGCTTCATTTCGTTTTAAAAAAAACTTATTTATTCACTTAATGTCTGTAGAAATCTTTTCACTGTTTAAATATACAAAGAATCTTCGTATTTTCTTGAAATACGAGTATAAACATTGATTCGCGCGCTTTTCTTGTTGGCTATTTATTGGCGTATCTTGGCGAAGATCTTTTTGTAAACAGACTCGTCTGCTCAAAACCTAAAAATATCGTGTTACTTATTTATAGGATTGGTAAATATGGAATTTTTGTTGCGAGTAATTTTGTTGCTGTTATTTATTAATAAAAGAAGATTAACTTGTATTTTGCCTGCTTGTTTTTGTTAGTGTAGTAGTGTTTTTCTTGATTTTGAAAGAGGTACTCATTAGATTAACGTCTAGTTTGATACCTTGTTGATAATTTTGTTAATAATTTGAATTAATTTCATAGGGAAAAGAGACTCTAAAGCTTGAACAAGATATCAATGTGTGTAAAGTGGTGTTAGAGTAATATATATTGAAATAATTGTCAATTACCAATTTTTATTGTCATTTAGTTTCTATAATTATTAAATAAGGGTTTAAATAAAATATTTTAATTCATTTCAAACATTCAAATCTTGCATTTAATTTCGAAAATCAGTCGTTGCAGAAGTTAAAGCAAAACTAAATAGTCTCCCCGGGAAGGATTAGTAAGATATGTAAGAAAAGCGATAAACTGCCAAGCTCAAGCAAGCCTGACCAGTTTCTCCCCGGTGATTTCGCCGCGGCAACCCGGCTTGGACAATTTTCAGCCCTATTGTCGCATCTCTTTCTACACAGTAGGGATAGAGGGCTCTAACATAGTCGGGTTCACATTTACACGTTTGTGTCTAAAACTTCACAATTTCATTTTACCTTTCCATCGATTGAGGCTAATGAATCATGAAATATTCATATAAATGCTTTTCGACTACTTTAGGAATAGATTAACTGTTTTCTATGAAGAAAATTTGGAACATGGAAAAAAATATTTACTTGGTTTGTTAATGCTTGAGTATATTTGTAAAATCTTTCCTTGGGGTAGCTACCGCACCAAATGGTAAAAAAGTTAACTGGAAGAAATAATTTGTATACCTTTTATTCATTGACTTTTGTGTCAAAGTAATAGATTTCAGAAAGTTTGTGCTATTTATTGCATAATATTGAGTATATTGCTATCCGAATTTCGATATTTTGTTTGCTATAATGTAGCAAAAGACTGTTTTAGCTTAGTTCTTTTTCTTATTTCATTAAACGTATTTCTGCAGAATGTATGATCTCTACAATGGTTATCTTTTTTAGATATTAGTGACTTTTTAAGAAAAACGAAAACAATTATCGAATTTTTAGAATTGTTTCATTTAAGTAAATAACATATAAATTGAAAACATAAAATCGATTTTAATAATACCTTTACATTGGAAATATAAAATCGATTGTAATAATATGAATAAATTGAATTTGGTTGGAGAATGATATTTCAAACTGATACAAAACTGAAGTTTAACAGCATAAAAACTAGTAACTGAACAAATTAAATTTTGAAACAAACTTAAAATAACCTACATCCTATTTAAAACCCTTTTTAAAAAGAATTAAAAATTTGACGGAATGTCAAAGTATTACATTATCTAAATAGCTTTCTAGTGTTTGTATCGAACAATTTTTAAGGTACTTCAAACATCAAATGTCCATTAACAGAATTACCACCAGTTCTTTCAATGACGTATATTGTACTTTGTTTCATTAAGCCTCTTTCAAATGGATATCAAACCATTCCAAGCCGTTTCCTCTGTCATTAAATGCTAAATCAGGAACTTCGATTGAACACTGAGAAAACCATTAGAACAAACTATCAGAGTTTTTAGTGCAATGGTAAATAACCCTATTTTACGTTAAATAAGTATAACTCTGGAAAGGAAAATTCACATTATAGTTACGATAAACACTGACTCAACTGATTTACTGATGTTGGAACGAATTGATTTAAAATTATCTTTATTATAAAAAGTATGCATGTGGGTTGTAATTTAAGGGAGTGAAAATGAGAATAACTGGTCAGCAATATGTGATTGGACAGATGCGATATTTGGTTTTGTTTGGTTAACATGCTGACTGTCTTATTCTCACAGTTTTTGTGACTTAGAGGATCCGTGGGTTAAGGAAATACATTTTCGCACTTTTTCAAATATATATTTTTTGATTTATCGATAATTCAAAAGTAAAATATTTTTTGATTGTATGTATTTTTTGTATGACGTACAAATCAAAAACATAAAACCAATGAATTCACTTACAAAACAAAAACCTAAAATCAAAGGATCGAAGTACAAAACAAAACCTAGTTTACAGCAATGAAGTGCGCTCAGTGTAAAAACAGTATAATACATTGTATTCGATGGCAGTGTTTTTCAACTGGTGGGATCACGACCCGCAAGTTTAGCACTAGTGTGTTGCGTAATTGTTACGAGCGTCACTAACCGTATTTGCAGAAGGGCCTAAAGGGCATACAAAGGAAAGCGTCTTGAAATTTGGAACTATATAGGGACGAAGGGAAAACGGATTGCAAAATCAGAAGACACGACAATCAGGAAGTCAAATTATTATAATACATTCAGAGTACGGGTATTACTATTATAAGCTTATGATATACACTCTTAAAACAAAAGAGTGAAATCCACTCCAGTTGGAGAAGTGCATTTTCGACACAGTAAAGGCATGCATATTTACTCAGACTGAGTTAAAATCACTCGTTTGGAGTGATTCTGTAGGAAGTTTAACACACAAAGGATCCACTCCAAAAGGAGAAGTGCATTTTCCAGTCTGGAGGAGTGAAATCCACTCAGACTGAGTTAAATTAGGAGTGTTTGTTTTAAGAGTGTACGTTTAATTAATTTTCTGTGGGTGGCTCTAGTGCCTACGAAAGTTTCTATTGTATATACGAATGCTCGAATGGACTATAAGAGAAACGCCTCTTTATTCTGGTAAGGAAATGACCAACGCCATCCGTCAAAAGTTGCGAAACAATGTTTTATTGTTTTAAATTGCACACTCAGCTGCCGGTTTTAACTCATAAAAATGCAACGGTATTTCCTTAGAGTGTGTTATGTCAAATTGAGAATTTTAGTTTTTATTTCATTGACTGATCGATGCAAAAACTGAAACTGTTCTCTGTGGATGAAAGGTTATTTATCTCCTTTTGATACCTTAGTAAAAAGTTTTATATATACAATAAACAAACAAAAAATATTTACTTTTTTTTTTACCTTAGATTATTTTGAAAGCTTTGAGCTTATAAAGTGAATTAATTTTTGTAATATAAATTTACCATCAATAATAAATATGATGGTTTCATGAAAACCAAAACACAAAATACTTCGTATTAATGAAAAACGCCGACCCATCGGCACAGTGGTTAGTGTACTACCTTTGGAGCTGCTGGGCTCGGGCTCGAATCCCGGTAAAAGGCATGGATGTTGGTGCTTGTCAATAAATGTTGTTATTTGTCTATGTGTTTGTGTCGTCCTTCTTTGTGTGTCTCTTATGACTGTCTCTTCTGGCGAGCTGGGTAATGGCTATAAAGCCTACACTCTCCCTTGAGGGCGCATTCACTGTCATTGGTCATTTGTCATATTAATGAAAAAAACTGAAGTTGAAGGTTATTATTTGAAAAAAAAAACACATTACTTTTATAATTATAAAAATAAATAACTTGTTCGTGATAAAGTCTAAACCAATAACTATATTTATATTATTATATTATAACTAAATTAGCAATAAAATTGACAAATTTTATAACCAATAAACGGATAAATTAATGTTAGATTTTTTAAAATAATCTTTATTAAGCCGTATCAAATAAAGAAAATTGATGTATCGACAAACTCATAAATTGAATATTTTTATAATATCCTTTGAAGAAATAAATTCGTATAAAAATCCCGTTAGAATACAATGAATCTAAACTGGATCAAAAACCTTATAAACTACCCAAATATGAATAAATCATGCCCACACTTCAAACGTAACACACTTCAGAATTACCGGACGTTCGGAAACATCCGACCCTATTAAAGT
This sequence comes from Hylyphantes graminicola, assembly GCA_023701765.1. NCBI lineage: Eukaryota > Metazoa > Arthropoda > Arachnida > Araneae > Linyphiidae > Hylyphantes > Hylyphantes graminicola. Next base: position 42,162,538 of record CM043115.1, on the reverse strand, counting down.
TAGAAGAAATATAACCTTAATGATAAAAAAGGCAGTTTATCAACCCTATAACAAAGCACGTATGCCCTTCTTCTATTATATTATGGATATATGGCATACGTGACGCGTTTCTATCATTGCACAGCACAGAATAAAGGAAAAATTACTTCCTTTCTATGGGCTGGAAGGTAAAAATAATGTGTCTCAGGACTTTCAATCGGGCACTTTCCTGAAACTCTGGAATAATTTTCGGATAAGTATAATTAAGTTTGACTGCGGTGGAACTGAGAAAAATTAATGGATAGCGTAAGTGCAAAAGTTTTGTAGTTAGCAGAACGGAGTCAGGTGGGAAGGATTTAGTTAAAAGTCATTAGTTAATTTTTGTATAATATTACGATCATTAATTTTGTTTAAAGTAAACTTTTTTAATATTTTAGATGCTAACTATTAATAGAGGCTTGAGTAATTAATTTAACCGGAGTTCTGTTATTAAATTTCATAGGTTATATCTTGTTTTGACAAAAGTGTATAAAATACAAATACACTAAATTTTAAGTTGCTGATGCCGCCCCGGTGGCTCAATCGTTAGGACGCTGGCCTTTGGAGCTGCTGTGTTCGGGTTCGGATCTCGGTCAGGCATGGATGTTTGTGACCGTCATTAAATGTTGTTATTTGTCGATGTGTTAGTCCTTTCTCTGTGACTGTAAACATTATTTCTGTGTCTGTACCACTTGACGAAAGCTTATAAGCGGTTCTCTGAACAAGCACACAAGCTGGAATATATATGTACCATACCATAAGTTTCTGATAAATTCATTGAATAATTAGAGCTTGTTGGTGAAACTCAGAGGATTTATGTGGGCACTAGTAAAATGATGTAATTGGCTATCGAAAATTTGCATTTGACCATCAAGGGGTAAACATGTTTTGTTGTGAGACTGCCAGATAATCAATTTTGATCTGGAGATTTAAACACATGCATACTTTCGGGCTATCGATATTGTTGTTTAAATATCATATTCATGGATTTTCTAAATAAATATTTTCTTACCCTTCATTATTACTATTTATTATTATTTCTTACCCATTATTTAAAACAACTATTATTGTCGTATAAACTCTATGTAAGTTATAAAAAATATAAATTGACGTGAAATTTGAATGAACAAATACTACTACATACTACTATACTACATGTACGTATGTATAAAACATTTTTTTGAGAAAGAAACTTAATTTTCTATATTCTAATTTTTTTAAACGAAAATCATGTAACTGATGGTAGAGAATTTTACTAATATTATACAAATATAACATTTAAACTTCAAAACAATAAAATGACGCCATTAATAAAATTAATCTCATCTGATTCATTAAAATCTCTAATACATTAATCATAATACAATCAAACAATTTCAATTCCGCTCCAAATTATCCCCATTAAGTCTAATAAAATATTAATGATCCACTCTAACCCAATAATGCCCCACAGAAAAAACACATTTTTCAATCATTTTCAGTGCAGGTGTTTCAAACTATTTTGCTGATCATTTGTTACCTAACAAATTAGCGACCTCAGCACGAGAGGAGAATCTAGTTTTTTTTTCCATATCCGCGGGGATCAAATCCTTATCTGCTTCCTTTCTTTGAAAATTCGTTAACGCGAACCACATCGGGTGATTGATAACCTGTAGCATGGATCGGAAGCCGCGATGTTCATTAATTTCATATTACTCCTAGACGCTTCCGTTATAATAAGTTGGTTAGAGAAAATCTCAACTGAAAAAGACCGTGACACTTTTAGCCTTCACACTATGCTTAGTGTGTAAAAGGTATTAAAACAATAGTATAAGTCGGTTATAGTGTCTTTCAAAGGACCTCGATTATGAAGTAATAAACGAGTAGTAGCGTTATAAACAAATTTGAATATGAAGTGAAAGAAATCACATGTAAAATTCGCATTATACTACCTTGATCAAAAAAATCCCGGAATAACCCACCTTGATGCGTTCCTATTGTTTCGATTTGAGTTTTTTGTTTGTTTGTTTGTTTTGTTACGTAGGTACATCTGTTGTTGATATTCCCTCCATATCTTAACGTCATAGCTTGACACTTGCAAAAGTCACGTAGCCAAGAGTGCCTCCATCTATGTATGTGTTGGAGATTTTTTACTATTTTAGAAAATGATTACAATTTGCAACAACGAACTTGTATCAAACTTTGCGGATGGATCCATAGCCAAGTTCAAGTCCTCCGCTATCCTTATGACGGATAATTGTAGTTATGACCAACATTTCTTTTATTTTATCGATGCTTTCATAGGTTTACAATGTCGATGGTCTGGCACCGGTTCATCATCTTCGATTGACTCACGAACTTGTATCAAATTTTACTTAAAAACTGATTTAATAGCGCCCGAAAGTTGAAAATGCTACAAAAGTGTTTCTGCAACGATTCTCTGAAGAAAATGGTCGTTTACCAGTATTGGTTTAAAGGAGAGATAGCGGAAGACTTGAACATTGCCTATGGATCAAACTGAAAAATTTGATTCAAGTTCGTTGTTTCAAATTTAAATCCATTTCTGAAAAATCAACAACACACAGAGATAGATGCACTCTTGGCTACGTAACTTTTGCAAATGTCAAGTTATGACGCTAAGATTTATTTTTTAAATTTTTTATTTACAAACTTAACAACAACAACAAAAAAATTTCAAATCGCAACGATGGGAGCGCTTCACGGTAGCTATTCCAGAAACTTTTTGATCAAGGTAGTATACTCATATTATAAAACAACTTTTAACTATGACACAATAATTAAAGTGCAAAAGGTATTTCGACTACATTATTGCATGGACATTGAACATTTCAGAAAGCTAATATACAAATACCTTTTTCAATCTTTATCCATTTCTTCCAAGCCGGTAATACTTAGTTTTTAAAACTCTTAAAACAACAAAAAAATTGATCATTTTGGTACCATGTTTTTTTTGCGTGTAGACAGTTAAGATTTGCATCAAACTATCTAGCAAAAATCTGAAACCAATATTAAGTCTTTTACAACGTTTTCCAAATAAATCTTCAGACTTGATCAATGGAAAAGGGGAAACTGCCCCTAAGGATATTGATAAAGTATTCCGGAGGTGCAAAAAGTTTTTATGAAGGTGATATCGACAATTTTATTCCGTTTATTTTTTAATTATTTGAAATAAGGAGCTGGTAAATAAAATTGGACATTTCTTAAAGAAAAATTTTCATATTAAAGTTTTCTACGTGTACAACTTCATTATGGATATTCTGAGCATAAACATGGTAGACAATAACAATGTCACAGAATGAGTTAGCGCCCTTTAAAGTTCTTAGTTTGCACTTGTAATCGTCAAAAAACTTGATATGGAATAAGTAACACAAAGTTTAAAAAAGAGATAATTTGTTTTGTTTGATGGAAGAAATCATAGCGTTTATTTTTTAATTATTTAAAATAAGGAGTTGGTGAATAAAACGGGACATTTCTAAAAAAATCTATATTAATGTTCTCAACGTGTACAACTTCATTATGGAAATTCTGAACATAAATATGATTGACAATAACAATGTCACAGACTGACCGTCTTATAATAAAAATAACTGGTTTGGTGAACAAATGAAGAGCGAGCTTAGGGAAAAACGCGTAATGTGACAAAAAAGAGAAAGAATAAACGAGCGTTAAATTTTTTTAATTTGCACTTATATTCATTAAAAGCCGACTCGGCAGCACAACGGTTAAGGAGCTGGCCTTTGGAACTTCTGGGTTCGGATTCGAATCCCGGTAAGGCATGGATGTTTGTGTTTGCCATTAAATGTAGTTATTTGTCTATGTGTTTGTGTCGTCCTTTCTTTGTGTGTCTCTTGTGACTGTGTCACTTCTGGCGAGCTGGGCAACGGGCTATAAAGCCTATACTCTTCCCTTCTAGAGGGCGCATTCACTGTCATTTTCATATATTCGTTAAAAACTTAATATGGAATACCTGACATAATGTAAAAAAGGGATAAGTTGTTTTGTTTGAAGGATGGAATAACATGTATGTTGACACAAAATCAAAATTTCTTTAAAAACATCGCCTAGCACGTTCTTCCACTGAGTTCTTTAAACATAAACACTGAATTGAGTAATGCTCTTAGAAAAATTAAATGATTTTGCTTATTAATCTTTCGGCAAAGAAGGAATTTTCGTGGTAATTATTAATAAAAACGAAAAGAATAATTTTGAAGTAAAATAGGTTTTAAAAAGTTTATTTTCAAAATAAATTAAGATCCGGACTACTAAATCAGAGTGTCTGATGAAGTTAATAAACTTATTCGTGTACCATACTTATTTTATTACCGTAAATATGCGTTATTTTATCAAGATGAGTTAGAATATGATTTCGAAGAAGAAAACCTCGTCTCTGAGCAAAACCCTGACATAAAATTACTTACTTTCCAGAATGCCTATACGAAAGTAATATAATTTTCCTTACAAATATAATTAACTGTCAACATTTTTGAAACCTTCAGGAACACGATGACAAACAAATTACTATCCGAAAATACGAGAATAATAATAGCTTTTAAAAGAATAGATACACATCGAGGTTGAAACTTTTGACAAGTTCTTTTACTTTAATTTCAGAGTGACATAAAATAACAGCATTAAATTTAAGAAGAATGTAACTTTGAATGCAAAAAAGAAAAATATCTCTTTGATAAGCTGTTGTAAACATCGGATAATTAATATTCATTATAATCCATAAGCTTTGTGATGGTAGTTTTCAAACACACTTATTAATGACAGTGAAATATGTTTTTTGGTTAAATAAGTATTGTAAAATACTAATTATAACTTTAATTAAACTTTTAATTTTCTATACTTTTCATTCACCAAGGATACAAAAATGTAATAACAATCCTTGAATTTATTAATTTGAAGAATCTCAGCAGTGTGGTAAATTTGTGTAACTTAAGTATATTAATGATAAAATTGTAAAGAACTTAAAAAACGTCGGTAAAATAACTTTATTTAAAAGATATTTTTTATTGATAAGTTTCAAATTGATAGGTGTTCAATTTAATACCTAATGTTTGCAGACTAAAATAATAAAAATTAGTCTCAATAACTGCTAATCGTTAATTATTTTATTTCTCAGATGAGTAGAATCTTCATTGCTATTTGAAGAGTCTATATATAATATTTATGTTTTGAAATAAAAAAAAATAAGCGTATTTTTGTAGGACTAAATATAAACTAAAAATAAGTACTTTATTTTCAATATTAAATATCTTTATTCAAAATCAAGGTGAATGAAATTGCAACAAATCAATAATGTAAACTCCACTGGTCATAAGGATCTCGAAAAAATAGAAACTTAGATACATTTTAAAAACTTCTTAAAGTATAAAACGCTAACATGATATGAATTGGAAAAAAAATGCCATAATTCATTTGTGAGTTTTATATAAATTTCAAGATCAATGAAATATCCCGAAAAAGTTTTTTCAGTTACATTAATATATTTCAATAAGTGTCATAAAAATTTCATTTCGAGCTGTGACGGTTGTCCACACTGGCCCAAGTATTTTGAATAATTTAAGTACGAAAACATTTTCAATCCAATTTTATTTTAATTGGACGAAAACCCTACCGTTGATTAAAATCGGAAGTAAAAAGTTCCTACGGACAAACTATTTTTATTGTAAAAAAACTCAAATTTATTGTATATTATACTTCCTATATGGTTCATCAATAAAGTTACAAAATCTATTATCACTACAATGAAGTCGCACTTTACCCTGTCTTATTGACCAAGCCTTTTCACATTGTCCTTGCTCTCCGCATTTCGCTGGGGTCCTTGCTCCCCAGATTTCGCTGGGGCTGTTTCAGATTCTTTTGGTAATATTTGAATCCTAAGAATTGGCCTTTTTCGACAACAAGAAAAACAACATAAAAATTTAAATTGTTGCAGGTATATCTTTACACTAAATTTACGCTCACTTAATGTTTCACACATATTTTAAACACATTTCGGATGTCTTTGCACCCGCTTTTTTCAATTTACTTAAAATGTTTGCTTTAAATTTTCAATACATTTTTCAAATTTTAATTTTGTAGTTTTTTTTATATTTGCATTTTTTTTCAAGTACTTGAAATACATGGGTGAGCAATAAATTTCTAATAATGTGGATTTTAGTTATAAATTTATAAATGTATATAATAAATAGCAAAAGTTAGAACTTCAGTCAGTGTGGTGGTTTCGACCCTCGTTTGTCAAGCGAACGGGCTCGGGTTCTAATCCCGGATAAGACATGAATATTTGTGTTGTTCCGAGTAATGTGGAGCACGTGCTCGTTAAATCTGTGGGTCCGAAAGCCCTGTGGGCGGCCATAGCGCAGTACCGTGGGTGCAGGTACCTTCTAGAGAAAGTGCTCCCCCCCCCAATGACTTTCCTAAATTGAGTAGGTGGTGCCCTCTCGAAGCAGAAATCAGACTTCCACACTCATGGGTGCTCACAAAAAACGTAAGCTGCTGCAATGGATCCCAGTGCCAAAGAAAGCTACTGTGCCCCTTTTGCTTTTCAAGCTATGTCCTGGAAACCCAGGACAACAACATCATAGGGTCTCTATTAATTTAACTAAAGTATAATAGTCTACTTTGACTATTTGTAAATAGTAATGCTTTTAAGAATTAAGAAAATTAATCGTTCTACAATGAAAGAAATGAGTAGTTAAAATGAGTAGAATCATCTTAATTAAAAAAAAAGTTAATGTACAATATCAGCACAATCACGAATAATCACCGAAACCTTTTCAACGCGACTGTCGTTAAATTGCGTAAAAGTAACACTCATAATTTAATAATTTAAAAACTTCATGATAATAGAGACTCTTAGGAAGTATATATCGGAAAATGATATCTATAATCTATCAGAAGTTAATTAATGAATACAGGGAAGTGCCATTACCATATCTCAAAATATAAGGGCTATTATCTGGACAAGCCTACTGCATCACGTAACTTTTGAGAGATATGAACACAATATCCACTGAAAAGGATACGCTATAATTACTGGAACGGCGTCATAATTATTAGATTAAATTGCAGCAATTTCAAGTTTCCGACAAAGTTTAAATGGTCACCTAAATGGAGGCAGCGAGTTTACACTCTCAATAACAGTTTAGAGTTGGTAGTGTGGTGCTCTGCCTTTACGTGAGTGCAGTATAAACAAAATTGTATGTTCTTCATTGTTGGTAATGTTTACTTTAAACATAATGCAATATTCGTTAAAATAAGTACGTACAAAAATATTTATTTTCATTTAACAATTAATTTGATTTTTATCTACAAATTGGATGCAAAGTCTAATATTTGTCGCTAAACTAATAATTAAAATCAAAACTCGATTGTTTTGGATCATTAATTAATAATTAGTTTTTTATCGCTTTAAGAAGGAAAATTGTTTTTATGTTTTTTCTGTTTTTACTCGGTGCATTGGAAAACGTGTAATTAAATTTTTGTTTTGAATAACGAAGGAAAAAAATTGAATGTAAAATAATGTCGCACCTTGTAATTAACTAATTCAATGTTTTATTTTAATTACCTAAATAAAAATTAGTTTATGTTTATGATAAATTGAAAAAATAAAAATGCTTTAACTACGTTAATGTAAATAATTGAGACTGGTTGCAAATGAATATTTTTCCAATTTTATCCAGAAAACAAAAAACAAAAACCTAATTTGTTGAATGACGAAACACAAAATATAATTTTATCAATTGATAATTTCAAAGCATCTAAATTTATATGTTTTAAGAAAATAATTGTGTACTAATATGTCATGGCCAAATAAAGATTAATTACTATCTTAAAAAAATTTAGTTGGCTTTAATGCCTTGTCTTGCCTTGAGACTCGTCATTCCTTAATGCCGCATGAGGACGAAATTATTGATACCCAGTTCCTCCGGTTCAGTGCGGCCTCCCTGGCAACTGCCCAGCTTGGCCAGCCAAGATGGTTAGGTTGGGTTGTGTGTGAATTATCGTCGCACTAGAGCTACACGAGGGCAATTGGCGACAACCAAGATGATATCTCTACTTCAAGATGTTTCGTCGCTACGTCAGCCTTGGTCGGCCTCCCTTCCTTTTACCGTCAGGAGATCAAGTTAAAACGATACTTTTGTTCGAATCGGGGCTCCTTCTTAGCACATGACCGTTGGCTCTATGCAAACAACATTTTTATATGTGGCTCCAATTAAACATTTGCCCAATACACGAGAGTTGAGCTCAATTCATTATGACATAAAAAATATTTTATATTATTTCGTTGTTTTTAACATTTTGATTTAAACATTATACGCTAAAGGAAAATAAGATATAGTTAAAAATAACCACAGAGCAAAAAAATAATAAAAATTAACTAATCGTGTTTACATATATGATACTAACATTCAATAAATATTTCTGTAATAAATCCATATTTTAGAAAATCTTGATTAATTTAAAATTTGTCTTTTGTTATTTTTTTACTTTTTAAGATGTAAAAATAGACTTGGTAATAATCAAAAGTCCTTTTTTAGGAGAATGGAAATATATTAAGCTTTTAAACCCACATTGATACTGTCTGCAGTTTTAAAATATTATCGACAAATTTGGCTCTTTGTAAAATATTTAATTTTTTTGTCATTGAATATAAATACAGATATCAATTTTATCTTTTTCGTAAAATTCGCGGTCATTGTAATTCACTTTTAGAGACTTTTATTTAGTTATATAATAAAAGTGTGTGTGTGTGGTTTTTTGTAGATTATAGATCTATAAAAATATATATTAGGTTGTTTGCAAAACATGGGTCACGTAACATTAAGCATTTAAAAAGAACCATTCAAACCATTGTCGTGGAAAAGCTCCTACAATTTAACAATTAAATGAATAAATTCGTTTATTCGTTCCACATAAAAAAATATACATCTCAGTCAATAATACCTGGGAAAAAACATTCTACTGCGTATCAAACTACCTACACATACAAAAGACACAAACCAAACGATATCCCACACCAAATGAGCTACCTGTTACAATCTTTACAATATTTGTATGGGTTATTTCAAAAACCCTTCCCCGATTATTTCTCCTACACTATGACTAAAGTATTTCTGAAACAAAATCTTTCATTTGTTCGGAGAGATAAGTCCCAATAGAAATTGAAGATCTCTTTCTTATAAAACCTCCATTCTCCCTTAAGATTTTTCCTGAGATTTCTGGTTTATTAGTTTTATTCGAAGTGTGGTGTTGATTCAGGTTCATCAAGTTCTTCAAGTTTGATTCATGATCAAGTAGAAAGGTATTGTGGGAAAAGAGAACCAACACTATGTTATTTCTTTTGCTCAACGAATAGTACAATTGGCACTTGAACGATTATAAATTAAATATTTTTTAAAAATAATTTATTGTTTTGGTGGAATATAGAACAACACCATGGATTAATGACAATTGAATGAATTTAATGAATATTTTTTTACATCGTCATAGTACTTATTGTTGCTGTTTTAAGAAGATCGTTAAAATTTTGTCCATACTAGTGTTTAACTCCTATTTTAGAAAAATTATAGTGTAAGCGTTCTTTTATAATGTAATAAGATGAAAGAATATTGTTAGATTTCAATAAAATTAATTAATTTTCACCTTATTTAGGTTCTTTAATAGGAAAAATCTTTATAATTATATTATATATATTATCTTTTTATCTTCTTATCTTCTTTTCTTTTTTTATTTATATTTGAATTTTTTTGCAGCAGCACGATTTCCTTTTTAATTTAATTTAGTGCAATTCTTATGTAGATTCTTTAACAGAAAAAATCTTTAAAATTTTAATAAAATCGTTGATAAAAAGTATCATTTACCACTGAAAAAAGTTGGGTTGACTTTTCGAGTTTTTAGAATTTTGCAGCAAAATACAAATTAATCGATTAGCAAAAAATACATTATTTTAGTTTATACATGCACAACGTGTCGATGTCCTGTTGATAAACAATAAGTTTTGATAAAAAAGTAACTTTGAAACTTTTTTATGGATGTGCATAGATGCGATATATTCATTTAAGTAAATCTGTCCCCAACAGTTTGGGTTTCTTTTTCAGTTAATATATTTGTGCCGTTTATTGCATTCATTTCGTCGTCTTTGATGTGTATGCATGAAGTAATTTTACATGATAACCTTAACTGTAGATCGATATTTCGTTCAAAATAACGATAACAATACGATTTACTAAATCTCTATAATAATCAAATGAATTTTAAAGGGGTGGCCAATATTAAGATAGTTGTAGAATGCTTCTTGGCTGCTGACTGTGAATGTTTGCACTTACTCTAGTTTTAGATTTAGCAATCTGTGTTTTCTTCGAATTCTGTATTAAATACACACACGCACTATTTTGCGATTATTGTTATTTATTGTATTGTGTCGCGGTTGTCGTTTTCAGTTATGCTATATTGAGTGCTCGTTGTGTTATAAGTTAAGTTAAATTATGTTAATTAATTTGTTGGTATTTTATAAATAAAGTTTTATTGAAATGTGTTTTTTTGTCTGACTTGGTTAACCACAAAGATATCTAAATATGTGGGTTTGAATCTCACTCTGGTAAGTATGCTTGTATCGGTTCAAAATTTGAGTCCCGATCGAATTAGAATCTTTGTAGCCAAAAATATACCACCTAGTGTTTCCAAATGAACCAATCTAAATACACAATATTACATTAAAAAGTCATACGTACATTCTTTTAGTGCTATAAGACATAAAACTTAATGGATAAATAATAGAACAAACTTAGCAAAAATTGCTATACTCAATATCTAAAAAATTATGGCATCTGGTAATCTGAAACTAACACAATCATCAGCGATGATGATTATCGATGTTGTCATCTCCAGAGACTACGCTCCTTGAACCTTACCAAATGCGTTATGTACTGCAATTTGTCAAGTCCTTTCTTTCGTAAATCTTGAGTAACAAAATTTATTATTTTCAAGTACAATTCTTGCGTAAAAGTATAAATCTTTTACCAACGTTGTTCAATACATTTTATATACTTAACTAATGATGTGAAAATACAACAAGATTTCATATATAAAACAATTGAACTCAAAATTGGTTCATGCTATACTATTGTAGTTATGATAGTAATATCCAAATCATTTGAAACATGGATGAGCTTTTTCCTACTATAGGCCAGAATTTGCATTATCGGCCCATATTGCATCATCAAAGTATAGTCTTAATATAAAAATTGTTTTGTATCTTTTAGATAAAATCTAATAACACAAATATTTTGAAACTAATAATATACATATACTGAAATATGAACATACAATATTTATAAATAATGAAATGTATACTAATATTATGTTTAGATAGAATCTATAAATACATATATTTTCAAACTAGTGATATACAAATAATGCCATATGAACATTAATCATTTCTAAATAATGAAATGTGTACAGTTGTTATCCATTTATGGAACAATAATTAACTGCATGAAAATTTAATTATAAGTATGAAGCTACTTTATTTAAACAAACAGCCTTTATATTAGGGTGTGGCTATTGATTTATACAGGCTTTTCATTATATATAAACTTGTGTAAAATATTATCCCTTGAGACTAGGCAATGTGTATTTTAAACTATATTTAGCGTAATGCCATTTCATAATATTTGCATGAAGATATTGCAACGTAACAGTTATCTACATTTCGACTGTCAATATTTGTTCATAAACTTAGAATAATAGTTAAGTATTCTTATAGATATGATTGTAGTAATGTATCTGTTTTATAAAAATTGCGGTATAGCTGGTTTAGAATTTATAAATGTTTGATAAATCGGAATGTAATTATCTTTTCAATGTTTTTTTTTACTAATTTATTAGATATGTTTTGTTGTCATTTATCTGTTTCATAAAAAAATTGCGAAATAGCTAGTTTCGAATTATAAATGTTTGATAACTCGGAATGTAATTATCTTTTTGATGGCTTTTACCAATTTATTAGTCTTGTATTCAGAGGTCAGGAACCTTTAAAAGTTATCAGTTGATTAACATTTTATTTGGTTGTGAAAGAAAATCCAAATAAACTTCAACAAACTAATTATCCGATGTCGACAACTTTTACCCGGAAGTTGTCCAACTTAAACATCTCAAGTCTTTTTATCTGCTTCGCAGTCCAAATTAAAACCCTCAGAAACGTTCTTTTAAAAAACATAGACTGTTGATGAGCAATTCTATTTGTCCCATGAGAAAACTCCAAAGTAAAAATCTAACTTTTAACAACTCAGTCTTTTCATTGGCGAGTATCAGAGCAAAAAGGATCCAAATCCACTTCTCACTCATTTTTGTTTTAGATCCTCAAATGCTACAACTGAAAAGAAAGTATGCAATTTAATCAGTGTTTTGAGCATAAGTGATCCAAGTCGGTCATGTATTTGGGTCGTTTTTAATGTGCCTCATTTGTTCTAACAAGTAATTGGAGAGGTATTTAATTACCTAAAGTTTTTCCCTAAAGAAGTTGCTGAGTAAAAAAGTGAGCCAATGTCTTCGCTCGTTCGATAACATTGGAACTTACTTTTTATGTAATTTATTGTATACTGGTTTTATAAAGGTGGACAATTTCATGTCCATGTCAAAAAATATACTAAAGGGTTGAAAATTATGACAATCTTCTGCTTTTTACCGATAAAGCTATACATTTAATCAATTTTAAATACGTTTTGAAGTTCATTTACGCTGACAAATGTGAGGAAACTGTGTTTTTTTTTGTTTAAAAGAGAGTATTTAAGTGGGGCCCGGATGGCCAAGTGGTTAGCATCGCAGGCCAGCAGTCTGCGCGCTGTAACGGGTGGGGGTGCGATTCTTGCCTCCGCCCTGGGTGTACTTCCTTTCTCTGTGACAGTAAAAACTCTTTCTGTGTCTGTCTTACTTTACGGAAGGCTTATAAGCGGGTCTCTGTTCAAGCACACAAGCCGGAATGTATATGTACCTACCCACCTACCTCTGGAGTATTTAAGTGATTTTGTAACAAAATGATGAAATATATAACTTACAGCTGGTTCTTTAATCTAAACTCCAACTAACCGAATTACCGCATTGCTCTGCCCTTTCCTTGGCATGAACATGTTTTGGACTACTAAAACTATAGTTCTACAGTATCTTCTATTATAATGCAATTATCCGAATTTTCAAATTTTTAATGGGATAGGATTCCAATTGCTTCGGATAATTAGATAACTACTGTAATATATAACTACTGTAATATCCACTACTGTATATCCATAAAATTGTATAAACTTTAATACTATTTCAGTTAAAACTTTGTCAGATCAAGGCATATAAATGAAAGGTTTCATCACTTCTTCATTAGAAGCGTTTTGCGATAGGATGTCCTCTAATTAAGATCACCTTCTGCTTGATTATTTTGTGCATTAGAGGTCGAAAACTAAGCTGATTTTCGGAAATCTTCTTAGGCAAACAATATTCATACCTATAAAAATTAATCCATGTTGTTTGGTAATGAGTAAAGTAGTTGAGGTATAGTAATAGTTAATATCTAATTAGACAAAAAAGAAGTTTCGATATAAATATTGATCTTAGTTAATTGTTAAATTTCGGTATCGATGTAGTTATTTTATGCATCATAAAAAATATTTTGGAATGTCTAACATCATGATACACATTTATGTAAGGAATTATTTTAACCCTTTCAGTCCCAATGACAATTTGGTGTCATCATTTTGGAAGTTTTTTCTGATCGTCTATAGCCATTTATGATATCAAAAAGCACATAATTCAATTCTTCAAATTTTTTTCTATTGGAAAATATTTTTATTAATCCCAATCAATGTCAACCCTATTATTTTTTTAATTATGATGAGAGAAATAATGATGTCAAATGTCATCACTGATACTGAAGGGGTTAAACGCAGCTTATTTATTGTTCCAAAAAGGAATACTGTAAATAAATTGAGATCTGAGTTGAAATATCGGGGCACACTAAAGTTAGTAGATATCTTGGGAATACAAGGCCGAACCTGGGACCTTTCACATACAGGACAAACGTGTTAATCACTGGGATCTCTATCCAAAAAAGAATTATGACAGCCCATAAAAATTATATCCCCCTAAAGAAATTGAGAAAACTGGCTAATGACGGAAATATTCTTAACCGGAAGTTTACCAAAAAACATTTTTAGCAGTTTGTTGAGTAAATAGTAAATTTCCAGGTTTATAAAATGTTGTTACAAAATTTTGCACTGATTAATAAAGAGAAATTAAAGGTGTTCCGATTTATATAGTTATAAAAATAATTGAGTGGATTAAAGCGTTATTGAAACCAATTTTATTTTAATGATGTAATTCTCACGTAGTTAACGAAAATATTTTATTCAAGACTACAACTATGCGTTTCAAACACTAAATTTTATGAGTATTTTTCATTTTAAATATGTATAATTATTAGTTATCCAAAAAGTTATAATTTCATATATTTAGTTATGCTTTAGTTTTTTAAAAAAAATTTATACACCAAAATTCTCTATTTTATTGACTTATAAAAATTAAACGCACTTCGAAAGAAAAATGCTAATAATCCAAAATATTTTAAATTGAAGTTAATAGTCAACCGTTTTAAAACCCGTTGCTTTAGCTAATCTAAATTTCTATTCTTCAACAATACATTTCTAAGCGTGTCTATGTAATATAGCTTTTCTCCTCATGAATCAAAAATGCTTATTAATTCATACATTTTTCTCTCCATTAATATTCATGTTAAATAGATTTTCTATACACAGATATAAGAATATGTTACATTTCTGATGAAAATTATTCCATTTATTATTAAATAACATAACTATTTTAAATAAGTAATACTTATAATACAGTTTGCATAAATAAGCTTTATCCATTTTTAAATGCATAGGACTAGCGTAATGATACTTTGAAAATGTATTTTTAGTGCATAAGCTGAAACTGTGTGGAAAGAAATATTTATCAGAGACCTTTAATTAATTGCATATTATTAGTTTGCAGAAATCACGAATTTTTAGTTAATTTATTTGAACATCTTTTTTACATGCATTTTTAGTAATAATATTTTTATCAAAATTTAAAAAAATGAAGTTGTGTAAAAAATAATCAATGCATCAGTAAAGCATAAAAAATAAATTCCAATTGGCAAGTTAAAGACGCTTAGTGGCAACATAAATGGTGAATTAAAATATATTCGTATCAGAAGTCCATTAGGAGAACCGATTGAAGGAAATTCAAGAATGAATGCTGGATGGACAACGTCACTTAAAACAAGCCAAAAAATAAAAGAAATGTATATCCGTGTACCACATAATTAAAGTTACATTTTATATTCTACTTTAACAAAACAATGTCAAAACAAATTTAGGTGTTTTCATGTAAAAGTAATGACTACATGTTTGTTACATTAGCTTCATGTGTTAGACTAATTCTATTTAGTTGCCATTAATTTTCGAAAACGTTTGGTGTTTTCAAAACTTTCACCCAAAATATACAAATACATTTCGATTCTGTTCATGAAAGAGTTATTGTAAAATCTTTTTTAGAAATATCGATACAAGTTTTCTAATTATAAACTTATTTACAAAAAAAAAGAAATCATTTTTTTGTAAATACGTTTAATAAAAAGATTTCCGTAGAAGCAAAAAATTCATGAAAAATTCAAAACATTCGTCTGCATATTATGTTTTTAAAATGACATTTCTTACTTTAAAAAAAAATATTTTGTGCATAAATTTATATGCTAAAAGTATTTTGCTACGGCATTTAAACTAAAAGAACTAAAACAATTTCGTTTCGATAAAAACTAATTTTTTTCATTTTGACAACTGTATGAAAAACTACACAAAACAATTACAAAAACTTCCGCAATTTTACGAAACCAACCTAAAAAAAACCTTCCTTAAATCCAGAAAGCGACGTACACAAAAAACTTTATATTTCTGAAATAACACTTCAAGATCCTCATCCAAAAGATATAAAATTAAAATTCCAATCCTTCATGGATTCGAAAAAAGACCAATAGATCACTGTTATACTTTCTAAAGCATTTATTTTCTATACTTTCCAAATCTAACTGGATTATAAACCGTCTCAGGTTGATTTAGGAGTTACTTTAAATGTTTTCTTTTTTTTGAAATACAAGAAGAATATTTCCAGATCAATGGAAAGGGCCGCATACATTTTCATTCAAATTCCACATAGTAGAATTGAATGAAAACGGACTATTTTTTTTATGTCATCCGTCTTCGGTTTGTTATTTATGGTAGGTAGTTTTTTTAGATCTGCATTTGTTTAGAGTGTTTCTTATTTGTATAACTTTTTTAAAAATACTAAGTTTTTTTTTTAATGCTTTTTATGTTGATTTTATGTATTTATCTTAATAAAGTGTCTGTGTAATTTTTATAAGTTGTTGTTTATGGCTGATAATACAACAATGCACGTCATTTATCATTTTAAACATTTAATTGAAATAGCAATTTTTAAAAGACTTATTATAGATTTTAAAATAATTATTCGTTTTCGTTGTTGTTAATTTGCACATTTTGATTATCAAATACGGAAAAATTATTTTTAGTTCAAAATTAATTATTTAATTTTTGCGATTATCTTAAATCAAATAAAACTAAAGAAAAAATAAACGCAGATAATTTAATTTGCAGAATAACCTTCCACACTTTTTCAGTTTTAAACATTTATTCAAGAATTTAATTAACATTGACAATTTAATATTTTAAGTATTTATAATAATAATAATGGTTTATTTTTATTTCTACGAGATCCGAATCACATATACATTTTAAAATACACATTTCTTCTAAATAAAAATCAACTATTCATTTGTCAAGTTATTAATCACAATGCATTGTTATTTATTCTATTTAAAATTAGTTATTTTTTTAATATTGTGTAAGCAGTTTGACAGTGTTCGAGAACAAGCATTCATAAGATCATCAGACAAAAAATAGCAGAAAATGTAGCTTCGCAACTGAAGTAACGATATCTGAATTGGTGTTTTGCACATTATACAGTGATGAAACTCTTTCAAATGTTAAAACGCTTGCCGTAATTGTCTCCTTTGTTTTAGAAACTTACTTAATAGGGATGTTACGTTATCTCAAAAACCCTCTCATAGATATAAGAAATTAGGTAAAGTGTTATTTTGTTTTCACCAAACAAGTTTCAATTTTGAAGTTTTAACTAAAAATTCAATTTCTTTCAATTCTTTTTAGTTTTATTTCTGTAGCAGATGGTTATAAATGTCTGCTAATACCCTATATTTTAAAATTTTGTTAAATTATAAATTTATAAATAAAAGTGTGTGTTGCTGGGAAAACCTAACAGAAGGTGATGGACTGTTTACCTCAAATGATTAAATAAGAAGCGCAACAACTTCGAACCTCTGGCGATATTTTAGAAAACAAGATGGGTTTTTGGATTTCGGCTTGTAAAAAAATACTTTTTCATTACACACCATTGTATAAAGTGTAAAACTTTCAGAAAACGACATTTTTAAAAAAGTAAATAATTAAAATACTTACCTGAGTAGTTAGGTTTTGTCTTTCCGCGAATATTAAAGATGCGTTTACATTATTTCTCAGTATATCTGTGCTTTTTTGTTTACGAGAAAACTGACGTTTTTATAAACACACAAACACACATAACTTATTTCTTTCTTCCTAACTTATAATGCAGAAAATGCACTAATGCCATACAAATGTGTAAACATACGTGTGTCCTAATGTTCCTAACCAATAGATACGTAATTTTATTACTTTGTATCACACAAATACGGTGTTAATCACTTGTTTTTGTTCAAATCACACCGCTTTAAACACCATTATATCATGTGGTAGACTTAATGTTTTGAAGTAATAATATCAACGGGGAAATTTAGTTTAAGAATATTTTGTCATTTGTATGATAATGTAACGCCTATAAATAGGACTGTATGTGTATAGTACAAATGTGACTTGGGGGATAAAATCGGATTACGAAGTGAATCGTGAGGTTTTGCAGTTTCATTGCATTTCACTATAGAAAAGCAGTGGATCTGGTTTTGCAGTTTCATTGCATTTCACTATAGAAAAGCAGCGGATCTGGTTTTGCAGTTTCATTATATTTCACTAGAGAAAACAGTGGATCTGGTATTATATCCAAATCTTTTATATCAAGTGATTCAAGCAAATCGATCGGAGTGTCTTAAAATTTTGATTATTTCGATAATGAGTTGTTGCACCTCAACAAAACTCGTTTGGTTGAGGTAAGCTCGGTCTGCTAGTGGTTGTTTCTAACCTTGACGTCATCCTGTCCGTCAGCAACAGCAAATAGAAGGGATGAAAAAAAATTCAATAAAAAGAAATCGGACGAGGTAGGTAATCGACGGACTTACCGCTGGGAAAGTTCCCGAAAAGATACTCCTTAAAAAGTTATGAGAGTCTAGTATACCAAGTACACTGGTACAAAAGTACTCGTTTATCTGTAGTCTGGACCAACTGAGGATGAATCAAATTATCATTTAGTTGTACAAAGTCCTTTGCTACGGACAACAAAATTGTATTTGAGTGTTATTAGTGTTATATTAACACAAAAAAAGGTTGAATCAACAAAACACTTGTTCTTTCAAAAGATATTTTTTGATGACATATTAGTCAGTTACATCACTTTCCCACTCACAACGGGATTTGTCCCCTGAGGACTTAAGACGCAAAACTTCTGGACATCCATGTAAACGACCTGCCAGAGAGGGACCCAGAATGGAATCCCATAATGCTCTTGCGACACTCAGGTTGGTCATTCTGGTCGAAATGGCCAACATTCCCAAGGCCCAGCTCTTTACTGATTGCGGCTTGTCGTGCGTGGAATCTGTATCTCCCGCCAAATAGTAGCTTCATGCAATTTTCCTGTCCTCAACGGCCATTGTTTAAAATGTTTTGGAACATTACGAAGTTAGAAAATTATTTGTATATTATATACGCTTTTTATCACAGCCAAATTTATTGTGTATAAGGTTTTCTATTTTAATTCTTTTACTTTTATTACTTTTACGTATTCGCCTCATAAGCCTAAGATAGAGGGTTTGAGACCCGGCAGAGTCGTCAGATATTCAAGGGCACGCGTGTCATATTATTATGTGGGATGTTAAAAATCCCTTGATCACCCTTTTGGCTTAGATTATCTTTTAAAAATAAAATCTCAGCATATTTTACATAGAGAGAGATTTCAAATTCATTGTATTCTGACAGCAAAAAATGGTAGCGAGAGTCGCCTAGATGATGCCCTCTCTGTTTTGGAGAATTTGAATAGTCTTCATAGGTATAACCGCCAACAAAGTAGCATTGTTGACAAAACTACAGTATATATTTTACTTATTTTTAAATAATAAAATATAGTTTATGTACATTTTCTAAACACAAAACGTTTCATATTTTGAAAATAATTGAAAATTAGTGTAATGGAGTATATAACAACCTTCTTACATTATTTTTGTTCAAAACCGATCATTTTTTCTCATCTGTGTTTGCCATTGGAAGAAGAAAATAAAATTAACGCTCACAAAAATAAATTAATTGATATTTTTTACATTTTATTCTTCAAAAAAATTCTAAATATATTACCATATTTTATTACCAAAAACTATCTTTTTAAATATTTCAACTTTAATTAATTTAATTACTAAACTTTGTTTAATTAATTATATTTTTTTTATAAATAATAACAACCCAACTAGCTTTAGATAATTTATGAATGATTTAGGTACAGACGATATTCTCTTTAAAACGGCTGTTTAGTTTTCTTGAAAATAATTTTAAAAACAAGTTAATTGTAATTGTACAATCACCATTTACAACCTTCTGTCGCAGATGAATTCTAAGAGCTAGTTTGAACTTAAGTTTTAATTTTAAAATGTTAAAGCCACTTTACAAATAGAATTGCTCTAAATTCATTTACCTACTATACATAAAACGGAAGCTACTCATAAAATGAAACTGGCTATGTTAAAACTTCTAGAGGAGGCTAGAAATTCTGACAGCAGAAAAAGATTTAATTACGAAATTATCTACAATGAAACTTATATTTTGTTTCGAAAACCTATTTTACATAAAACGATAATACATATAATTAAAGTAAGTTTCATTTAAGCTTAAGAGCATAATTTAATACATTTTCAAGTTACGTGTTAGAAAATAAATAAAATGTTGTATTTCCTCTTATTAAAAATGTATGAAATACTTTTGAGCATATACTCTGGCTCTAAGGTACCTGTTGAATTCATGTAAAAGATTCATACTTTTGTTATATCCGAAGTATAAAAAAATATTCTTTCGTCAGCATATTTTTAATAGTTTAACAGCTATATAAATGGAAAGTCTAGATATCAGGCTTTCCCCTAAGGCTAAAATGCCTTATTTTAGACTTTTCGAACATTGGTCCGTCTGTCAGACTGTCTGTCTGTCTGTCATTATGTGTCTTCGAAACCACTCTACGAAATAAAGAGCTACGGTCTTTAAATTCGATACACGAGTTCTTAGCACCTGATAGTACATGAGTTGATGCAAAAGTTTATAGAACCGTCGGAAATCATTGTAAAATTTTTTTTTAAAAAAAATCGACCATACGCAGGGTGTAGCTTCCATGGAATTTGTTGGTTTTAAATGTATTTCTGAAAAATGAAAAGAGCTCCACACTTCAAATTGGGTTTATGAGTTTTTATTAACAGTCGGACGTCATAATAGAGAGATTTTGCATACGGTTCGGTAAAACGTAACGCTAACGCTAACCCAAAACGTAACCTCTCGACAAATCAGAAAGCGTGGAGAGATATTTCCGAGCATTCTGAAAATATTTAAAATGTGAAAATATGAAAATGTGCAAAACAAGAGAGCTGAAATAAAATCAGTTATTAAAAATATATGTAATATTTAAAGTGTTTAACGGTGGGTTTCAGAATGATTGCTAAGTTGTTGCAAAAGGAGTTTGTTAGTTGTTTTGCGTTTAAAAGCGTTTTTGAGACATTATTGAAGAGGCACATTTTTTTTTTTTTTGGAAACTATTAATTTACTTTCAGATAATCAACATGGCTTTAGAAAAGGTAGGTCTTGAACAACTAATCTTATAAAGTTTTATGACACTGTTACTGAAGATATTGATAAAGGCAATATGGTTGATATTATTTACATCGATTTCCAAAAGGCTTTTGATAAAGTTCCTCGTGAAGCTTTGATATATAAGATGCGAAGATTTGGGGACAACCGTTATCCGTTGGATTAAAAATTGGTTCACCAATAGAAAACAAAGGGTTCACATTAAAAGTAAGTACTCTGATTGGAATGAAGTAGTAAGAGGAGTGCCTCAGGGCTCTGTACTAGTGCCAATTTTATTCATTATGATTATTGAAGATATCAGCTGGGGGTTGAATAGCAAGTTAAGTATTTTTGCAGATTACTTGAAATTGACGAGTACAATAAATTCTGTTGAGCAAATTGAAAAATTACAAAATGATCTTACGAAAATTATTGAATGGGCTTCAAGGTGGGGCATGCCGTTCAGTGTTAATAAATGCCAAACCTTGCATCTGAGTTGAACAATGTTAATTATTCTTATGTTTTACAGGGAGAAAGTATCCAAGACAGTGAGTTTGTTAAAGATTTCGGAGTTTTTGTGAGCAATGATTTTAAAATGAGCAAACAATGTGTTTGGGCAAGTAAGAAAGCCAATCGAATGTTAGGATACATTAGAAAAAGTATCACTTCTAAATCTAAAGAGATTATTTTACCATTGTATAGGGGATTGGTAAGGCCACATCTGTAATATGCTGTTCAGTTTTGGTCTCCTTTCCTCAGAAAAGATATTGAAAAGCTTGAAAAAGTTCTGCATAGGGCTACAAGAATGATTAAGGGTTGATTGGGTATTGGAATATGGTAATAGATTAAGATTGTTAAACATGTATTATCTGGAAAATAGGAGAACAAGGGGTGATTTAATTCAGTTCTTCAAGTTCCTTAAACAGGAAGGGCTTAGGTTTTACCTTAAATAGCCGGACCAGAGGGCATGGTCAGAAATTGAATAAATCATGCTTTAGAAGGGAGGTAAGAAAACATTTTTTTACAATCGAGTCGTCAAAGAGTGGAATGCTTTACCAGAATATGTTGTGTATTCGAAGAGAGTGGAGGATTTTAAGAAGAATCTCGATTACTTTTGGAAACTGGTAAGGAATTAGATACATTTTAAAACAACTTTGCTGGGCCTCTGGCCTGTTGTTAGTCGACGATTTTTGTATTTGTATTTGTATAAAACTACAAAAAAATGATGACTTCTCTGGCTTTTGAAAACTAAAACCAATTAAATATAACTATTAGTTGGCATTACTCCTAAATATTTTCTTTTCACCTGCTTTGTTACTAGCTGTCAATAACTGAAAATGATTTTTTTATTCTTCAAATGAAATTGTTAAAAATAATTATTTTTCTTTACTTAATTAGTATATTTATTCTCTTGAATTTCAGAGTTATAATATAGTTTAGTCTATTCCGGATTAATTTATCATGTTATTCCTTAATTTTAAGTTATTTTGAAATTTTAAGTAAAAATTATATTGAAAATTGGGCACTTATATTCTCGAATGTTAAGTTAGTTTAAGCAAATTTAAGCATATTAACTGTAAAAAAATAATAAAAGAAAGTGCATATTGTTGTTTTCTGAGTATGAAATAATAAAAATAATAAATAATCTTTAACATTTATTTAGATAGCTTTAAAACGGAGTCAATACCTTTTTTCAATTGAAACCAAAAAAAGATTAATAATTGTGTCAATTTTTTAACTTTTAAAAAAGAAAATATAACAATAAACACATAATTATTTAATGTGAATTTTTGTTATATATCAGAAGCATTCAGACATCATGGAAACTTATTTTACCGTTAATTCTGCTACCTCGGCCCAAATCTAATTTACTTCACTATACCGTTTAATTTTCCCCCCCAAAATATGATATTTTTCTTTGTATGACAAAAAAGAATTGGCAATACTGGCCGGAATTGACATTAAACTAATTAAAGATCAGTTTACAACAATAAAAAAATGAAAAAAGTCACTTAAAAATTGTTGATTCTGCTGTAAAAAAAGTTTTTTTGACTACTTTTTTTATTTGTATTTGAAAGAATACCTATCAAACTGAAATGAAAAGATGAAAATTTGTTATAATAATATTTTGGTAACATATTGCTCAAAAAATTAAAAATAAAAGAACCTTTTTTAACATAGTCTTACTTGTAGTACCTAATTTTTTAAATATATATTTTTTAAATGACAAAAAGAAGTTTTTTAAATTTTTTTAAAAACTAAAAAATGCTTAAAAGGAGTTACAGAAACTAAATAATATTAAAATTTTAATGAAAATATCCCTACCTTTTATATTAACTTCTCCATATGACACTTGTACATTCAAACCCTAGTATTCCAAATTTAGCGACAGCGGAAAATGTCAATTTTAATATTTTTAGCCAAAGCTGCCATATCAAAAGAAATCTATATGCAATCTACAAACAATTTTTTCGCGACATTCCTTTCTGTGGCTGTGAACTCTTTAGATACGTAAGCCAAAACTGTTTTTGGTCGATAGTTGCCGAAGTGAAATTGGCGGAGATAATCTACAGTAGCGCCAAACTCAACGCTGGCGATCGCCAACCATTAAGAGTTGTAAGCCCGAAGTCTTAACTTCTTAGAAAGGAATCTTTTTAAAGTTTCTGCCACTTTGTGTTATGGTTTCTTTTCGTTTTTAACTGTCAGATAACTTTCTAAGGAAATAAATGGTTCGAAATATAATGGATGAGAGTGAGATTTTGATTTATTTTAACTGTCGAGATTGATCGTTTTCAAACATGTTTAAAGCTTAGTATATTTACGCTTACGAATGATCGACTGCTAAAATTCAGATTGTTTAAAGTGCATTATAAATTGATCTTGCCACAATAATTTTCCAAAACTTTGGTGCATTAGGGCACTTTTCAAGTGTTATAATAAAAGTTTTTTCAAATATTTTGTATATAAACTACGTATGGAAACTAGCTTTAAAAAATTATATAACACCTTGAATATAATTTATCATGCATTATTACACTCTAAGGGCTTCAAGCGAATAACTTGAAATTAAATAAAACAAAGTGTTATAGTTATTTTTTTAATTAAAAAAGAAAAATAAAGACTTAATTTTAACATTGAAGAAGTGATTTTACTGTTTCTGTTCATTCGGACACAGAATAGTCATTATAAAGAACAGTTGGTATAACAACTTCCCAACAAACCAGCTTTTGTAAAAGTTGACTGTGTCCTTTCAGATAGGAGCAATAGAATCAAGGCTTAATTCGTACAGTTCATTTTATCATCACGAAAATTTTTTAAAAAATAATTATTTTAAAACATATTTTATTCAGTTTATCTAATTAAAACTTTAAAATTTTATGCATTATACGTAAACTTAATTTGAACTGCCTGCAATCGTCGATATCCAATTTTCCATTTTCAAGTTATTTCTAATTGGTTGGAGACAGAGATAGGA
Source organism: Hylyphantes graminicola (assembly GCA_023701765.1). Classification (NCBI taxonomy): domain Eukaryota; kingdom Metazoa; phylum Arthropoda; class Arachnida; order Araneae; family Linyphiidae; genus Hylyphantes; species Hylyphantes graminicola. The sequence goes on along the minus strand of CM043115.1, from coordinate 42,137,917 downwards.
AACAAAGACAGGTTGGTTGGTTACCAAGTTATTCTAAAAATTCCCCAATTAGTCTTCATTAAAACTGACCGTGTCGACAAATACATTGACCTTAAAATCAAGCCTTTACTAGGAGATAAATAATTGTTAAGTTATTAGTGAGCTAATTACTGAAATGCCATTAGTATGTAATTGATTTCTCACTTACTAGAAAGAGTAGTTATTCTTAATTCTTTAGTTGATTCTAGAAATGAAGTATTATTGGAAGTACTGAGGTCTTTTATTAATTCCTATAAAATATTTAAAATATTTAAATGCAGATTACCTAGAACGAAAGCTGAGAAGCACACAACCTCACATGTTGAAGTTTAATTAAAAAGTGATTCACAGCTAAAGATTATTATTGCTTGATCGTCAATTGACCTGTTAGGGTTCAGCATCGATGATGAGAAAGGTTTTTACAGATCAGCTTTAAAATGAGCTGACTTAACAGTTTCTGGGGGAACGACTACGTGGTGCGACTAGATGACGCTGCTTTTCGGATGTTAAAGGTATTAATAAGCGAAATAAAAATAATGTGTGAGTAATGCGTAGTTTAAATTATAAGGATTAATTGGGAGTTACAAAAGTTTTCGAGGGGCTTAATTTAGGATATGTCAAGTATATTAGTTATAGTAACCTTTATATCGCAGTAAAATATATATTTAATCCTGATAAGTATTAAACAAGTACTTTACGAGAAATGAAAGCGTCACGTAAGAGAACTGTTTGTATAAATAAATGAAGAAAACGATTTCTTAGGTGGTATTGTAAGTTGAAACTTTAAACTAGCATAAAAAACCTGTGTGTGCATTATCAGCCCACATTACTGTAAAAAAAAGCGTATAGTATATCCCAATGCAGATAAAGGTTAACATTATTAAGGTTAACTTTATTTCTAATATATTCTTAATTATTATCGTTGTGAGGAGTCCAAACTTTGGACTCTGCATAAATATGGTGTTATAACCCTCATAATTTTGGGCACATTTTCGCTAAAAAATTAAATCAAAAGTGGTTGCAAGATATTTACTATACATAAATATCTTTAATGGCAACTAAGAATTTTAACTTTCTTATATTTTAAACTGTAAAAAATGCTAAAAATGTTTAAACTGTTCATAAAGGTTAACATTATTAACGATATCATGTATCTGCAATCACCTATACAAGAAATACGCATATTCAAATTCACAACTTATACAAAAATGGGCTGATATACTGTATTCTAAAATAGAACATCAATATTTATTCAACTTAAGTACATACACTCTAACGAAAAATCAATCACTGTGTAGGCGGGAAGGGTTTATTTAGTACCTTCAATGGTTCGAGAAAACGTTTTTAGTGTTTCTACCCACGCTATGTATTCAACGGTTTTCCTTGAAATTGGCTGCTTCCAGGTGACGTATTTCCTTCCAATTTTCATTCCTGCATTTCTTATGATCAACTCCAATTGCTGCTCTGTTCCCACGTGTCACGTTGATTCACCAATCGGGAATTGAGAAATAATTTAATTCCATTCACTTTTTCTGTGACTACTCCAAACTTGAAACGTGCCTATTGCAAAGTAACACAAACATACAAAAATTATATGATTTTGATTTTGGGTGCGCATTTTTTTTTAAATATCAAAAGAATAAAAATATTCTTTAGGAAAACCAGTGGGGAATTTTTCTTTATATTTTGCTGAAATGGCTATGAGCTCCTGGTTTATGTTTAGTTTTTTGTTTCTTAGCACAAAGCATATTATTAAACTTTACCTATGTTAAAAAGTATTTTGCAAAAAAATCTCATTCACATTCAATTGCAATACATATAATTAGAAATTTTATAAATTTGGTTAAGGTAGGCGAGAACCCAAAATTCTAAAATTTTTACTATTACTTTAATCTTTTCTAAATTTGGCATTGTGATTTCAAATATAATAAACAATGCTTTTGGGGCATTTTTTTATTTAAATATAATTGATTCATTTTAAACGGTGTTTTTCAACTAAAATAAGGGGTTTACGCTAACACTTCTAGCATAAAAAGTTTTATATGAATTTATCTGAAATTTTTTACAGATGCTACTTCAATATATATCTGTGCCATGAACCTCTAACATCTGGTGTAAATATACAAGTTTTTTTTAATGTCCTAGTGTAAGTTAATAAAAAAAATCCTTTTTTTGTGGTTAGTTTATAGCATTTTTCTTAATAACTTTTTTTCTTATAATTTGTATGTAACTCTAGAGGGTCATTGCATGTATCAGTTCATAACGAAGAATTTAACACATAATATATGTTCATAGGATGAAAATTCAATGTGGTAGAATTGTTGGCGTAAACCTCTTTTTTTAGTAGAAAAACACCGTTTAAAATAAATAATTTATATTAAAATTTTAGAAAATTCTGAAATAGCATTATTCATTTTATTTGAAATCACTATGCCAAATTTGGAAAAGATTAAAGTAATTGTAAAAATTTTAGAATTTGGGGTAATTTTGGGTACTCGCCTACCATAACTGTATGACGAATTTCATGAAATTTTATATTATGTATGCATAATAATGTGTGTGTATGTATAGGGGTAAGTGGTGTACCTTGGACGTATGTGTACCTCGAACCTATGCTGATTCTAGCTCGATTAGCTTAGATATTGAAACAACACCACATGCAGTTAAAGTATTTGCTACCAGGGATCTCAGTGAAGTTCTATCTGCTTGTTTAAAAGGTCAATTTATTAAAGAGGTTTCGAAAAACTAAATTCACAGTTCAAAAGTAAATTTTTGTCAGATTCTTTAGTGTATTTTTTTACTCAAACATGTAGTGTTTATTCAGAAACGATGGTTATGCAATATAAAGCAAAGTTCTAGCTATAAAACAGTGTGCTTGAAATTAAGTTTAGTCTAACCTTAACTTCGTGATTAACTATTTTGTTTTTAATATCAAAGTGGTGTACCTCGAACCTAATACAAGTGGTGTACCTTGGACTGGTCCAAGGTACACTACTATAGGTCTTATGTGTTTCAGATTGTTGAAAACCCTTTTTAAAATTCAAGTACATTTTTTCCTTTGAAAAATTAAGTATTTTAAGCTCTTAATATGCAACCCTGATTTGTAAAATCTAGAAGAATTGAAATTTGTAAGAAATTTTTATTTGGTGTGATAAAGAATTCTTTTGTTGTAGTTAATTATTTAGATTTATGGAAGCCAATAAAATTGTAACCATTTTTATATAATATATAAAATAATTATTGCATGCTCATCTAAAAAGATTTTTTTTTATAATAAATAGCTAAACGGAGCAAATATCTACGCAGAAGCTTTTTACGTTTAGGCCTAGTTGTATAAACATAGGGGGGGGGGGAATATTTGAGTTGTTTTTTCAAATTTAAGACAGAAAGATAGCCAAATGTTTTTTATGGCATGAAACAACAGTTTATTTTAATGCTACATTTTAACGGATACACCTGGGAAAGATTGCATTGCAGCTGAAAAAGCCAAAAGGGCACTAAAAAAACTAAGGCAATAAAACCCTTTTCTAAGCCAGTTGACCTAACATAGCCAATTACTACAATCTTGGCTAGAAAAAGAAATAAGAGTAGGCTGTAAAATGTATTTTTGAATTTTATGTGGCTAATAAATATTGGTTTTCGGACTGTTAATAATTGGTCCAAGGTACACTACCAGTTGGACCAAGGTACACCACCGGTGGTGTACCTTGGTCCTATTTACAATTTTCTGTATTTATTTTTGTAATAGTTGAAATCATTTAAATAACATGTTAAAATAAATATATGTTGTGTATAACAACATAAAGTATTTATTAAAAATATTTTTATTCATTTTTTGCGAGTAATTGAGAAATTAAAAATTGAAAAGTCAAAATAGGTCCAAGGTAACCCACCTTCCCCTACATAAGTTTCATGTAACATCTTTTTACTGAAAAGGTTAAAAAATTTAAACAGATTTAAATATAATCCCATATAATTTAATAATAATTAAATTATAACGTAAACAAAATCTTAAACTTCTTTATTTTAATCTTTTAATCAACAAATTTCAATTTTTGCATTTCCTAACTGAAATTTTTAAAGTTATAGTGTTTAATATATAATCCTATAAATCTTCGGCATTTTAAAGTATTTAAACCATCAAACCTTGTTCAAACAAATAAGGTCAAGCCAAATTATTGTTGGTTACAACTAAATTACGCTCCCGTACTTTTTGTACTTTTTTAAAGTCTTCGGATTAATCAAATTACCTTAAAATGAAGAAGAAATTTTGTAGGTCCCTTGGAGTTTGTTTAAATGTTGTTTAACTTTACTTGTTTAAAAAAAAAACTACAGTATAAAGGTCCTGTAAAAAGAATTTTTATGGCTAATTTCTGTCTAATTGTGAGCGCTTAGTTCTAAAAAATAGTGAATAAATTCCATTAGGTGCCATCCCACATTTTCTTAAATGAACTTATTTAACTGAATGGGATTTTTTTTTGTCATATATTTGGAAGTTTAAAAGAGTTCCTAAATTTCCCTTTCAGGATTTCTAAATTATCAAAATCGACTCCGTAATAGAATTTATACAGTAATAAACAAAGAAATTTAATTTACAATCAGCCTTTATTTTATGCCAAAAAATGGAATGCTGCGCCCAAATTCGTTAAAATTCAATAGTGAACAACCAAATGATCAAATTGAGCTTTTTACTTAAACGTCATTTCAAAAAAAAAAATTTATACCACAAAAAAAATTCCTCCAAATATTCATTTACAAAGGGCTGCTTGCAAAGTAAACATTTTTGTGCTAGTAAAAAAATCAAATGGAATAAATGGAAGTAAAAGAAATCAATATTTGTGATATTATAATGACATCATTCACAATGAAACCAGCTACTAACTGAATAAGAACAAACGTTTTTAACAATTTAAAAATTGTCTGACAAATAAAAGTCTCCAAAAACATACATTAAAAAAATATTTCTCTAATCATCTCGTTTTTTACACACAAAAAAAATGTTTTCTTGAAGTTGGCATGAAAAGACGAACTTAAGTTTTTAAAGTGCTAAGCTAAGAAGTACTTTCTTTGAAGGAATTTTTTTTCATCATAAAAACGATGTTTTCTTTTCTTCATTTGTTATCAAAGTTGTAGTGCATGTTGTGTTTGAACGTGACGATAAAGGGGAAAAAAGTTCTTTACTTATTTTGCCTCCGTCCACTTACTTCATACTTGACGATAACTTTTCTCGAGGAGCGAATGAGGTAAGTGCTGTGACAAGCGTTCATAAAAATGTCGAGCTTGTTTGTGTTAAGTGTCGCTTTTGAGGAAAAAAATGAATAAATAGTTGCAGCGAAACAATTTATTTTCAATTTAAATAGTCTCTAAGCCGATCATTTATTTTAACTTATTTTTTAATAATAAAAAAAAGCATTTCAGTTAAATCTGATGATATTCAAATAAGTTTAAATTATTTTTTATTTACATAGTTTTGCTATATATTTTAACCCCTTCCTTCTCACTCCCGCGATAGGGTTGATACATATATATTCCGGCTTGTGTACTTGATCAGAGACCCGCTTATAAACCTTCGTCAAGTAAGACAAACACAGAAAGACTTTTTACCATCACATATAGAGAAATTACACCCAAGGATAGGGTGGGAATCGAACCCGCACCCGGTTCAGTGAGCGGAGGCAGTTATCTTAACCACTCGGCCACCCGAGCCCCCGTGACGGGATGAGGTTTCTTGCCCCCGTGATATTTCCGGAACGGAGTATTTAGTGGTACCGAGCCAATACGATTATATTTAGCTGAAATCAACATCTACTCGGATGAGATGTTGCTTGAATCCACCGATTGAAACGCAATTAACATTAAATAACTGTTTTTAAACTTCAAGATAAACGCAAATGAAAAATCCAAAAAAAATATGTATATTTATGGCACATATGGTTTTTGCACATATTTTTAAATAATTTTCCGACATAAAAATAGACAAAATCATCCAATCGTTAAGGAGTTAAATACTCATTTAAAATACTAAATGCATATTTAATACCTTAACGACCGAATGATTGCGTCTATTTATTATGTCTAAAATTATTTTAAATTAATAATTTTTAAATTGTTAGTTTTGTTTTGATAGTTAAAGATAAACCAGTATAAGAAACTAGGTGTTTTTTGTGACATTTTATGAAAGTTAATAATACAATTGAAGTACTTTATATTGATAATAGATAGTAAAAACGAAAGTAACTTAATAATTTCTTATCTAAATTTATAAAAAAATAACTTTTAAAAAAGCCTGAACCATTTTTGCTTTCTAATTTACAATGTTTCAACTTTTTATGTCGAAACAATAAAATGTTTATAAAAAACAACGAAGATTTAAAAAAAAAAAATTGCCTTTTAAAAATAAGATAGTAGGCATTTGCATTTTTTAAAGTGAATTTTCAATATTTTTTTAAAAACCAAAAAATATCAATAAAACAATAAAACTCTTCATTTTTATGTTAAATTCAATAAATGTATAACACAAGTATAATATTGTAAATATTAAAATGTGAAAAAATTTCGGCTCTTCTTTTTGTTTGGAACGAATTTAAAAATAAAGATTTTGAGAAAAAAGCATTTGAAGAAGGATGACAATAGCAAGAATATGAAAAGAGCATTATTAAAAAAATATTAAGCACTTGAAATAAACTTTTTTGTGTGAATTATTACACTAATAATTCCCTATACTTCCATTCCTGAACTCTAAAACGGTCCCTAGTCCCCCGCTTTTTTATCGACACTTATTGATTTGTCCTTTTCATTTTCTTACTCGTTTTATGATCTGCAGTTTATGCATGCATGTTATGTAGCTCATGCATAAAAACTACTAATTATCTGTTTTAAATTTAGTTAGAACGTTTGCAATATTCTATTTAAATTCAGGATACAGATTGGAATGAAATTCAGTTAGTGGATATATTTAAAAGAAATAGATTTACCATATTAACATTGGAGGCTAGTGTCCTCAAACAAAGATGAAAAACGTTCATTTTAACACTCTTTTTAAGCCATGAATCTAAAAATATATTTTCTTCAACCTAATAAGCTTCATGTTTTAATTACCTTAATTACATTCATAATTGAAAATTTTTTAAACTTTATTTTGAAGAATCAAATCAAACAAGAAAGTTGAAAATACATTGTTGCACGGTACTAATGAAAAGTTGGAAGCGGATTTTTTTAATCATCAAAGTTTTTCAGTATTGAAGAATAGTCTTATAAGGAAAATAGTTTTTTCGTAGGAACAAAGCATGGAAATAATTCATTCATAAGAAACTGAAAGAACATTTTTTAAAAATTACATTTAAAACTTGGACTTCCTTAAAACTACTGAGTCAATTGACATGGAATTATGTGCGCTTTTATAAATTATTAGAATTAAAAGTAATTTTTAAATCGAAAGAAAAATTTATTCATATAAGTGTCAAGGATGGATAGACATGTAAAAGCCTTAACATCAAAAGTTTGATTTTTTAAAAAGTCGTTATTGTCAAACTTGCTTTTGTAAAACCTAAGCTTGAAATTATTACAGCTTAGTCTTTACCTTACAGGAAATGTGGTTTAAAAAATATGATATTTCCCTCCCATATTGGCAGAAGCCTCTCCACCAAATGAAACGTAATTTCTCACACTTGTTTTCTCAAACGAAATACTTGTGGTAACAATTGTGACCACCTTGTTCTTTATTGTCGTTCAAACAAGAAAAAATATATAAAACAGTTTGAGCTAATTTTTTCTTTGTTTAATAGAAGAAGTATCATAAAAAAATAACTATTTATAGATACAATAACTGATATTCAATAAACTTATTTAAAATACAAAAATTTGGAAATTTGGTTAAATTGAATAAAATTATAAGTGATATTTGCTTTTAAATTGTTGAAGATTTAATTTAAATATCAAATGTTTGTTTTAAAAGAGGATTGAATGTGTTTAGTAAATCTTAAATGTGTGTGATCAATAAGAAGTGATACTTTAAAGCATATACATCATTTGTAGTAGAAAAATATCTAACAAAATTGAATTTGTTATTAAAATATTCAGAAAAACAAATACACTAACATCCTTTCAAATTAATGAACTGCAACAACTTTACCAATTTCGATTATTATAAATAAACGAATTCAGTGGAACGGAAGGATAAAAACGCTACAAGATATCTTTTCAATTTACTAAAAAAAATAGTAAAAACTAAACTAGAAATCAGAAAATGAGATTCAGTTTCATATCTAGTTACGTAAAAAATTATTACTTTTTTGTAATCAAAAATCTGAGACCAGAATCAATTTCAGTCTCAGCAGAAGAGGTTCTTTTGTCCTTCTTTTTTTCTTCTTTTTTTTTGAATAAACCTAATTTGTAAGTTTTTTTTTTAAAAATACTATTGAATTTTGTTAGTTTTATGCATTGACTGCTCTGGTATTTCAAAAATAATGACATGTCTAGCTTTAAACATTTAATCAAACGTAGCTCACATTTTTGAAGAGTTATATATTTTTTAATTAAAAATCGAAGTAACAGTTAAGAAAAAAATAAAGTAAGATAAGCTCCACAAATTTGAAAAGGACAGAAAATGGATTGATATTTTTAGCAGTCGATTTCCCCCGATAGCAGTCGAATACCCTACAGATACTAATTGTTCTAATAAACATCAATTTGCCAATTGTATTTACAAATTCAATCATTTACATTCTATAACACTGCAAAAAATTAACTCCCAACCATAACTACTCCAAATTGGTTTTGAACCCAAATTAGGCATGAACATGCATATAAACCCATGTTGAGTAACGCTTAAATCTAATTTGATTTCTGTAATAAATCCGAAATGAGTACTTTTTTTAAAGACATTTTATATATAGGTCCAAAAAAATTCGATTTATTTACTTTGGCAATAAATTTCTTTCCAACATTGTTGTAACCGAATGCCTTATAACCAAATTATTTTAAGTCAAATGAGTAAAGTTAATGTCTTATATTAATTACAATATCCCTAAAAAGTATATTTGTTAGTCTACTTACAACTACTTGCACATGGAACAGTTACTGGCATTGTTTGAATGTATTAATTAAACATAATTGTAAATTGTTTGATGTATATACTGTTACTTTAAAAGCGTTTTGAAATTTTAAATTGTTATTTTTGCTTTAAAATAGAATTAAAATGCTTAGTCTGGCGCATTTGGAAGTCAATATTTAAATATTACATTGATATTGAATGCTTCTATAATAATAAAAGAAAGAGTCTGTCTGTCTGTCTTTATGTCTGTGGATCGCAAAAGACCTACTTAGACTGCTCTAAAAAATTCGAAATTTTTAATATGGATTCCTTTTAATACCTACGTGTGCACCTGAGGCTTAGTTTTTTCATATTTGATTGTGATTTTTAATTAATATAATTAGTTTTTAAAAAACGTCATCCTCGTGGGATTGCGGGACAATAACAGGGCTTGAAAATACATGGACCGGGCCGAAACGGGGGCTTGACGCCATCCTCTATCAGTTTGATTGATTGAGTTTGGTTAAGATATGCGCTCGCCCGAAGGCTGCTTCATCCTCTGTTAGTGTTAGCTTTTTTAAGTGCGCATGCGCCAACACGAATTTAATTTTGTTTTGATTTTGAATGTATTTTCAAAAGTAAACATGCCTCTAAAAGGAAGCAATGCAAAGTTAACGGGCTCCCAGTAAGGCGGGACTGCTAGTTATTAATATAAACGTTGCATCGTTGTAGGGTAACAAGTACAGTGATTGGCCCCCATAAGACAGTGGTTGGTCCCCCGTTGACGTTGAGACATATTTCTTTTAACAACCATATTGCTTTTCCGATTGTTGGGGCACTGTTGCCAACATGACAAACGCTAATGGCGGGAATTCTAAAGACCTTTATCTCACCTATTTTGGGTATTAATATCTTATTATCTTTAAAAATGAATGAAGGGACCAATCACCGTGAGGGTACCGAACACTGTACTCGTTGCCCTATCAATATTAAATAAACAAAACTTTAAATTCATAACACACAAGAAGTGAATAATCATATTTGCTATGGGACAACATTGTAACGGCCGGGAAAAAAGTAGAAAAATTTCAAGTGTGCTTTCAAACTAAAGCTAAAAAAATAAAGAAAGTATTTTTTAGCTTTTCATTTAGTTTTATCAGTTCGAAAATAAGTTAATTAAGAACTGACACAAAGTTGAAGGCCCTTAATATAAAAAAGTTGGTTGAAAATTGACGTTTTTTAGACAGGTACTATAGAAAAAAAATAAGAACCCCACTGATCATACGTCTTTATTTAAACATATTAAAAACTCAGTTTTGATCTTTTTTAACACATAAAAAAGAAAGTGTAGTTATAATGAGAGTTTAATCTTATTATTCTCTTTACATACTCATTAAGAATAAGATAATTTAATTTAAACTGTCTTTAAAATTTTCACGAACGTTGGTTTTTTCAACAGGAACAAAATGTTAAAATTTTATGAAATAGAAAGTTTGCCTTTTAAGAAGACTATCATGTACAAATCTTTTTTTCTAAGCTTTTTTCTTTTGAAATAGACTAAATGCATTTGAAATCATATGCTAAAAGCTTAAGTTGACGAGCTGCAGTCATCTTTATGTTATTAACAAAGTGTGGGATTTGTAAAAGAAGGAATTGCATATCAAATTTATTAATATAAAAATTTAGATTTAACAAATTAGTTGTTCGTACTTTGATTCAAGATTATTTTCGTTACGATAAGTAAGAATTAAGATAATATGAACATCAGCAGTGTAAATTAAAGAACACTTAACATGAACATTTCCGGGAAAAAAAACGGAAATTAAGTTTATATTTTTAAAGCCAAAAACCTTACCAATTTAAATCCAAGCCAAGGATAACTAAACTTTTGTTAGCTTTAAATTGATACACTTTCGATTCCGAAACGCTCATATTCTCCAACCAAAGTTGAAGATTTTCCAAGAGGGAAAAATTACAGAATAAGGAGTAGAATCAAAGAACAAAATCCAATCAGCGCTCCAGTTCCACTTTCCAATACGAGTTTTGAAAAGCTATTCTATATTTTAACAAAGGAGACGGAAACGGATTGATTTTTCTGAAAAGTTTTATCGACTTGGATAAGGATTTATCAAAACTGTGACTATTTCTGATAAAACATTGAAATCTTTTGTGATTCTCTCCTATAAAATCTCCTTAAATTTTTAGTTGCATTTTTGTAACTTGACAGAAAGCAGTTCGGAAGACAATTACTTTTCTCTTACACTTAATTTTTGCCCTCTGCTATACTTCTTGCGTTTCTATGATTAACTTAAAAATGCCGTTGTTCATTTTAAAAGTAACTATGTTAAATACCAAAATTACCACATTATTATTAAGTTTTATGCTCCGAAACCGTTTTATGGAGTAAACTCCCCACCAAATTGATAGTTTAACGTTGCAACAAAAAGTTTTACAGAAAACAAATGAGGTTCACTTGCACACATCTTTTGCTCAAAAGTACACATTGTAAAAATGAGTTGTGCACCATTACGTCATGTAAATTATGACAACCAGCCCTAGGTACACTGCAATTATCATTTGTTTTACGGTGATATTACTTTACGTCTACTTTACCCTGATGTTTTCTAATTGCAAATTTTTATATACAAAAATAAGCTTAACGCTTGAGGAATCACTCATATCCGATTCTGGGGCCCGAATGGCCGAATGGTTTGGACCATTACGATAGCAGTCTGCTTGCTGTGGTGGATACGGGTTCGATTCCCGCCTTCGCCCTATGTGTACTTCCTTTCTATGTGGCATTAAAATTCTTTCTGTGTCTTTCTTACTTGACGAAGGCTTATAAAGCAGGTTCTCTTATCAAGCGCACAAGCTGGATATATATGAATCTACCCTCTACCGACCCCCTCATATCCAATTCTTATTTGAGGACAAAACTTCTTTATTCTTATTAAAGTAACGTTACTCTATAAAGCTAGAGTAACGCCACACCAAATTTGTTCATTGCATAGTATCGTTCTTTATTTCTAAGTTACTCATCTTTTATCAACCCTTCGTTGGGCATGGGACAACAAATCTAGATACACACCAAAATAGGAGTTCATTTGTTATTAGAGTAACGTTACTCCATAAATACGGGGTAATTTTATACCATAAAGCAAACGAAAGGCCACACCACATGTTGTAATTGAAGAGTACCATTCATTTCTTTTAAGTTACTCCTCTTTTATCCACTCTTCTATCGGAATGGGACAACAGGCCTAGCTACTCCCCAAAATAGGAGTTAACTTATTATATGGATCGACGTTACTCCATAAACGTGGTGCAATGTCACTCCATAAAGCAAGAGTAACGTTACACCAAATGTTTCCATAGCATAGTATTGTTCTTTTCTTCTAAGTCACTTATCTTTTATCAACTCTGCTCTTGGAATGGGACAACAAGCCTAGCCACTCCCCAGAATAGGAGTTAACTTATTATTGGAGTAACGTGGAGTGCATAAATACGGTGTAATGTTACTCCATAAACCAAAGGAAACGTTACACCAAATGTTTTATTTGCAGAGTATCGTTCTTTTCTTCTAAGTCACTCACCTTTTATCAACTCTTTTATATAGAAACGGGACAACAAACCTAGCTACTCCCCAAAATAGGAGTTAACTTATTATTGAAGTAACGTTACTTCATAAACGTGGGGCACTGTCACTCCATAAAGCAAGAATAACGTTTCACCAATAGTTTTTAATTGCAGAGTATAGTTCTTTTCTTCTAAGTCTCACTCATCTTTTATCAGCTCTTCTCTCGGAATGGGATAACAAGCCTAGCTACTCCCCAAAATACGAGTAAACTTATTATTAGAGTAACGTTACTCAGTAAATGTGGTGCAATGTCACTCCATAAAGCAAGAATAACGTTACACCAAATGTTTTCATTGCAGAGTATCGTTCTTTTCTTCTAAGTCACTAAATCAGCGACAACAAGTCTAGCTACTAACCAAAATAGGAGTTAACTTATTTTTCAAGTAGCGTTACTCCATAAATAAGGTGTAATGTCACGCCATAAAGCAAGAGAAACGTTACACCGAATGTTTTCATTGCACAGTATCGTTCTTTTCTTCTAAGTCACTCACCTTTTATCAATCCATCTCTCAGAATAGGAAAGCAAAGTCGATATGACCAGAGAACTCCATCCATTTATCCGAACATCAAAGTGAATAATTCACGGATTAGAAGAGGATGATTTGGTAGCGATTGATGATGCTTTCAGGAAGAAGCAAGGAAGTTACTGGTGCAAGATGATATTAATCTCTTTGTCGTATAGGAAACTAACTTAATTATAGGAAAAAACGAACGATTGAATGCGTTGGTAGTTATTAGTGTGTAACCACTTTTGGAGTTCCGATGTAATTTTTATAATAATGTAGGGTGACTTGGGGTAAGTGGTAGAAAACAATTAAACTTAACCTATGCTTAGATAATGAATACCTGGAATTTGGTGAATTTTATAAAGAAATACCATAAAATATTTCCAGAACTAGACAGCATTCATTTTCAATTTCATTTTTTCTTTAAAGTTAAAGAAGTGTATCATTATTAATCATACAAGCTCGCCAATTATGAAAAAGCTTCGGGTGCGTATATGGAATCTGACTCTAACTTTAATATATCATTTTTAAATATCCTACAGACTCCTTCAGTCAGTCAACTAATATTAACTTAAACATAATTTCGGAGGGTTGAAACACTATATTTAATTTGTTATGTGTATTACAAAGTATTGTTACATTTGATGTTTCAGTACAAATATTGAACTTACTTTTTTAAAAAAATTAGCCAGACAATGAAATGTTTTACTTTCCATCACCCGCTGAAAACCTACTTTTTTTTTAATCGTTGTACAAAACTGGAAAAAAACACCAAACCTAGCATTTAATTCTATATTAAACATTTGCAGGCTACATTCGGCTGGTTTCAAGTACTTTCTGTCAAAACTTCCATACTTATTTCATTTTTTTTTCAAGTTTAATTATATTTCGAAGAATACATTTGTAATTCTGTTCGCTCCTAAATAGGGGGAAAACGTTTGATATCAATATACAACAGTATATTAAAACAATGTATCTTCGTCCAAACCTAACATTAACAAATGATTTTTAATGACCATTTTGAAAACAAAAAGCAAAAAAAAAATCCGTCAAAATTTAAAAAACTAGTAATAAACATCATTTTGAGCTTTTGAAATAAAATAAAATCTGCCTCTTTCAAAACAAATAAGGGAAACTCTCAAAAAATCTTATTATGATTTATATTATGCCGTCATTCTAAACTCACTTACATCACAGAAACATATTTAACTTATTTCTCTGTTAAATTAATGAAGTTTTTCGCGTGATGATTAAGTGCAAATGATGATTTTAATGGTCTTCTTGTGCTTTTTAATTGTCTTATACTTTTTACATTTGTATTAAAATTCTTAGGTTCTTTTTTTTTAATAATTGAAGAACATTAAATTTTTTTCTGGGGTCATCAATGTTTTCTGGTTTCGATGACTTTTTGGCGTTCACAATTCTCTGAACTATTCGTAGTTTGTTTTATGAATGTGAGTAACAACTGGCTCGCATTCATAAAATTTACAAAAGCTTCAGCTTTCTAAGTTATAACGCATGGTTTCGATGACTTTTTGGCGTTCACAATTCTCTGAACTATTCGTAGTTTCTTTTATGAATGTGAGTAACAACTGGCTCGCATTCATAAAATTTACAAAAGCTTCAGCTTTCTAAGTTATAAACGCGGTGTGTGGAATCTAATGTTTAAAAACTAAGTTGAAAATATTTTGATGGCTCAATAATTTGATATTTAAAAAAACTTTAAAACATTTAAATTTGATGAATCTTTGATGGGAAAATTACCAATTTAAATATACATTTTAAAAATGTTACTTTTTCTTACAACTTATAATTCTCAGTCCATTTGCTTCAGATTTTCTATTCAGATTTCTTTTACAACCACTTTTGCACATGATTTTATTTTTCGCTTTCTATGCATTATGTAGCACTACTAGTCGACAATTAGAACATCCGATACTATTGGTTAAATATTTAAAATTAAGCAAAATCCGACTTTTCAAACATTCTAAAAATGTACATTTTTAAAATCCATAAATATATGTAATATTTCAACAGAAGAAGGTCACATATATCTATTCTTACATACATGTCATGTCAGTAACCATCAAAAGTTTTGTGGAATAATTCAAATATTAGGAGATCAAATATTAAAAATGAAGCATAATCGGACTTTTAAACCATTCTAAAATGTATATTTTTAAAATCGATAAATTTATTTAATATTTCAACAAAAGAAGATCACAGAATATATTCTAGCATACATGTTATGTCAGTAACCATCCAGGAGTTTTAAGGAATAATTCAAATACTTGGAGGTCAAATATTAAAAATGAATCATAATCGGACTTTTCAAGCCTTCTAAAAAAATGTATATTTTAAAAATCTATGAATATATTTAATATTTTAACAAGAGAAGAATCACGGATATCTATTCTAGCATACATGTTATGTCAGTAACCATTCAGGAGTTTTGAGGAAAGTGGGCGAACGAGAAGTAACTTAGCATGTTTGACTATGTAATTCATGCACGAGCATAACTGTGATCTGTCAGAATGATAGGGTCGGCACACACTAAATTCAGTTTGAACGCAGCGTGTACAATGTACATGCTGCATATTCAGTTTGTGGTAAGTTGTGAACACGATGTTGTCGTAGTTGTGATAGCAGTATGTAGATAATATGTACCATGTTTGTGCCTCGGAACGAGATGGTATATCGTCCATTAGAGGAGCGAATGGAATATACCGGTTTTGCTCTAAGGTTTATAAGTGTAGAATGTTTAAATTGCGTGGGTGTCAAAGTTGGGTAGTCTTCCGACACTAGGTTGGATCAGAGTGACATTCCTTAATTTTGCAAAATTTGTTACGGGGTATTAATATGAATGTCACTAATAGTAGTTGCACAGATAACGCTGAAGATAATTTGAGCCTACAATATTATGCATCAATAAACATTTCTTTTTAAACTAAAATTTTTATACTTTTGATGTGCCACTCGTATTACAACAGGCTCCTCTAATTGTTTTAGATAAAACTTTCCCCCTCACTACTAGACCTTATTGAGGAAATTTTAGTTGGTTTGTTAATAAATAAAGTAATATGTCTTATAAGGTATATTTTCATGCATTCTTGGCCATTTGGCGTTAAAGGTTTGCTTTTCCAAAATATATATATGCGTAAAGCCGCTACAACCAAATAAACTATTTGCTTATTTTTTTTAATTCGGTGTTATTTTATATGACTATTAAATAAATGTAATTTTTCTCCATTGAACTAAAATTGTTTATGTGTTCCAACAATAACATTTAAAAAGACATTGTATGATATATTCTACACCCATCAGTACATCTCACAAAGCTTTCGTCAAACACTTTAAATTCATAGTCGTAAGAATTTTAATTCAAATAGATGTAAGATTTGGGACCGATTAGTTTGGTTAAATGCTCTCCTCGTAATATTATTTTTATTGATTTCTGACTTTAAAAAAAAAACCTAACTTGAAAAAACACCTTAAAAGATAACGACAAAACTCTCCTCAACCAGAAATAACTGCAAAAGTGTTGTTCTTATTTTTTTGGGGGGGGGGGGGGGGCGGGAAGTGGCGCGTTGGAATGCCATTTTCACTGGCGAATGGCCAGAAAAGGAAAAGGTGTTGCCACTTGAATTGTTGAAAACGAATTAAAAGAGAAATTTAGTGGTAGACAATTACTCCAATAAAATAAATTTTATTCTATCGTGTAAAAAGAAACAGTTCTTGCAACGAGAGCCATTTAGTGCTCTTTTCTTATCTTTAAAAATGTTTGTTTTGAGGCTATCTGGTTAAAGTAAATAAATATTTCAAAACACAGCTCGTTTTGTCCACGATGAAAATTAAATTACAGAAGTATAATAAAACTTTTAAATTTTTATTTCTTTGGAAACATTAGGAATGCTGGTTTATATCAGTTTTCCTTTATATCAATAAAATTATTTAATTTTATCTACAAGTTAGTTGTTGTTCAAATAATTATTATTTAATTAATAAAAAATCCAATGTTTTTCTTTATGATTTTTACTGAAATTAATGCTTCAGTTTTATCATAGACTGAATTAAAACTTATATAATTGGGAAAGTGACTTTAAAAAAATCCTTATATCTCTAAAAGTAAATATATAAGACTTTTGGCTTTCATGAAATATTGAAGTGAACTTTTTATATGTATGACGCTTTGTTGAAGAAGAAAGTTTATCTGATTTGTCAGTTTCTTGCCTTACAGCAAATCATCACGAAAACACCCGTGTAACGCCGAGTATAAAAAGCAGTTGTAACAAATAGTATGAAAAATAATTATGTTCACTTTAAAGGTACAGATTAAGATTTTTACTTCAAGCAATAACAATTTGCAGTAACTAAATGTACAGATAAATTTTGTTCAATTTAACCTGCACAAGTTTATTTAGATATAAAAGTATTATTTTACCGTAACGTAATCATATTATGCAAAATAATATTTAACTCCCACTCATAAACAGAAATCCATAAATACTTAACTTACAAATATTTAAACAATATAACAATGAGTGTGTATTTTACTATCAGTCCAATGTGCATAATAATTTCAAATTGTTTATGCTAATTAAAACAAACAACGAATAGTTTAATCCCATAATAAGCATCATGTATGGAATCTAAACACATGTTTATTCACACAGATTTAGTTTGATATAAAAGTGTATAATTTCTGTATTTGTAGAAATTTTAATACATTTTGCATGGATAAATTTATAAGAAACAGTCAACTAATTTATGTGCATTTATATATAATTTTATAATTGTTAATGATGTACGATAATTATTCAAAATAATTTTTTAAAAAATATTTTTTTAACAATTACTCTTTGTATGAATGAGTTTTTAACAAACATAATAAATAGATTACTATTACTACAAAGCTGTGTGTCTTTTAACTATATCATGAACTTTAACAAAATGTTTTAACTATAACAGAATAAAACAATATTTGAATTAATAAACATTGAAAAGTTCCGCTAATATATATTTTGCTTTGTCCACACTACGACAATAAAAACTGACAAGAAATTAGCGCATGGAAATGCATATACAATTTGGTCAGACATGCGCGCGCATTTCTTGTCATTTTTATTGTCGTAGTGTGGACATAGTCTTTGGAATTTTAATAAAACTTTGTATAAAAATTAAATTCTACATGACATCCTTACTCAAGTAAATAACATTATCTACTGAAATTTTCTCGAGTTAAAAATTAACTCCAACCAAAAGGTAAAGGCATTAAATAGAAACAACCCTACTTAGTTCAGAATCTTCTTACATCTTAAGAGGCTTAACCTCCCAATTCCTTCGTCGTAAAGTTACAGATTCATAATGTGTAACGGAATAGTCGCTAACTTGTCATGTTAAAAGGACTATAATGAAAATTAATGGGGACTATCACTTGACATGGCTTTACACTTATTATTTAGTGTTATTTAATGTATCTAAAGTTTTCAGACTTCTAAGCATTTGTCTTGTAAATATAATAAAACACTTAAATGATTTAACATTGCCTAAAGGAAGTGTTCATTGAAAGAAGATTATTTAAGTTAATGTATTGTTGCCGGCAATTGCTTTAAAAGATTAAATACAATTTTTGAAATTGATAAATTTACTATTAGTTATAATAACTTTTTTAGGTACGAAATTAATAGTAAATTTATTTGAAAATTAATGATAGTTAAATTCTTTTTAAAACTTTTATTTCAGTATCGTACATAATCTGAACATTAACGTATAAATTAAAATTATTCAAATTATATACAAACTCTCTCGTATAAGCTTTAATACCGATTCTTGTTCGAATATTTTTTTTTTTATTTTTCTTGAAGATTCATCTTTATTTTACACCACACATTAGAAAATAAAACTTTGCTCTTAGTCAGGTCGCCAAGGGGGGGAACCCTGCACTGAGAGGTTAAGTTTTTTTTATTGATGATTCTTATAGATTCGAGGGTGTAGATTACGAATCTGGAAGGTACTTTTTTGGTACCCTTGAGCATTTTTAGTTATTCAGGATGGCGTCTCCGCCATCTTGAATTTTGTAATCTTAATATTTGACGATCTATTCGACAAAAGTGAATAGTTTTTGTCTTTATAGATGCATTTAGTAATAAAGATTCACAATTATCAAGAAAATTTCAAAAATAAAAAATTCAAAATGGCGGAATCCGCCATATTGGATTTTTCACTTTTAATATTTTTGTTTTATATTTAATCCAACAAAATATGTATATTTTAACTATATTTTTTATACCTAGTTACTATACAGCATTACTTTGAAGAAAATATAAAAAATCAAGATGGCGGCATCCGCCATATTGGATTTTTTCACCGTTTATATAAAGCGATCTATATGTCCTAAATTAAAAATTCTTTTTATTTTAGTTATGTCTTAGTTTTAGTTTCTATTTCAGCTTTAATATGTAGATTATTAATCCAGAAGATATTTTTTAGCTAGTTTTGAGTATTTTTTTATATTTAAGATGGCGTCTTCCGCCATATTGGATTTTTCTTCCTAATTCAATTTTTCGGGTTCTTTTAGGCCAAAATTAATATTTTTTTTCTTTTATAGGAGCATTTTGTCGAAAGTAATTACTTAAAAATTCAAAAAATCCAAAATCGAGATGGCGGCTTCCGCCATCTTGGATTTTTCACCTTCTAATATTACGTGATCCACTGGCTCGAAGTTAAAAATTCTTTCAGTTTTACTTGTATATTTTATTATATAAAATGCTTTAAAATCATCATTAAGTTTATTAAAACACTTAAAAAACCAAATTCAAGATGGCGGAATCCGCCATCTTGGATTTTTTACCATCTACTATTACGTAAACCATTGGTGCGAAATTAAAAATTCTTTCTACTTTAGTTGTATTTTTTAAAAAACAAATGGTTTAAACTATGGGGAAAGCACAAATGGGGAACACAATTCCAACATTTCTGAATTTATGGCCATTCTCATTGTTAGATTTTTTACCGTTAATATTAGGCGATCTATTAACTCGAAATTAAAAATTCTTTCTTTGTTAGGTATATTTTTACTACAGAATTATCGCTATGTCTTCTTCTAACTGAGTACAAATATGTAAATTCAAGGCCCAAGTTACTTAGAGTTGCTGGCTTTAAAGTTATTCTGTTAATCCTTTTTGGACCATGGCCTATGCTTTTTTGTAGTTTCAACCCACTATTAATTTATTCCAAACTTCGGCATGTGTCGCATAACGTGATCTGATTTTTAGTTCTTTAACACATTTTCGGGCATTTTTTCCATTTTTCTTAAATAAAATAATACATATCATTCATAGTTTTGAGGACCAGATGCAAATAAATATGGTAGAACTGGCGAACAACTTCAATATGAAGGGACCAATATCCTGCTCTTCCGGCTCCCACATATAACATCTTGAAGAAAACTGGCTGCAATAAACAGTTCACATATACTCTTCTAATGTTGAGATTCACACCTTTTATTTCTAAAACTGATCGAAGATCTGCGCTGCAGTTTGGCTGAGATTCCTCATATAAATCTATAAATCCCACATGACTTATTTTGCAAGCATTCTTGAAGTCCTGAAGTTTTGGAAACTTCTTACCTTTCTGCATCTGTAGGACTCCTACAAACACACTATAGGCATAAATTTGGATAGACCATTACCCAATATTAACAACACACAACCTATAATACTTATCAACATGATGATTTGCAAAGCCACCGTACAAAACTGATGATCCCAATTAAATGGCAAACTTTAGACCTGCTAATTTAGTGAGTCCTTGGGCTTCTGCTAAAGATGTGATGCTATGGTTGTATCTGGATTCTGGATAAGAATTAGGTATCATGTCTAACAGAGGTTGATACTTTACAGTAGTTTCTTTTTGAATCTGAAATTCATATTTTCGGCCAATCTAAGTATTTATTTTACTCTGGATAACGCTCTGAGAATGTCTTTGAAGAATTTGAAATTTTTATCTCTATAGCATTGTAAAGAGAAACTTTTCCATCACATAGCAGTCTAAGCGTTAACTTTGTTATTAAGGAACATTCAAGAGTCATAGACGGTTTATTTTTAAGATTACATTAACGATCCTTAGGTTATAAGGAATGTAAGGTATGGCTTTATACATTTCTTCTTTTTTTCTTGTTTCTTGAAACTGTATCCCGCTATTTTTCTAATAAATAGGTTACCACTTCTTCTTGTTGAATAAGTCTTTCTTGCAGAGGTTTCTGAATGTTTATTAACTCTTGATCCCATATTCTTAGAATTGTGCCACTAAACGAGATCTCAGCAAGCCCAAAGCCATTACTTCGATTAATGAACTCCTCCTGCTATTACTTCAATTTATAAATTCCCTACCCACAAGATGTGAGGGGGAGGGGCATTGAGTAGAGCCCTCCATCCCTAATGGTGGGGGTCTCTAGTATTGAGAGGATACAAGTTTACGCAATCTTGCGTTTCGTAGTGTAAGAGTAACCTTGTTTGAAAAGAGGAAGCATTTTATACGAGTAGGGCTCTTGTATAAGAGTCGCTTGCAGTTTGAAAAACTCATATTTTAGAATTGAGCATATATTCAAGTATTTGCGCCTGATGAATAACAAAATATTTAAAATACTAACTTAATATGGTGGAAAACATATTTAATTTTTTCCCTTCAACATTCATGGTTTTAAAGTATTTCAAACACAATAAAGAAAAAATTGAAAGAATTTTTAATTTCGCACCAATAGATCACGTAATATTAGAAGTTAAAAAAAATCCAAGATGGAGGAATCCGCCATCTTGAATTTGGTTTTTTAGGTGTTTAAATAAAAGTTTACGACGATTTTAAAGCATTTTATAATAAAATATACAAGTAAAACTGAAAGAATTTTTAACTTCGAGCCAGTGGATCACGTAATATTAGAAGGTGAAAAATCCAAGATGGCGGAAGCCGCCATCTTGATTTTGGATTTTTTGAATTTTTAAGTAATTACTTTCGACAAAATGCTCCTATAAAAGAAAAAAATATTAATTTTGGCCTAAAAGAACCCGAAAAATTGAATTAGGAAGAAAAATCCAATATGGCGGAAGACGCCATCTTAAATATAAAAAAATACTCAAAACTAGCTAAAAAATATCTTCTGGATTAATATTCTACATATTAAAGCTGAAATAGAAGCTTAAGCTAAGACGTAACTAAAATAAAAAGAATTTTTAATTTAGGACATATGGATCGCTTTATATAAACGGTGAAAAAATCCAATATGGCGGATGCCGCCATCTTGATTTTTTATATTTTCTTCAAAGTAATGTTGTATAGTAACTAGGTATAAAAAATATAGTTAAAATATACATATTTTGTTGGGTTAAATATAAAACAAAAATATTAAAAGTGAAAAATCCAACATGGCGGATTCCGCCATTTTGAATTTTTTATTTTTGAAATGTTCTTGATAATTGTGAATCTTTATTAGTAAATGCATCTATAAAGACAAAAACTATTCACTTTTGTCGAATAGATCGTCAAATATTAAGATTACAAAATTTAAGATGGCGGAGACGCCATCTTGAATAACTAAAAATGCTCAAGGGTACCAAAAAAGTACCTTCCAGATTCGTAATCTACACCCTCGAATCTATAAGAATCATCAATAAAAAAAACTTAACCTCTCAGTGCAGGGTTCGGCCAAAAATCGGGGTTTGGCGACCTGACTATCTCCTCTTCTTATTGGATATCATAAATTTTAAAGTGATCTACGCCAAGAAGCACAGATACATCTTCACGCTCTTTTCCTGTAATTCATTGTAACTTTCGAAATAATCTTTTTGTCTAAATTCTTTGCGTTAAAATTGATCACTTAAAAAAGAATATAGTGGCATCTAATACAAATAAAAATACAAAAATTGTCGACCAACAGCAGGCCAGAGGCCCAGCAAGGTTGGTCCAAAATATATCTAATTCCTTACCAGTTTCCAATAGCTCTCGAGATTCTTCTTAAAATCTTTCACTTGCTTCGAATGCACAACGTATTGTGGTAAAGAATTCCACTCATTGACGACTCTATTATAAAAATAATGTTTTCTTACCTCCCTCCTAAAGCATGATTTATTCAACTTCTGACCATGTCCTCTGGTCCGGCTATTTAAGGTAAAACCTAAGCCCCCCATGTCTCATTTTACGAACTTCAAATAACTGAATTAAATCACCCCTTGTTCTCTGATTTTCCAGGGAATACATGTTAAAAGATCTTATATAATTCATAAACAACAACACTTTTTATAAATTTCATTCAATAAATTTTTAACACTTATTACTTCATGTATCACAATAAATACTTAATGTTATCTAAGTCTTTAGAATATTCCTTGAGTTGCGGTGAAATACGAAAACTAATTAAAAGGCAATTATAGTTCAGACTCTTGTGCAATAGAAGAATCTGCTCTTGAAGAAAAAAGCTTACCTCCACTTAATTAAAGACCGTAAGTTCTCAGCAATTATCTGTAAACAAGATGTTAATTACTTTTATGTACCTTTGAAAGGTTTGAAAATTGAGTTTTTATGTCAAATTGTTATTTTGTTTTAATGATAAGCTTATACTAGATTGTTATTTTTGTATACAAGAACTTTGTAAAGAAACAATTAAATATGTAAAATAAACAGTTAGTTTTAGCAAGTAATGATAAAGTTATCAAATATATTATTAGGAACCAAAAAATTATTTAACTAAAAGCTTTTCGGCTAACAATGCCACTTGGTTTTTGTTTTTTGCCAAGCAAGAGTAAATTAACCCTTTCAGTCCCAGTGATGCCATTTGGCATCATCACTTTCAATATTTTTTTCAAAATGTTTATGTCCCGTTATGACATCCAAACACACATCATTCGATTCTTTACACTTTGTTCTATTAGACAATATTTTACATTAATCTCAATAGAAGTCAGAACTACTACTTTTAGCTTCCACATTACGTTTATAACGTAAAAAGTGGAAGGTTTTATAATCGTTCAGTCCGTCTGTCCGTCCGTCCGTCTGTCCGTCTGTCCGTCACCCACTTTCACAGAGCGAACCAAAAGTCGCACAAACAATTGGGATACGTCGTTTAAAAGCAAAAAATCGGGCTAGGTTACATCCCAAATTTCATTAAAAAATTTAAATTAGAAGTATATTTAAAATTTAAATAACTAAAATTTTAATCTGCATTGAAATAACATGCAAATTCCATTTCCATTCAATGAGCGAACCAAAAGTAACACAAACGATTGGAATACGTCATTTTAAAGCAAAAAATCGGGCTAGGTTACATCCCAAATTTCATTAAAAAATTTAAATTAGAAGTATATTTAAAATTTAAATAACTAAAAATTTAATCTACATTGAAATAACATGCGAATTCCATTTTCAGTCAACATTTTCACTGTTGCCATTTCGTCAAACGTACGAGAAACTTTATTTAAAATAAAAATAAAACCTTTGAAAGAAAATATATTTATGTGATATAATTCGGTTTGGATTGTTGAAATATCACAATAGACTTCTCTTGATGGTTCATTATACATGTATGAAAAAAGATGTATAAAGAATTCTAATTTTGCATAAAATATATGCAAAGTTTCTCTTTTATTTTTAAAGCATCATTTTTACGAATTATATATTTTTCGAACTATAAATTAAATTCCGGCGACTAAAAGAATTATATTTATTAAAAATTTGCATCATTATTCCACGAATTCCAAACAAATTTAGCAAACGATAATGAGTAATTTTTAATTTGACAAAGTATATTAATGAAAATAGTTAATTTTGGCGTTTACAATTCTAAATTAGAAGTCTCTGTTAGGCGAATTTCTTTCTGATGTGTATAATAAATGTGTTTCCTGTGAGCATAAATATGGTGTGGAAGCGGTTTTAGTGACAGGTTCTGTAACAAACCAACTTGTTTTGAATAAGACCCTCAAACGTTGTTTAACAAAATGTAAGCTTTAAACGCTCATATCTCTATTTGCGTTTTATAGCTTCCACACTACGTTTATAACGTAAAAAGTGGAAGGTTTTATAATCGTTCTGTCTGTCTGTCCGTCCGTCTGTCTGTCCGTCTGTCTGTTTGTCTGTCCGTCACCCACTTTCACAGAACGAACCGCAAGTCTCACAAACAAGTGGGATACGTCATTTTGAAGCAAAAAATCAGTTTAGGCTACATTCCAAATTTCATTAAAAATTTTAAATTAGAATTTATTTAAAATTTAAATAACTAAAATTTTAATCTACATTGAAATAACATGCGAATTTCCTTTTTTTTATTTAATATTTTCACTGTTGCCATGACATCAAACGTACGAGAAACTTTATTTAAAATAAAAATAAAATACTTGAAAAAAATATTTATTTGTGTGTGATAGTTCAATTTGGATTGTTGTAATAGCACAATAAAGTAATTTTGATGGTTCGTTATATTTTTGGGAAGAAAGATGCATAAAAAATTCGAAATTTGCACAAAAATATGCAAATTTTCGCTTTTATTTTTAAAGCAACAATTTTACCAATTTATTTTTCGAAATGTAAACTTGTGACTGCAAATATTTATTTTAAAAAATCATCGCTATTCTTCAGAATTTTTTTTAAAAAAAGTTCAAAAAACCAAAAAAAGTTCAAAAAATTAGCAAACGATAAAGATTAATAATAAAATCTGCAAAAGAAGATTAAAGAAAGTTATTAGTTTTTGCTTATAAAAGTTTGAATTAGAACTAGCCAAAGGCCCTGTTTGGTGAATTTCTTTTTGAGGTGTTAGTGTGTTTCCTGTTGAGCGTAAAATGTTGTGTGGAAGCGGTGTAAGTGACAGATTCTGTAACAAACCAACTTGTTTTTATTCAGAAAATAGCCAACAACCGTTTCACCTGATATTTGATAAGTTCCCTTCAGTTCCACATATTTAAAACACAATTTAAACTATTTCGGTTAAAAGTAATTACTAAATTGTTTTTAATAATATGGTCAGATACCTTGAAATATATAATTCGAAGAGTTTTTATGTTATATATATTTTTTATTTTGTTGTTTTCCACAGTTAAAAAAATTTGGCATTATTTCAAAAACCATATGAAAAATTAAAATGAATTGTTTTCTTATGGAACTCGTATATTTGATCTAAAATAAGCTTATTTTGTGAATATCAGAAGTTTATGTAGTAGTAAATTTTTGGGACTGAAAGGGTTAAGTATAGAATAAAAATAAATTCTTGTATGGAAAAAGAGAGGAGATTACGCATTTTAACACACGTTTTTACCTACGTGTCAAACATTTTGCCTAAAATATGTTAAATACATTCTGAAAGTATTTATTTTTTATTTTTAAGTAGGAATTTTTTTCAGGTGCAAGGTGCTAGTGTTATTCACAAATGGGCCTTCAGTGGGTTGACTAAATGTTCCGGTTTTTAAGGCTAAATTTCACATGTAAGAGTTTGTTACCAAAACCAAATTAGTCATCTTACGGACTTCCAGCTCCTTTATAGTAACAATCCTTTAAAAAAAAATTTAACCAAAAGCAAAATCAATGTTTAAGTTGGTAATTTAACACAAGTACTGAGCTTACGCGTTTCATAAATATTATAAATTACATATATTTTTTTTGTACTGGTACCAAGATGAAAACCAAAAACATTTTTTTTTTTGAAAAAAATTATTTTTAATCTTATTGATATTGAATAATAGTTTTGAAACTAAATCTGAAATGTATGCGTATTTTTTTATTATCATAATTGTAATTCTTTGAAATATTAAGTACAACATAAAATTAATCCTGTAAATTGAAACAAAAAATAAAAAATTTCAACAATCAGTTAGCATGAATATTTCTCTTAATTGTAGGCATAAAGTTTTCCGGTTAGTACAACTGGAATATGACAAGCACGGCGGTATATGTTGAGTGGGATAATTGAACGGACATTCTTTTTAAAAACAGTTGTTTTTGTACTGTTATATGTATGGTCAAGACAAAGTATTACAATTATAGAATTCATAAAAGAAAAGCATTGTCAGTTTATTTATTTAAAAAGATGATTGGCAAATAAAATGTATGATGAAATTGAGACGAAAGTTAAGCATAATTTGTGAGTAGTAGAAATAAACGCATTTCAGAGCAGTATATTTTTCGTATTTTTATATAACTTAATTGATCACATTATCAAGCACTTTTGAGAACACAGTTTGAAGTATGATTTGGATTAATCTTTAGTTTGTCTCTTATTTAAAACACAACCCTTAAAGCATTTCTGAAACACATTATGGATGCTATTCTACTCATATAGCAACACTTCTTGGAATACATTCGAAAAAGATTTTCAGAACAAGCTAAAAAATGATTATCACAGCAATTTCAGAACACTATTCAAAGTCCTTTTAATTCCACGATCAGTTTGTTGTATAGAGCACATGATTTAATTTTTCCGTGCAAAATGTTTTAATTATTACTTCTAATTAATATTCGCAATGAAGTGGATCTCAATTGTTATTAGTTAAAATTTGCTATTTGAAGTCCCACACCTTTTTTTCAATTGTGTATGTTTGATTATAAGTCCTTGTTATGTAAATGCTTCAACTGAGTTGTTTAATACGTATGCAATATATTTTGGTAAACATAACAGCTTTTAGCAATAAGGCAAAGTTATTATTCATAGTTGGATCTTCCGTACAACAGGTATTGTAAGCAGTGGGACAAATTTACTTTTCGTTAGGAACTATACGCTATTGACAGTACACTTAGGAGCATGGTTGGTTGGTATTCAAACACTTCGGAGCATGGTTGTTTATTTGTGGGGTAGCAGACAACTTTTGACGTAGCTGTGATCTCATCTTAGGCGTGGAATATCTATTTGTCCTTTGGAGAGAAAAACAATTACGCAAAGTAATGTCGTCTGAATATAGCTGCCGCTTACACGTAAAGTTCTTTAACTATCTCCTATTAATGTTCACATCACTGCACTAATTAAATTGACTTCATTTAAAAGGTCTGCAGCTTATCTGACACATCTTACACCACATCGTCAGTTTGAAGAACTTTTATAAGAAATCTGTCACAATTTTCATTTTATAACTGGTAAAAATTAACTTGTTGTCGTTTTCTTTCGCATCAATACTGTCAAGTTCATTAAGAACTTAGTTCCTCCAACATGTGCCCTGATTATTAATTTAACTTCGCAAATCGGGGAACTCCGTTTCTGTAGTTAGTAACTTACTTATCTTTCTTAATGAGATTTACCTAAACGCATTCAATTAAGTTGGTTTTCTGGACTTCAAATTCAGCGTTTTAGTAGTAAAAAGGAGTTTCAGCTTATGTTGTAGCATAATGCATTTGCCCTTCTCATACTGAGTAATGGAAATACGTAGCTTGAAGGTCCAAGTTAACGTAAAATAACCAATAGGGAAAAAGCTTAGGTATATCAAGACGACGTGACAGGAGAATAGTTTGGTTTTCACATTCATTAGTAATGGTGTTAGGAAAGTTATTTTGATAATGTCAAATGGCTAGTAGTAATTCGTTTGTTAAGGGTTTAAATAGTTGGTTATAGGCTTACAAATATGTTATGAAGTACGCCACCATAAGGATTGTTTCAGAAACTAAAGGAGAGAAAGCTCATTTTGAACTTGTTACATTCAGATCCTTCCTATAGAAAGGATAAAAAAATAAAGTCTTAAATAACAACCAATTCTACCGTAAAATAAAACAATTAAATTAAGTAAAAAGCAATAACAGCTAGTTATATGCTACAAAGCACTTTTTTTACTTTCAGTATCTGAATTACGTTAAAAAAACATTAAAGATTCTATTATTATAATTTAGTACTTTTATAACAACATTTTTGAAGCAATGAAATATGCATTAACTAAAAAACATTATTTTGCTTCTATAGTACAGTTATAATATGATAAATATTATCACATGTGACGTTGATGCCGTCTGTGAGTAAGGATTATTTTTTAAGTTCCAAATAATACGACATTGTTTGGAGCTGTTAACGAAACAGTAAAGTAAAGTTTCTTTCTAAAACTTTGTATTTTTGACAAATTCAATTTAAAATTTTCCTCTAGAGTTGCATTCCAAAAATAAGAAATATATATAGATATATACTTAAAAGAAGAAGAATCTTAAAAAAATTAATAGTTTTATATCGTTTACAAATATTAAATGAATTTACTCTTTCTCCATGTTTTATTGATCATACAACTTAAATAAATATTCCCTTAACTTGTAACAATTTTTTTCGCATCAACGTATAAAAATGTGGTCACAAAATTTAAATTTAATGGGTATTTAAATAATTATACATTTTAAATATACTTAAGTAAAAAAAAAAACTAAAATATTGAACTAGTTTTATTTTTTAAAGAATTGTATATATTTATTAAGAATTCTAAGAACTAAGTTTTAAAAAAATTATCCAGGGATCGCATCCATGCATTAATAAGATCGCTTATTGACAGATCTATAAAAAGTGCTTTTTTATTCAACTATATCCAAAACAATTTAAATTTTTTACATGAGATAAACTATTTGAATTTTCATTTTCAATTTCAGTATTTTATGTAGAATACACAACCTATGCATAAACAACTATTATATAAACTTAGAAACGAGATTTCTTTTTTAAAATTGATAAATTTAAACTTCAGAAAATATATGTTCACAAGTAGCACATCACAAAAGAATTAAGGGAATATATTTTTAACAGAGATTAATAAATACTTATCATTTCAAGTATTTCTAAAACTTTAATACCTTTCAAGGTCATTGGAGTTCATTTAACTAAATCTCTATCAGAAGTATTATATGTGCATAATAAAGATTATTTTCTTTATGATGCGTACAACGAAATGAATTTCAAATAATTATATAACCATTATACCCGGCAATATTTGACAAATATAACAGAAAAACATTTTCTTTTGGATACCTACTTGCTTCGAATCTATTTTACAAAATGAATAGTCAAGGGAATAGCTGCGGTATATATCTTAAAGCAAGTTTAAGATTACAATACAATAAATTTCATTTTTATACATATCAAATACACAAGTATCTCTAGGTCAAATACAAGTTATTTTGTAACCCAGTTTGAAAAATAAAACTAGAATCTCAATTGAGTTTTTCATTTTTCAATAAGAAGAAATAAAAGTTTTTTGTTATGGTTTAAGGAATTCATTTTGAAAACAAATAAACATATCGAGTAAAAACAGTCATTTTTTATTTATATCGTGAAAGAAATACAGCTATTATATTTTTCTAGAAAGTATCATCATCTTCAAAGGACTAAAATATTTTATATACTAGTATTTAAAATATAGTAATAATGAAGATTTAGACCTTTACAACAAATATATAATCAGTTGGAATATATAATTTTTTTTAATTAAGTACGTTTAAAAATTCTTTGATCTAACACACTGAAACATAACTTGGAGTATTGTAATTTATTTTATGATCTCATAATATTTTGCGATATTCTTTTTTTAAAGATTACACTTAACTTAAGTGAATATTTGGTTTAAAAAAACTAACAAATATTCATTTTAAATGTATAAAACTGCAGAAAAAGGGGTTTTCAACTTTAAAAACCTATACAATACATTTTTAATACTTCATTACTTTTAGTTTCAATAAAAATAAAACTTTTAAGTTCGGTTATTATTAAATCTTGTAAAGAAATACATATTTTTAATGCAGGACAGATACATAAGCTAAACAGACAGGACATACAAATACTGATTTATAGCTATCGTATATAACAATTCTTCCTTACTTTTTTTTTAAAAAAAGAAGGTATTATTATTATATTTTACCTATGTCCTACGTTATATCCTATTTTATATATATTAAAAAAAAGTACGTGCATACAAACTCTCCAAACGAGTATTTTTTTGCATAAATTTATTTTTAAAGCTTTTCCGCATGCATATAAAGCTGGATACATTTTTACAAGACGCTAAAAAATCAGCCTCAGAAAATACTGTTGCCAGTTTATCGCCGGAAAACATATTGGTCGTAAAACACTGGAATTGTTCGAGCTGAATTATATTTCTGTTGAGGTCTTTTTGGGCGTCGTAAATTTTATTACCCACGAAAAAGATTGGATGGGAAAAACGTGTAAAAATGGGGGGCGGGGGAATTAATTTCGTGTACGTTTTCCAGTAAAATGCAATTTTTAATTCCTATTTTCACTAAGGTCTTAAAGAGTTTTGATCCACTTTAATAATAATTAAGCCAAATTAAGACTTTCGTTTTTTAAGACAAAATACTGCACGACACTACACTCTCAGAAAAATCCGTCTTTATACACTAAACTTCCCGTCTTTTTTCACAGTAATTTTTCCGTTATAAAAAAACAGAAAAATTCCGTTTTCTTTGAACTGCGCATGCGCATCGCGATATTATTGTTGGTGGGTAGAAGAGGCCGCTATTAAGTTCTATCGACATCACGACTTTTTGAAGCAGTAACTCCTATAATAATATTTTGAAGAGATGTGTCACAATGGCCGAGTGGTTAAAGCATCCGCCTCAGGACTCAGCTTTCTCAGGAGTGCGGGGGTTCGAATCCCACCTACTGCCAATCATCCTATAAATCGGATATGTGTACTGGGAAGTTTAGGGCCCGAGGGCACTGGGACAGACATGCTCGTTAAATCAGTGGAGTCCAAAGTCCCGACGTCGTCAGCGTACGATGTCGCTCGAAGTTCGATATTTCTTCAAAATATATAAAATTTTCGTTTTTTAACGAAAAAATAAACACCAACGGATCTATCTTTAAAAAAAAAACGGAATACTTCCTTCTTTTAGCGGACCAAAGTGTTCCTTCAATTCACGGAAACATTCCGGTAGCAGTGCTGCACAGACTTTTTCCGTGAATTGAAGGAAATTTTTTTGAGAGCGTATTACAGCTATAGAAGCACCAC
The DNA here is from genome assembly GCA_023701765.1 of Hylyphantes graminicola. Lineage (NCBI taxonomy): Eukaryota > Metazoa > Arthropoda > Arachnida > Araneae > Linyphiidae > Hylyphantes > Hylyphantes graminicola. Next base: position 42,105,772 of record CM043115.1, on the reverse strand, counting down.
AAAACTGGATCAAGACTAAAGGTAAATTTTCCAAATAGCCAAAAAAAATTCAATTTTAACAAACCAATTAAAATTAACAAAATGATAATTTACTAAATATTATGTAGATTTTTACACCTATCTAATGAGAGCAAAGTTTTACCGCTTGAATAAAAAAGCCCAACACTTCAAGAGGACACGATACCACTTTTAAAAAAATCTTTAATTTTGACATATTCCCCATAATTTTTTTAGGTTTTATTAGTGCAATTTATATTTAAAAACAATTTATCAGAAAAAAATTTAAAATTAATTTAATTGTTTAAGTTTTTTTTAATAAAATTTTTTCAACTTAACTTGAAGTTACTTAAACTTGAAGTTTAACTTTTTTAAAATGCTAAAGCTTTTTTTTTTAATATAAATAATTTAACCAAATTTTTTTTCTCGTATGCTATAAACTGTTTTACGTTAGAATTGTCGTCCAAATTTGATTTATCTTCAGTAGTTGTTTTATTAAAAAAATATTTGTATAGAAAATCCAAAATTATTTCAGCATATTTGAAAAATTTAGACTTCAGTATTTTTTTATGAAAAAGTATTACTTTTGAAAACAATTTCAATGCAAATTCTTAATGTTAATGTAAAGACAGACTGCATACAAAATTCCTTAGACTTTTATATACAATCAAAAAAGCCTTTGCTTTCTGAAAAACTTGCCATCAAGGACAAATTAACACCGAGAAAAACAAATTTTAAGTTTTTATTCGTTTGCAATTTTATCCTACTTTTCCGCTTAAAAAGTGGAATAACTTTTTTAAGAAATATAGCAACACTTATAAAACATGGTAATCTTATTTAGAAGATTCCAAACTTTCATTTTAGCAAATAAAAAAGTCGCAATTTTTGTCATTTTTGAGGTACTGTGTCCCCTCAATATATCAATAAAATTTCTATTTTTTTTTTAAGTCTTAATGAGTTTGTTACAATTTTAAAATAATTAAGCCAATTGAAAACTTTTTATCTTTTAAGACGAAATATTGCACTGCGCCACCATTGCAGCCGTACGAGCACCACAAACTGGAACAAGACAAAATATAAAATTTCAAAATGGCCCAACATAAATCAATTTCAAATATAAACCCATAAAACTTAACAAAATTTAAATTTTCTTAATAATAATCACAGTTTACATCCATTTAAAGAGATCTTAATAATACAATTTGAATGTATAAGAATAACTTCAATATATCGCTAAAGTATTATTATTTTGTGAAGTAAATTCATTACTAAGTCTGAAACAAATTAAAAAAAACCTTCCAAATGTCAGCAATAAATTCCTACTAAGTACTCTTCGGCAAACTTTATCTACCTAAAATAGGAGGAAATGCATTAGCCACCTTCGTTGCATGTTAATATGCCATCAGAATAAGAAGACACAATTTGCTTCTCTCTTGGTCGCATTAGTTAAGCAAATTAACTAATGTTACCAAGGGGAAAGGTTTCTTCTGAAGTATCGCAATTAATATAAAGATTGCCGGCAGTTTGTTTTACTAATTGCTGGCTTTATGTCTTATCGAAGTTATTTTTAAAGTGGACTTCGAAGCATCATTAGCCATATTTGATTAATATTTGTTAAAATAAAGAAAGAAATTGTCATCAATTATTCTGAATTGGCCATATGTTACATTTTTTATTTCTTCTATTGTAGTTTTATTCTGGTTATTGATATTGAATACATTCTTCTTCGCATCTCTTTAGATTTAGCTTAAGAGAAAAGTAAAATATCAGCAAGGGCAGTGTGGAGCCCTGTGGTCAGTGTCCCGATCTCCTGATCGAAAGGTCCAGGGATCGAGTCCTGGTCACTGAAGACACACCGAGTACATGCTCGTTAAATCTATTGGGTCCGAAAGTCCTGTGGGCGGTCATTACGCAGTTTCCCACGGGTACAGTTCCCTGGAGACTATTTCCCTCCCCTTCAGGGACATGTCTAAATTGTGGAAGTGGCGCGTGATAGATGGCAGCATCTGTCACGTATGTGTGTGAGTGTTCGTGTGTGTTGTGACTGTCTCGTTTATAAGCGCGTCTCTGACCAAGCACACAAGCCTGAAAATATATGTGTACCAACCAACCAAAATATCAGCATTATGTCAAATTGTTCGTTTCAAATAAGGTTGTTATTATAGTGACCGTTCCGGTTTTCAGTCAATATTTCAAAGATTTTTTTTTCAATACTTTAAACTTTCTTGATGCATAGGTGTTTTTTAGTTCATTTATGCTTCAATAACCAAAATCCAAAATCGCTTAAAATAAATATTATATTTTTTTTTATTTCGTCAATGTTTTGTCTCTATAAAAATTAGTCCATTAAACCCCATTTCTTTTATCAGGCAACATTTTTACAAATAAAAATTATTCACTTAAAGGGTCGTTCATAAAGGGAAGTTCAGGGTTCATAAAGGGAACTTATATGACAAAAAAAACTACAACAGCGTAGGAAGAAAGATGCAACTACTAAACATTAGCAGAAAAACAACACTATTAAATGCAATCAAAAAAGGCCCCATATGAACTAAGGGGTCGTTGTTTACATATTAAGAGAACTTAAATGATAAAAAAACTATACGACAGCATAGGAATAAAGATGCAACTACTAAACAGCAGAAAAACAACACTATTAAATACAATAAAAAAGACCCGATATTAACTCTTTTTTTTTTAAAAAAAGGATAAGGATGAAAAACGACCTATAATTTAGCTGAATTTATGTCTCCAAGTTAGGCTGACAAAGGCCCTCGCCAGATAAGACGGTGAAAAATGCCCCCATTCCAATCGGGCTAATTTTTTTTCTGAAAATACCTCATAGTATGGACAACTTCTCAACCAAGTTTCAGCTCAAAAATATGACGCATTTTTGAGTAAAAAATTAAAGTTTTTTTTCTTTTTAAATTGATTATTCCCTGAATATATTTGACAAATCCAAAAAACTACTCATGAGTTTTTAGATATCATTGAGTAGTATTCTCAGAAAAATCCGCTCATAAATCTGATCGAGCGATCATTCTTAAAAATGCATTTTTATTTTTCAAAAAAAAATTTCATGTCCAAATTGTTTGGTCACAACTTAGGATTTTGTCTCTACATATTCCTCTATTATCAATCTATAATATATATTTTTTTCATATTTTTAAAATTATTGGACGATAGTTTAAAAAAAATAAAATATTCTTAAAACCTGACTTTTCGCACTACTTACTCGGCAGATGGCACTCCTAACAAAGGCGGGGAAATTCAATCTGGGAGAATTTCTTTCGGACTAAAGAATTTAGCATAGATTTAGAAAGTAGCAGATCTGCCTCTAGGGGGAAAGGTGAAGCCATTTGTTAACCATTATCCCATACGGCAGTTCGCAAGCTCTTGCACATGGCATGCCATACGCCACCAGATGGCACCATGAGATAATTCGACTAATAAAAGATATATATTCAATATTAACTAATTAAAACTTTTTACAAGTTTCGCTAGCATAATTTTATAGCTGCATGCGTATTGATAATTTCTGTAAGGCATGAGGTATATATTCACAAAAGAAGCAAGTTAAAAATGCAGTTTTTATTGTATGTAACTCTTCGGAAAAACCATTTTTGTGGATCAGTATCCCGTGATGCATTGCGAAAACGACGAAATGTGGATTCATCACGCATCATTGCGTTGTACGGGATTGCGCAATCGGTGGGCATGCTATTTCTAAATCTATGGATTTTAGAGCAAAAAATCAGGCTTTAAGAATTATTTTTTTAAACTATCGTCCAATAATTTTAAAAATCTGAAAAAAATATATATTATAGATTGATAATAGAGGAATATGTAGAGACAAAATCCTAAGTTGTGATCAAACGATTTTGGCATGAAATTTTTTTTTGAAAAATAAAATTGCATTTTTAAGAATGATCGCTCGATCATATTTATGAGCGGATTTTTCTGAGAATACTACGCAATGATATCTAAAAACTCATGAGTTGTTTTTTGGATTTATCAAATATATTCAGGGAATAATCAATTTATAAAGAAATTTTTTTTTAATTTTTTACTCAAAAATGCGTCATATTTTTGAGCTGAAACTTGGCTGAGAAGTTGTCCATACTATGAGGTATTTTCAGAAAAAAAAATTAGCCCGATTGGAATGGGGGCATTTTTCACCGTCTTATCTGGCGAGGGCCTTTGATAGTAGGTGAAATCCATCATGAAAACGAGTGTAAGCTTTTCTTTTTAAGAACTTGTGTCGATTGTTCTTTTTTTTATGGTTGCACTAAATAATTTTGATGCCTTTTGAGTGTCAAAGAAGCAATTTCGTAATCAATCTTCATTCTTATACAATTACTGTAAGATGAAAAAAAACATTTAGAAGTTAATATTGTAATGTTAAAATAAACAGTTATACATTTTTAATTGAAAATAACCGGAACGTGACAAGCTTTGCTTGAAATTCAAAAGAAAATGTACAGTAGTTATCTATATTTAAGGGGAGAACCTAGTTAACAAAAACCAAAAATTGAATTTTTGAAACCAATTTTTTCTGATAGATGGAAGCCCGATGTATCGAATGAGACCAATTTTGTATCGATTGGTTAATTATTTCTTATAAAAAATTTAAATTATGAAAATAAACAAATGTGCAACGCCTCCAATAAATTATCAATTGTATGCTTGTATTATTAGTGTATTATATTATAAAAAAGAATTTTTTAAGTTTATTTTTTAAAACTATTCACTGGTTCAATGTAAGAAAAAATTGCTGACGGTTAACATGAAATTCGGTTACTCGAAATTTGTTTCGGTGGTCCTTTCGAGTTCATGTTAACGGGATCGACTGGATTTGTTTTTCAGCACATCGGTACACTTTTAACTAAATCTATTAAATATTTCTTAATATTTTTTGTGTGTTAAAACCATTTTATATCTATTTTGGTCACCTCATTGTGTCTTACAAATTTAATTTTTTTTTAATTATTTTACACTTTTCTGCGTTGAAAATCAGAATTTTTGTGAGTTTAGAATATAATGTATTTTAAATCAAATTTAAAAATTATTTTAGGCCTAACAAAACAGGTGACCAATATAAATCTAACTTTTTACTTGAATTTGAAACAAGTTTTACGTACATTCATTGTATATTTTTTGTTCAAATGGTACCGAAAATGTACTTGTATTTTTGAAAATTCGTAATTGTATGTTTCAAAAGTTGCCTTTTTTTCTAAAAAATAATTTTTAAAACAAGTATCTAAGGTATAAATACAATAATAAAAGTGCAATCCCAACAAAAACATCTCTGTAAAAGAGGGCCAAGTTCTTACAAAAAAAGGTCTGGCCTACAAAAGAAGTGAAATCAACAAAAAGACCAAGTTCAATGGAATTTGCTGAGTTAAAGTTCTAGAAAAAATTAAGCCTGGACAACCAAAGATTTGAAAACAAAAAAGGATCAAGTTCAATAGAAGTTGATGAGGTTATAAACCCCAAAACATTTTGTTTTAAGATGCAGCTTAGGTCTAACACATTCTTACTAGCTGTTTGTGTAACTTGGCCAATACGCATCGTGAATATGGAGTTGAACCCTTCGTACCTGGTTGAATTTCACCTCGGGGCGTTTGAGTAAGTCTGTATTTGATTTATCCTCAGTTAAGTGGTGAATGACACGCACCTCTCGGGTGGAAAGGGGTAAAATAGTAGTCGTACCACATGCGTTGGCGTTGTAGGTAAATAATAAAAATAAAAACGTTTGCTTTTGTTGCCAGGATTACCATCAAACTTAGTTGGTGATACTTATCTGAATGAACATTTAGCTGTTTGCAACTGTTGAAGCGTTTTAATAAGGTAATCGTTCTATTTCCTTCAAAGAAAGTAAGAAAGAGTAATCAAAGCTCCATATATTATAGTAAAGCTTAGCGGTTTTACTACAAGATTCAAGCATTGGAAAACGAGATGCTACATTTACTTACGTGATCTAAAGAAATGCTCCAATCTCCATCGACTATTGTATTGATCTATTTAAAATTTTTAAAACTTTTTTTTTATTTTATTTTACTTGATTATCAATAAGGATTCAGCTGAATAAGGAGAAATACATGTTTTTTCAATTGCAAATAGCATTTATTAATATAAAAACACTAACAGAAATGTAATAATCTCGAACATATATATATACATAAAACTACATAATACAAACTAACTAAATGTGTCAACTTTATAGTTCATTATTAAAACACCACAGCACATTATTGTTCTATACAACACATAGCCATACAACACATGGCTATCACCACGCAGAATACCACTAGGATTAACCATTTGATTAACTAGGGATAAATCAAATACAGACTTACTCAAACGCCCCGAGGTGAAATTCAACCAGGTACGAAGGGTTCAACTCCATATTCACGATGCGTATTGGCCAAGTTACACAAACAGCTAGTAAGAATGTGTTAGACCTAAGCTGCATCTTAAAACAAAATGTTTTGGGGTTTATAACCTCATCAACTTCTATTGAACTTGATCCTTTTTTGTTTTCAAATCTTTGGTTGTCCAGGCTTAATTTTTTCTAGAACTTTAACTCAGCAAATTCCATTGAACTTGGTCTTTTTGTTGATTTCACTTCTTTTGTAGGCCAGACCTTTTTTTGTAAGAACTTGGCCCTCTTTTACAGAGATGTTTTTGTTGGGATTTCACTTCTTTTTGTAAGTGGGAACACACAGTGAAGTATAATTAATAATGTGTTTAGTGAATAGGCAGTATCCTAATAAAATAAACATAGGATGGAGATTTACACTGCGGCGAGTACAATATTTACAATTCCTGTTTAAAAGAAATATATATTGGTGGCAACAAGCAGTAAAAATAGTTTATAACTTTTTAAGTATATTTTGTAACAACAATTGAATTAACGTCGCACTAGAGCTGAAACCAAACAATATCTATAGTGAAATTATTTCCTGTTCTGACTGCTTTTTAAACAAGAAGTTCTAAAAGAACTAAAATAGCCTACTGATGTCCTGTCACTTTAATACTCACCGAAATTCTTAGAGAATAACAAGTAGGTTTGTAATAGTAACTGTCACCTGGAACTGCTTCCACACAAAATTTATACACCTTAGAAAAAAATAGCCAAACACAACATTTAGTTGTAATTTAAACTTTTACAGTGGTGGAAATTGATTTATGAACTAACAGTTTTTTAACAGTATTTCGTTATTAAATGCACTTTTATCGATTTAAATTTCATATACTTTTCAGGCTTTGCATTATAAATTATACACGTAAGTAAATTTTTATATAAATTCGTAAACAATTTATTTTGTTGATATTTTAGTTTTAGCATAGGGAAATTGATTTATGAACTTTTACATTCAATCTCAATTAATATTTGCTAAAAGTATTTTTTGTCGCTAATGCTTCCTTGATTTTGTTTTTCATGGAACACAAAACTTTGGGTCAAGTTTTGGTCAAGCAATTTGCAGTTTTTAATGATTAAGTCCTTCTATTCCGTAACTGATGCACACTTCATTAAAACCATACTTCATTTGAGTAAATTATTCAAACCAATTGATCTCAGACATTATTCTTGGGGTTTAAGTCATGGCTACTGGCAGGATGATCTAAATGAACAACACTTAGTTCATTTAACCAGTCTTCCATTTCGTTTGAAATGTGGATACTTGCATTATCATGCATAAAAATCTAATCAAAAGCATAGTTTTGCCATGCGAAAAGGAATTAAAGAATTATCTAGAACTAATCTGCAATAAAGTGATGTTTGTCAGCCCTTCAGAAACATAACCTTGTTTCTTCAATCATAAGATATCGGGGCCCAAACCATCAAACTTCCACCACTAACATTTCTGCGGAAGACAGATCTTGGTTATTTCCGAAGATCCTTTCAATAACATTTTAAACCATCACGTCCATCCAAATTGAACTTTTTTTCATCAGCAAATGTCACTTTTTTCCCATTTCTCTCCCTCCACCCCCACCCAATCCATTTTCATGTAGTTACTACTATATTTTAATAGCCTGTTCTTATTGTGAAGAGTAAGCTTTGGACCAGCCTTCATTTTGGAACATTTCAAGTTCGACGACGATATCAATATTTGTCCTACTCTTCTGGGAGTTACAGGAAGTGATTGTTCATAACAAATTCGCCCTGTAATGCACAAATGCTGACACAAATGTTAACTTTTTGGGATACAAGTCCAATAATCCTGCTTTTGTCCCTCGTCCCACGAGGGTTACGCCTCTTTTAATGATGGTTTTTGCCGAAATCATAATGATTCTTCAAATATTTATGAATTATATTTATTGATCTTTTAATTAATATGCTAATTTCTCTTACAGATTTGTTACAATATTATATAAGGGTCATTTTTAACCTTTTTGGCTTCAGGCAGTCCAGCAAGCTTTCCTATTTAGTAAAATGGGAATAAAACAGATAAATTTTGACAAATTTGGCCTTAATCCAATTTATAAACACTGATAGTAAACTCCCCTGAAGTTCAAATGAAGAACTAGTTAAAATATTTGGTACCTGGGCTCAAAATAAATTTGAGTTCATAAATCAATTTCCATCATTTGACATGCTTAAAGACTAAAATTTGATATATTTTTATGTAATATAATTTTTTGAAAAAAAAAAAAATGTGTGAAATTCCTTTATTGTGCTCTGAATATCCAACACACAAAATTTGAATTGTTAGCACTTAATACAAAGCGATATCTATTGAAAAGAATGTTAGTTCATAAATCAATTTCCACCACTGTATAAGCATGACTTTAAAACAAAAAAAGAATTTTTGAAAGTGGACGATTAGAACCGAAAGAATGACAGACTGTTTTATAAAGGACAGACGGACAGAAAAAAGTACAGACAAAAAATCAAAAAGTTTGAAATATAGGTGTTTGATGTCATACCTTTCGAACAAAAAAATAATTTTTTTAAATCGAGCGGTTAGAACTGAAAATATGACAGACCTTCTTATAAAGGACAGATTGACAGACGGTCAGAAAAACGTACCGACAGACGGACACAAAGTATGAAATATGATGCCATAACTTTATAAAAAAAAGATTTTTTAAAATCAGACGATTAGAACCGAAATTATGACAGACCGTCTTATAAAGGACAGACGGACAGAAAAACGTACAGAAAAAAAACAAAAAGTTTGAAATATAGGTGTTTGATGTCATACCTTTCTAACAAAAAATAATTTTCAAAATCGGGCGGTTAGAACCGAAAATATGACAGAAATTCTTATAAAGGACAGATTGACAGACGGACAGAAAAACGTACCGACAGATGGATACAAAGTATGAAATATGACGCCATACATTTATAAAAAAAAAGTTTTTTAAAATCGGACGATTAGAACCGAAATTATGACAGACCGTCTTATAAAGAACAGACGGACGAAAAAGCGTGCAGACGGACGGACAAAAAGTATAAAACATAGGTCAAGCCTTTGATATATGTCATTTCTTTCTAACAAAAAAAAATATATTTTTTTAAATCCGATGGTACTGTTTGAAAGATTCTGTTCAAGAAATCGTCACTTGACCACGATTTAAAAAATACGAGAATCGCCGCCAATAACCCTTATGTAGCTCTAGTACAACGTTACTGCAAGCAAAATCCTTAAAAAAAAAACATTTGCCCGTTGTGAAGCATTGGTTCCAACCATTACTCATATGTAGCCCTTGTGCGATGTTAATCCTACCTCCAAACAACCAATGGCTCTTTATAAAACATGGTGCTGGTTGCCAGCTCAGGTTGACACATTAAATTAGTAATATCGTGTGCTAAATCCCACACATGAAAACCTTTAACGTATCTGAAGGCAAATAACTATTTGAATTGTTGGCGACGACGTTTAATCGCCGCTGGTATATCAGCGTATGGAGAGCATTGCAACTGCTTATGAAAAAGGGCGCCAATCAGTTTACGCCCAACCCCGGGTAAAATCTTCGAATTTCGGATTTTTCCTGTTATATGCATGCTCTATTCTATAAGTGTTCCAATTTTCGTAACTCCATAACAAGCCGTTGTACCTAAACATTATGATCGCCCGTCAGTCAGTCAGTGAGTCAGTGAGTGAGGGACATATTTGTCGTTTTTCTGGTTCATTTATCTCTGGCTTAAATGAATTTCGAACGCTGGAAATTTTTTTCTAGGTTAAGTCTCACTAGGACACCCAGAAAAAAGTCTAAACTCGAATCTAAAGTGCGTAGAAGAAAAGAACTGGGTCTCCAAAATTATGCCGAAATGGTCCCAGTAAAGGATAGTCAGTGCCGCCTTCGTTATGAACTTGGCGATGCACTGCCGTGCATCCAGATTTATAACTTGTGCTACATTTTTTTACATAATTTTTAAATTATTTAGAGCCTTTCGAAATCAATACTAAGAATTGCGCATTTTTGCTGTCTGTAATTAAGTTCTCCCCTTAATAGTTTTCTCCGTAAAATTCTTTTCTTGTATGTATGCTGCCACTATACTGTAAAGATTTTTTCAAAAAAAAAAAAACTGCAACTTGAAACGCTCATAATTAAAGTTTGAAATATGTTATGTATTTGTGGTGATGAATAGTTTGTCAACTTAAAATTGCTCTTTGAAATTACATAACTTTTGAATTGCCGTTTCATAATTTGTTAACCTCTCGAACGGTCAGGAACTGGTTAACAATATATGGTTGTTTTCACTGCATAAATTTTAAATTTAATTTATTTCAATTAAAATATTTAAAATGAATTTGGAATCAGGTTTATTTTAAAAGAGATGATCTTAAAAATATTTCCAGATAAAAGTAAAATAACCAAGTAAATTATGAACAAAAATGAGAAGTTACCAATTAAAATTATGAACAATAATGAGAAGTAACCATGTAAATTATGAACAAAAATGAGAAGTAACCTAGTAAATTATGAACAAAAACGAGAAGTAACCAAGTAAATTATGAACAATAATGAGAAGTAACCATGTAAATTATGAACAAAAATGAGAAGTAACCAAGTAAATTATGAATGAAAATTTTAAAATTTAAGATTATTGTAAGAAAGATTGATAGACAAAATACCGAAAAAGGCAGGTCCAACGATCGGGGGTTAGTTTGCAACCATTTTTCTTCGCAACAAATCCAATGCAAAATTTCTCGATCAAACCACTAACACTAACACGTAATACATTCATGTGTGATTATTTTCAATTATATTCTGCCTTCATGTTTTCATGAAAAATCCAAGCACCCGGCTGCGACACAAAAACAGCAAACAGCCAACTAGAACTACACAAAACTCCATACACAAACGATTCAATGAATCGAAGAACTCCTATACTTTCCAAATAATTTATCCCTAAGCGTATTTGTGTAATGGAGCGATTTACTGGGGCTTAACACTCCCTCATACCCCTGAGAAAGTATCCCAGAGATTAACTGAGGAAAAAGGGTTTAGTCAAATATTTGCTGGGACCAATAGGTTCTCGAAGAAAAAATTATAGCCCTTAACTAGTTTAACTATATATACTTCTGTTAAAGCGAAGCAACTTGCAAATAGGTCAGTATTTCTAATTATACGAAAGGTATGGCTTATGGTATATTGCTTGAAGTATAAATGACAATGTATATATTGTTATTATTGCTATGGTGAATAGTTTTCACTTAAATTTAATAATAAATTACTTCTATGACTATATAGATTGTATATAGGCAGCTCTACCATAATTTTTAATTTCAAGTATAGAAAACTTGTGGAATTTACTTTTTTAAAGTCACTTTATATGTTTGTAAAAAGGTTTATAAGGGTTTTAGAATTACAAAAAAAAGTTCGGCAAAGCTCAGTTGAAAATTTTTAAAAAAAATAGCGATGGCAGTTTTTTTTTTTTAAAAAGGTATCAAGGAAACCGGTTTAAACTGACCTTATGAAAATAACTAATTTTCAAGGAAACAGAAGTCACGAACAAACCGGTTAGTCTTCAAACCAGTTTGGTTTTTCATCCCTGGACCATTACGATGGTAAGGAACGGAAGCTAAGGAACGGACGGTTAGGAAATTCATGATGTTTTCCGGTCTTTTTTATGTAGAAACTAACTCCAGTTTAATAAAACTTGATTTTTTTACTACTTATACTCCACTTCAACATATTTATCGAAAAAAATTCTAATTATCAAGCAAAAATTAACCTTAACCCTTGAAAAAGTAAGGAAATCAATGAAGCCTAGTAACTCATTTTACTGGGGTTTTGGGGGCTTATTAGTAAAGTATAGCAAAATAAGCAATTACTAGCTGAAATTTGAGTTTTCTTTAATACAGTTTTCACGATTGAAGAATCACTGTAGCTCCATCCAGTGCCTCTATTCACCACTTTAGCAATGAGGTCAGTGAATGAACCAAAAGAGAGGGACAAAGTTAGGAGAAGAGAGTTACACGTAATATGTATTAAAAGCCAAAATTTTATGGAAGGCATTTGTTAAGATATAGTATCAGTTCAATTTAAAATCCAAATGAATGGAATTTTTAGCTTAAAAATGCATTGCTTTGAGCACTAATATAAAAATTTGACTTTCGGGACATAGGACGGTAAGAAATTGTCTGCACTCTTAAAACAAAAGAGTGAAGTCCACTCCAGTTGGATAAGTGCATTTTCGACACTGGAAAGGAGTGAATATTGACTCAGACTGAGTTAAAATCACTCGTTTGGAGTGATCCTGTCGGAGGTTTAACACACAAAGGATCCACTCCAAACGGAGAAGTGCATTTTCCAGACTGGAAGAGTGAAAATCAATCAGACTGAGTTAAAATCGCACGTTCGTTTTAAGAGGGACTGTCAGTCCTATACACGTAATGCTTTATTTTTCAAATCACAGTTTCTTGTAAAGTATTTTTTTAACGTATGATTTGTTTGCACCAGATATGCAAATAGGGATGAAAGACAGTTTAAAAAAGATTTTAAGGTACAATGTCAACCCGTTTTTTAATTATTAATTTTTTTAAAAACCTCATTTTAAGAATCGTGGTGACATCTGTAGGACAATTTGGCTTAATCGGAAAAAAAACATTTTTAATAAATATAAGCAAATCACTCATGCATTATCCTTGTATGTTAATACAGAATATAAATGATGCTTTTGCATTTCAAGTTCTTTTTATGACAAAAACGTTCATAACAAACGAGAATCTATGATTTTAAAATTTGATGACACACACAAATAAATGTCGCCAAATCGTAAAAGGAAAAAAACGCCAATATCGAAATCGTTCAAACTGCACACCTAAACCACATGGAAAAGTGGGCGGAGCTCATTATAAATCCAGTCGAAGAATTTCGCGCGCCTTTTAAAATTGATAACTTTAGTTGTAGTGTAGGTTTGATATTAAGCGATTTTGATAGGTACAGCTGTAGAAAAAGTACCCACTTGTGATTATTTCGGCCGTTATCCTATAGGATCGGAACTTTTTGACTTTGTGTTTATATAACATCATGAGTTAATTGCAGGACACAAAATTTGCATAAAGGACCGTCTTCATATTAAAAATGCTACTTAACTTTAAAATTTCCAATGGCAGCACCCAATTTTAATAATTTAGAAATATTAAGAACCCTCATAAACCCTTAAATATTAGTTTTTGTTACATTTGGCTGAATATTTGACGAGTTATTCAATCGAATCACTTGGTGACCTTTGGTTTTCCATTTCTAAAATGACGGCCGTAGTCTGTGGGTTTATTGAAGGATGAAAAATAAATGCTTATTCGAAGATCTTTATTGAGGGGTCCTGGGATGTATAGTCAATGAGGATGAAGCCCGGACGTTATTTTTAGAATATTTTATAATATTTTTTTAAATTCGAAATATGTTTTTAATAGAAAAGAAGGTATTGACATGGTAGTCTTCCCAAAGTGTCCCGTCTGTCTGTCCTTACTTCGGTGACGAAATCTGTTCTATCCATCAGATCTTAAGAATAATTTTCGTCATCGAAAGGTAGGACAGCAGGAACCTAACTTTCATAATTTTTGTTCTTCTGTTTGAACGTCCATACGGACATCTGTCATCTTGTCATGTCGACGAACGACCCATTAAAGCAGCATTGAAATTTAATTTTTAGTCATTTAAATTATTGTTGCCACATCAGCAATATCACGAAAAACCTTAATTAAAATGTTAAGAATTATTAATTTTTTCTTAGTGAATCGATTTGGAATGGCGTTATAAAAAATATACCGCAATGTGATTTTTTTAAAAATTTTATTTTATTTGTGTGCTATATTTTATTTATTAGCTGTGTTGGCCGTAATTGGCCATAATTGACGATGCCTCGTAATTTAGAACCCTGGTCAAGAGACGAGTTTGTTTTTTAAGATTATTCTTTTTTATGATTATTTTTTAGGATTCTATCTTTTTTATGATTCCGTTCCTTTCCCCCCTTCGTGATTAGTGAGTGTCTCAATTTTTGATGCATTTGGATTATCCATTCAAGCTACAGACCACTCCGAATAGCGAGCGCTATTTTATAACCAAACTGTATATAAGAATCTCGTGTAATTTATTGGTCATAAGAGTCTTAAAAATGTGCAAAGAAGGTACTACAAAACATAGTTTGATCTTTCATGTCATTTTTGAACTACTCAATGTATATGTATAATTTTTTATATGTAATTCTACAAGATTTATTTATTATAAAACAAGTTTTAAAATTTATGAAACTTTAGCCAAAACTAAAATAAATGATATTAAACATGAAGCTATTTGAACACATTGTGATTAGGCTTGCGCGGCAAATTGTGAGGTCAAAATTGAAAAAAATGACCAAGAAAATGACTTTACATTGTACAAATATGTACAAACAAAGACTTATACCTAAATTCTCAGCTCAATTTTAATTAGAAATTATTTTTTAAAAAATTTAAAATCAAAATTTTACAATTTTTATTATTTTTTTTAGAAAAAAGTTCTTAAAATAATTTCTAATCAAAATTGAGCTGAGAATTTAGGTATAAGTCTTTGTTTGTACATATTTGTACAATATAAAGTCATTTTCTTGGTCATTTTTTCAATTTTTTCCTCACAATTTGCCGCGCAAGCCTAATCACAATGTGTTCAAATAGCTTCATGTTTAATATCATTTATTTTAGTTTTGGCTAAAGTTTCATAAATTTTAAAACTTGTTTTATAATAAATAAATCCTGTAGAATTACATATAAAAAAATTATACTTATATGTGGAGTAGTTAAAAAATTACATGGAAGATCAAACAATGCTTTGTAGTACCTTCTTTGCACATTTTTAAAACTCCTATGACACTTTAAAAACAATACCGTTTATGTGCCGAAGCTAAGCTAGTATTCCGAAGTTTACAGGATGACTAGAGTATTCATAGCGTTATCATATCTCGGTAACTATAAATAGAAATATAATATATTAGTACGAGCAAACCAGAAAAGAAATTGTTTCCTGAATGATCGTAAGATTTACATAATAAATATAATTTATTAAACAAATAAAAAAATTAAATGAAAGAGAAATAACTAAACAACACAAATAATTAATTTCCAGAAAATCGTCCCGGCTAGCAAAAGAGTCCCGGAACCAGTATTCGTTAGTCTACCCCTGATTACAATCAAATCCTCCTTATCTTGTGATAAAATCTCTCCGTGCACCACTCCCCAGAAAGAGAAACGTATCCCCTTTTTTAAATCGCCAGACGTATCATTTGGCGAAAATTTGTAATGCCACCTGGTGAGTCAGAATCAAAATAAAGTTGGCTAATAAATTTTCTTAAGAGTGTGCACTGTTTTGTGATCAGATTTTTTTTTAAGATTCTTTGCTTTACGTTTTCATTTTGCAATTACATAAGGACTAGTCTATTAGTATAATCAGAAAAATTTGAAAATAAATATTAATTTCTTCAAAAGTTATGCCCAAATTACAAAAATTATGGCAGAATTGCCCATATATCACGGGATTCAGAAAAATGATTGGCGGATTTTTTTTTTAACCAACTATTTATGGTATATCGGCATGATGAATTTGGAATCGCAAATTCTAACTAAAAATCATTTATGCTTCGATCCAATTTTAAACATGACATCAATACTATATTTCCTAAACTATATATTATAATTGTTTTGAATTAAAATCCACTGAATTTTTTCGTTTTCATGGAACGGTTTTTCTAACTGAATTTTCAAATTATCAAGTTTATTGTCCACTTTTAACCGGGTTTTTTTAAATGGTGCTGCAACATTGGTGCTGGTCAAGCCTTTGCAGTTTATGCCCCGAAACTGAAAGCCATTTTTGTGGCACCATCTAGGCGACTTTCGCTGCTAATTTTGTCGCGCAGATTACAATGAATCTGAGCTCTCTGTGGATGTTAAACTATGCCGATATTTAATTTTAACGAGAGAACCCAAGCCAAATGGGCCCTATAGGAATCTTTTTTACATGCCCCATAATCATATGACAAGCATGCCCAAGGTTTTCCCATCTAGACAATCTGACTACTCAGCTCGTTATCTTGGGCTTACGAAGTGAACAGGCGAACACGTTTAACCTCTCAGCCACTGAGCCGCTCCTTTTAACAGTTGAGCTGCATAAAATTTCAATTTAAAGATTATATTTGTACCTACCAATTTTTCAAACTTTTATCAATTACTTAATTGCATATTAATTAACTTTCAACTTTTATATGAAAAATTATTTTTTTATAAATTGTTTGCAAATGTTCTTTTTAAATACATCAAAACTCTCCTGAGATACATTAAAAAATTATCCTGCTATTCCTAAATTACGCAGATATAATTAAGGAAAATGACAAATGAAAAACATGATCCGAAATACTAAAAGCAATTACGATTCCCTCATAGGATTAATATACAAGGCAGACACATTAAATATTTTAATGTTTTTCCAAATCTTTAAATAAATGGAAGAAATAGACAATTATTTATTTCAGGATTTGTAAACCGAGCTTATTTCGAAATTTTGTTTTTGCAAATGTTCAATACAATTCATTTATGAGTTTTATTTGCGAAATTACAGCTAAAGATGTTTTATGAACGTCATTTATTTTAAAATGTTGCTATTTTAAATGTATTGCTAGGATATAGAACTATCATTTGGCGCAAGGTTACTTGATCAAAACTAATCTTTACAAACATTTTGTAAATTAATGATACGATTCCTCTCAATTTCTGTTCATGGTACTACGTGTATGTACTGTATTACGTGACTAGTGATAAATGAAAAACTCAGATATGTATTATAAATCTGATTTATTTCACTACAATGATTAACGATACTAATTTTTCTTATGGATTTTAATATTACCGACGGTAAAATATAGTAACAATATCGTAAAACATGAAGTTCTAAAATGGCCTGATTTCCTGTTACTTAAATACTTACTGAAAATCTTATAGGAAAACAAGTTGGTTTGTAACAGTAAATGTCACCCACAACTGTTTGTACAAAAGATTTATACACATTACAAAGCAAATTGCCAAACACAGCATCCAGTTAAAATTTTAAAACGTTTATTTCAACTTTGAAAAATCACTATTTTCCTTCATTTTAATTTGCAAATAAAAATAATATTTATCGGCTACTTAAATTAGATGTAGTACGAAGAATAATTAAATATTTATCAAAAGCAAAATACTATAAAACTACTCTCAACTGCACTTAAAAATAAGAATTGTACATTAAAACTAACCAGAATGTTACGCAAAAAATATGCCTTGCCACTTTTTTAGAGAACAAATATTAAACAATCGAGAATCACATTATACAATATTCCTTCCAAACTCATTTATGACAGAAATAAATTTTGCTTCGAATATTATCACCCTATATTAAGAATATTAAGTATTGTAATTAAGTAGTATTTAAGTCACAGGAAAGTAAGCTATTTTGGTTCTTTTTGAACTTTTTGATTTATTTTAAAATGGTACTCTTCTAAATGGTAAACTCTACTAGAACAGAAATTGTAAAACATGTGTACCAAATCATATACCAAGTTTTTTCATGTAAGTTTTTAAATAAAAAGATATATTGTCTAAAATTGCTAAGTCCTATACTTAAGACCATATTTATTTCAGAGTTTTTATTTTATTTAAAAAAATAAGCTTAATTTTTATCTGTTCAAAGCAAATTAGACCTATATAGCAATAAAAAATTTTAAAAATGGTTTGAGTAGTTTTTTTTTTACTTTTAGTATGTTATATTAATTTTTACCAGTTATACATCAGTTTAAAAATAATAAATATAACTATAATTCAAAATAAACGCATGGCATTAATAATAAATAACCAGTATAAGTAATAGAAAAATCTAAACAATACAAACATCTAAAATAATGCATTTTATTAAAAATGAAACAAACAAAAATACATACGAGTTTTCTCAAAAATTAAATTAATAGAATTAAAACAAGGTAAATAAAAAATAATTCTTCTATGAATGAATCTCATTGTTCTACATCTCTTTTTAACAATGCAGATTCAATAAATCTCAAAATGAGGTATTGCTTCTAATAAATCTAAGGACTCCCTTCTAAACTAATACAATCTTTGCTTCCATGTTTATAATATTGGCATGAACAAAGTCTGAGATCAAAGATATGTGTAATTAACCCGAAAGACTTATGGTTCCGTTTGAAGTTCATTATTTCTAAGTGTATTAAACACGTATTTGCTCATTATTTTTGTTCCAACGTTATTTATTCTGTTTTGATTTTACCTATGACCTTTTACGTTAGTTTCATAGCTTCAAGCAGGCTGGCAATGTGAGTTGTTTTTCAGATTCAATTATTAAAAGTCGTTTAAGAACATTTGAGCATTTGGTTACACTAAATTAATGATATCAAATGTGGTATGGTGCAAGTGTTGATAGCCTTGGTAGTCCATCGCATATTTTGTATAAAAATACTTTTGCAACTGAAAATTATTGTAAATAATAACTGGAAGTGTAAATGTAAAAGTTTATTCACATGTCGTTTAAACAAGTTGCATGTTACTGTTTTAGTGTATATTTTTTTAAGAAAGTGTAAAACAGTGATCAGGGTGCAGTTTTAGTTTTAAAATAATTAGTGGAAATTAATTCAAAGTACCGAGTAACTTATTTCTTTTTTATAAAATTAAAAAAACATGTTGGTTCTATCTTTGCCTTAAGAAATTTTTTATCATAAGGTCCCCAACCAATATGCCATCCCAATTTTGTCGTCCGGCAGCTTAACTTGTAAATAAATGGGACTAGATAGTATGGTAATCAAATGGGGCTAGTTAATTAGATCACTTGATTTCTCCGAAATATTAATAGAAGACGTTGATTGTGGCCGTTTTGTATTGCTCTGGTTCGTTTGGCAGTTTAATTATTAGAGAATTATGTGTTGTGATTAAGAATGTACAAGAAATATAAGTTAGATGTTTCGTGATTTTATCTCGTTTACATTGAGTTACACCTCGAAAAATGTATAGACTGCAATTCATTAATTTACTTTAATAATGAGTTAGTGCATTAACCTCTATTAAAATATTTCGTAAAAATATAGAAGATGAAATTACAAAAATGTTGTTTTATAGCATTTTTTTAATATATGAATGTTTTTGAATTAGTTTTCATGGATCAAAAGTCATACAGATTTTACAAATTATATCAGCAATTATTAGCCAGTCTCTTTTCACTTAGAATAGTCAGCCTCCTCAATATACTTCATTGTTTTATTGCACAACTTATTCTTCTTTATATACTACCCCATTCATTCCATTCGTTCTCTTTCCTTTAAATATGTATCCATTCATTCATATACTTATCGCGGAAAACATATGTTGCATAGGAATTTTCTGAATAATACGCATGGTTGCTTAAACCGTGCTACCAAAAACTAACATTATTACTGCACTAGGCATTAATGAACTCTTTTTTACTTACGTGCCTCATCATTGTATCAAAACACTGCCACATAACAGTATTTTTATAGATGTTTCGTAGGTATTATGGGGCTAAGGGCAGTGGCCTCTTGCATAGGCAAAGATAATTTTATGGGATATGATTATGTACCTTTAATCAAAAAGCGGCCGTTGTCCAATATTTTAAGCCGTTTTTCTATTTTAGTGTATGAGATCACACAGTTTTTATTCACAATATGGATTTATTATTCAATGTTGTTTTCTGGATATAACAAAATATTTTATTAAATATGAATGCCATTTCCGTTATTTGTATATCAAAAATCATAAATTGATACTATTTGTTTTTGATACATATTTTGGATTCTGTATGTTATGTTAAAAATACATATTTTAATGCTTTTCACAAAACCATTTCCCGTTTAAACAAACGTTCAATTTCAAAAACATCTTTGTTTTTGTTTTGAAGAAATAGTGTATTATTTTTCTAAAAATGGAAGTTAATAAATTTGAATTATTATATTAACTGTTTTTAGATCTTTATATAACTGTTCTTTGAAAAGTCAAGAATAAACCATTCATACAAATCAAATATAAAACAAAAAAAATATATTCTATAGTTTCTTTTAACATGCACAAATTCCAAACATGTTAAAAGTGCTATGTTGTGGAATTTCATCTAGGACATTGTTTAAAATTTGTTGTTGACATAGAGGAACAAAACTACAACAACAACATTCCTATAAAAGGATTGTGAATAAAAGTCGAGGAACAGTAAGAAAATAATTTTTTTTTAGATATGTGGGAATAACTGTGTAGCACTTGGGTGAATTTTTAATTTTCTAAGATGTACCATCTAGGCGTTTATTTTGCGTTTGTTTATAAACTAGCTGATACGATGCCTTTGGTATAGAACAATCAAAACAAAAACAAGCTAAAAAGTTCCCACGTAGATGATCGTGTGACGTTTTTGATTTTGGTAAACCGTCAAATATCTGCAAGAACAAATATCGCACTGCCAAGTAGTCAATCCTAGTCTTTGCCATATTTGGCATATTGGCGAAGACTAGGATTGACTACTTGGCAAAGCAAACACAACCAATCCATAGCAAAAATGCATTATACTGCAAACTAACAATTGGTCACACTGAAACGTCCTAAAAAAACAATTTGATTTGAACTCTAAATCTGTTCCATTTAATTATTTTATGCTGTGAAATGACATTTTATTTTAGTAGTATGGATTCTGGCTTATGTGAAATAACAAGTGAAAAATAATTTTTACTAAATTTGTCATATAGAATTTCAATTTTGAATTTTAAAATTGGTTTATGACATTAGATATTTTCTTTTCAGATTTTTTTTTTTTTGCATGATAAATACTTATTCAGAAAATGCAGAAAGAGAAAAGGTTTTAATTATCTTAGATACTCTTAGTATCAATTCAATGTAATGTATTGATATCATCACATGTGTTTGGAATTTTTATAGCATGAAACATATTATCTTCATGTCTAGCATTCTAATTCTGCATAATACATAAATATCTATTCGGAAAAATTTAAAAAGAGTTTTGTTACATTTGCCTGTTTGTTTTGAACATATCATTTTTAAATTTGCAATTATATATCTGCAATTACTTGTTTTCCAAATGTATACCATACAAAATGAGTAAACTGTGTAATAATTGATATTATTAAGTAATCCCTTTTACGGAGGCACACAATATCCCACTAGTGTTCTAACAATTGTACCAGAACTTTTTGTAAGTTGCAATGGGAGTTGATTTCATGTACGAGTACACGTCCTTCAAAAAAAAAAGTGGTAGGAGGGAATAATTGCCAAGTAGTCAATCCTAGTCTTCGCCAATATGCCAAATATGGCAAACTATAGACGGACTACAGGGCAACCCTACTGATCGGCCACAACAAATGATGGCCCAAGAGACACACTGTCGATGCATATATAATGGGACTGGTGTGATCGACAAGTCAACCAGCCAATCACGTTCCACCCCCACAAGAAGCACTCCACATACATCGACCTCTGACCTCCCAGGAGCGAATAGCTTAGCGGGGGCGGACCTCGATAACCCCGGCGTGGAACAGAGGAAGGAGAACGGGGTCTCTTCTCTTAAAAAAAACTCTCACGAAAATAACACGGAGCCTCTTTTTGGGAAAAATCCCTCTCCGTCTTTTCCCGACGATGATCCGAAAGGCGGCCGTCAGCTACCAGTAGTACTTAGAAACATAATCCAGTGTTACCCATCACACATGCGCTCCAGGCGTCCCGTCTTTGCTAAGGGCGGTCTTCCTTCCTCAAATGATCCTGAGACAACAGCCCTGATGAAACTACAAGTCTCCGAACAAACCGCTTTCGCCCGAGCATGCGAAAGTGCCAGGTAAAATCACTCCCAACAAGCAAACTCCTTTGAACTTAACATAATACCTGTGGGCCTCCTGTTAGGGAACTTAAGCACCTATCATTAATTGTATCGCCATTATATATTGATGTGTTTGATTGCTTTAATAAATGGATCACAACCCCTTACTCTGGATTCTTTAATAAAGATAAGAACCTGCTACCACTAATAGGGTCTCTGTCACGCACCATTCGCGATAACTTATTAGCCTTGGTAGGGCGCCTTAAATTCAACCAAATCAAATCATAGCGCATTACTACCCCTAAACTAATGCTCTAGACTGGGAATTTTTAATAGTAGCCAGTGGCTACTAGAGTGAAAAAAAATGGTAGCCACATTTGGATTTTTAGTAGCCAGTTTTAAATTTAAGTATATACGACAAAAAGAAAGTGCGATTTTCCACAAAAAAAAATGATTAAAGGCATTTTTGATATGAAAAGATTGACAGTAAAAAAAGGATCAAACCAAATATATAAGTATTGTGTGATTGGCCATTATTGAAAGGAGGAAATTATTTTTGTACATAAAGTTCACAATAATTTCGAATAATTCTTGACGTCGCGTGGCCCACGATTGTTCATGAAATTTACTCGTATCAGAATTGTTTAAATGAATAGTTGAAATCTTAATCAGCTGTAAATCAATCACATGTAAATTGCCGATCAAATCAATCACCTGTAAATTGCCGAGATCGTAAAACAAGATTTAAAAATCAAATTTGCATTTAAGATTTTCGTCGCCCAGCTCCATTTACATCAAACGGAGTCCGACTCAGTGACGTCAAACAAAACACCGGCCAATGATGATGGAAAAATTTCACTGCTGATGAGCAAAAATTGTCATCAAGTCTTTCTTCCCGACAGGATCAAATCGGAGCATTATATTATTAATATTTTAAAAATGCAGCTTCAGTATTAATAATTTGTTGAACAAAAAGGAAAAATTATGATCGCCACTTTTGGCGACTGGGGTTGGATTTTTAGGTAGCCACTTTCTATGTAATAATCGCCAGTTGGCGACTGGCGACCGCTAATCTAGAGCTTTACCCTAAACATTCAATGTATTACTATATCAACTCCTAAACAGCCAACAATCACAAGCACTGGACAAAACTCCATACACAAATAAATCAATGAATCGAAGAACGTAGATGCTTTCCAACTAATTTGTTCCAATGTGCTTTTGTGTAATGGAGCGAATTTCCAAGGCTTAACACTCCCTCGGGCCACTGAGAAATTATCCTAGCGATTAACTGAGGGTAAAGGGTTTAGCCGAATATTGTGATGTGACAAATAGGTTCTCTAAGAAAGAGTTATGGTCCTTCTGAGGGATAAGCAAATTGCCTAAAGTGTAGGCTTGTTTTCTCTGAATGAGAATGAAATTTTAATTTTTAACTAAAAATTTATATTCTTCCAGTTTTTTAAAGTTATATTTCTGTAGCTGATGATTGTAAATGACTCTTCCGTACTTCAAATTATAAAATTTGGCAAAGTCATAATATTAAAAAATTGTGTTGCAGGAAAAGCTGATTGGTGTAAAACAAAATGGCCATTAATTATTATCTCTACCATCGAATTGATTTTATGTAGTTAAATCTTTTTCTAAAGCAGATAAACATTATAAATTCTGGAATTCAGTCTAACTAGGGAACAGTTAACTGAAATTGCACTTAGTAAAAATTCCACTGCTACAAGCAACTTGTAACAAAATCAATATTCTAGCTTAGCTAACTGCTCTAATATAGTATCTATATGGAATGTATAGATCTTCAGTTTCTAAATAAAGTTGGGTTTTATCTTGAATACATATATTCTATTACAAATATTTAAGTAAATAAGAGAACTATTCAAATATCTGAACTATGATTTCAACTTCAAAATTCTATATTTTGATTTATTTTTCATTCCCAGTCACGTTTTATTCATGTCATCATTCTTTATTCATCTCATGAGCTGTAGCAACTCAATCTTTAAATTCTAATGCTCGTTGTCAGATTTTGACAAATGATCTGCATTCTAAAAATTAAAAATTTAAAAACGGTATTCTCGTTTCCAAATTATCATCAATTATCTTAATGCATTTCATTTACATTTTTCCTTAATTTATTTATAAGGCGCATTTTTTAGAATGCTAGTTATTTCCTAATGTAAAAATTAAATGCCCCCAAAAAACACGAAACATTAAAATTGAATCTTGTACTTACCTAAATTACGCAGATATAATTACGCAAAATGAAAAATATAATCTATGATCCGAAATACCAAAAGCAATTACGATTCCCACACGGGATTTATACATGCAAGGCAAACAAAATTAAAAAATATTTTAACGGTTTTTCTGCAATCCTTAAATAAATATATAAAACAAATCAACAATAACTTATTTCAGTATTTCCAATTCAAGCTTATTTAAAAATTAACTTATTATTGGAGTAACAAATAACCAAGAAAATATTCGAGTAACATTTACGTGCTTTTGTACGTGAATTTACACCGTTGTTTTATGAATGACATTTATTTTAAAATGTTGCTATTTGAATTTATGGCTGTAATTTATGTTCAGGATTACGGTTTAAAACATAATCTTTACGAATATTTTGTAAATTAATGATACGATTCAGCCAAATTTATTATTATGGTGTTGTATTATGTGGCTGGTGATCAATGAAAAACTGAAATGTGCATTATAAATCAGTTATATGGCACTGCCTTAGTTATAGATACTATAATGTAAGTTTTTTGGTCTTTTTAAAACGTAGTTTTAATTTATTTGTCGGATAAAAAAACGTTATTACAGGTTTAAATTATTTAAATTGGAAGTATTGTGAAAGTATATTGAACAAAATAAACTGTTTTTCAAAAAAAAACACCTCCAAACTCTTATTTAAGTACGAAATAATTAAGAATCGATTTTAGTATGTAAATGACAATATAAACTAAAGCATATTTAATTTGTAATATTAATTGTTTTAAATTAAATTTAGAAGCTTGAAAGCTCTTATAAATGTAGTATATAGTATTTATTATATTCCTATTCTTTTACATTAGGTAATACACCTATAACAATGTAGTGTAACGCCGTTTTCTCTGATTTATTAACGAATATTGCATTGTTAAAAGAAACTGTTGTTTTTACAGTTAAAAACTGTCAACTTTGGAGCCAGTTAATAACTGTTTTTACAGTTTAAATCTGTAAATTTAACAGGGAGAAACTGTTATTTTAGCAGGGACAAACTGTTAAATTAGACGTGCAAAGAGTCACGGGGTTGAGATCATCGTTAAGCACAAATGCCCAATAGTAGCCCTAGCGACGGAGCAATTACTTTGTCGCACACGGTTCAGTATTGGGCTCGCACCCATGAGGTTCCTGGAAGAGGTAGGGACCGGGACCAGTTTTGATCCAGGAACCTCATGGGTGCGAGCCCAATACTGAACCTTGTGCGACAAAGTAATTACTCAGTCGCTAGGGCTAGTATTGGGCATTTGTGCTTAACGATGATCTCAACCACGTGGCTCTTTGCACGTCTAATTTAGCAGTTTGTCCCTGCTAAAATAACAGTTTCTCCTTGTTAAAATTACAGTTTTCCTGTAAAAGAAAATTACAGTTTTCCTGTAAAAAAATTACAGTTTTAAACTGTAAAAAAACAGTTATTAACTGGCGCCAAAGTTCACAGTTTTTGTAAAAACAACAGTGCTTTTTTACAGTGTGCTCTATTATTTCTAATTTAGTAACCAAAAAGTTTAAAATTGATTATAAAATCATCTAACTTCAAAATTTTCATTGGCCGACGGTAAAGGAAGCAAAATAAATGGCCAATAATTAGCCAATATATAGCTTTTTTGCTTCTATATTATTCTAGAAAGAATGTCCCATGCAGAATTGAAAAATATCCTTTCTTTTGGAACCTCTTAAAGGCTGGCCTCACCTCGTGTTGTCGATATTTTCTTTCACACAGGACAACGAACTCAAGTATCTGTATAGCACTCCACGCCTTTGACACATTGACAAATAAGTTTTCCTGGGAAATGTATTGGCTTTGATATTAGCAGCGCTTTCGCATTAAAAACTGAGCTAAGATTTTTTTAGTGTTTTAGGTCTATGGCCTAGGTTTAAGTTATGTCTATAAAATTGTTATCAATAAAAAATAATTAGTCATATATCTTACTTGCAGTGTAAAATACAAATCTTTAATTCGTCATAAACTTAGCCATCATATTAGTAGTTTAAGTCAGAAGTTTAGTATAAAAATACTCATAGAATTATATAAATAATGAACTTTAATTGCTTAATATAAGTATGTATCATAACAAAATCAAAATATTAAAAGCATCGAAACTAATGAGTTTTAAACAAAATAATCAAAAAATATATTTTACTTAAGCCAAAACAAAAATAAAGAGTATAAAGCAAGATAAATAAATAATTAAAAAAAATTATTCTGTAAATGAATCGTATTATTTTACATTTCTCTTAAAAGTGCAGATTCAATTTGTGTCGAAATGAGGTTATACTTCCAATAAGTCTAAAGAGCTCCCTTCTAAAATAATACAATCTCTGTGCCCATGTTTATAATATCGACATAAGATAACCCCGAGATCAAAGCTATATGTAATTAACCCGAAAGACTTACAGCTTCATTTGGAGTTCATTATTTCTTGGTGTAAACAAGTATTTAGTTATTATTTTCGTTCCGAGATTACTTATTCTATTTAGGTTTTACCTATGACCTTTTACGTAAGTTTCATCATTTCAAGGTTGGTGGAAATGTGAGTTGCTCTTATTCAATTGCTCGAAAAGTCGTTTAAGAAACTTCGAACATTTGGTTACATGAAACTAATGGCATTTAATTTTGTATCATGTATGTGTTAATAGCTTTTGTGTTTCATCGTAACTTTTGTTTAAAAATAGTTTTGTAACAAAAAATAAAGGTATATATTGAAAAATAGTTCTACAATAAGTTTGTAAATTATTTCAATTGAAATTTTAATAAATATTTTACAAGGTAATCATCTTTTATAAATGAAAGTTAACCCTTTTCCCTATTGAAGCTTTCGTTACTGAGAAAAAGCCACAGTAACACCATTAATGAATATTAATATTATTTCACTGTGACGTAAAAATTAGCATTAGGGGGAGAGAAGGGGAACGGCGCCACCTTAAGGGAAATTGAATTTTCATGCAGAATTGCGTTGCAATTAATGTAAATTGTAATTAGCATAGCATACTACAGTTCATAACCTATCTTGTAGTGATTTTTTAAAATTTAAATCTTTAATAGAAACTGAATAAAATTGTATTTTTCTAAAACTCGCACAGTGGCGGGATTTCCCCGGTATCTGGGGTAATGCCGCCACATCAATAAACAAAGCAAATAATCTATAAATAATGGAAAATTACATAATAAAGCAATACATATAGAACTAAAATAGGTTTAATTAACTTTGGAATGGTAAATTGTACAGGGTACAGCTCTTTTATTAACTTTCTATGGGCAACTAACTATGCAGTTTTTTTTTTAAAGTTTCGTTGGTCTATTTGACCAGTTCAGTTATTCTTTTTCGGATACGTGGCATCTCTAACGAAAACTAATAGGTTGTAGGGCCAATATATGAAATTTCTATTTTACGGATTATGCCGCCATCCTTTTGCATGTGGCGGCATAACCCCAGAGTGATGTGGCGGCATTACCCCAGTAAGACAAAATAGCATAGACGGCTTGTTCAAAGAAAGGTAGTTAGCCTAGCGTTCAAACTAACGACGTGATAAAATAGACAAATAGTTGCTCTTTTAAATGATATATAACTGATTTATCTAACTGAGAGATAGCAGTCACTTATCGCTTAATTTCAGTAGGCTCAAGATTAGAAGAAAATAACTAAAAACCGTATTTTTTAAATAACTTAACAACAACTTACCGCACGGCCATTAGCGTCTATACTACAAATTACTTTGTTTCCTGCTACAGGTCAGCGCTCACAGCCCCCCTCCCACACACACCGCTGTCGAGATGCAAGGGGTGGCGGCATTACCCGAGGTGGCGGTATTCCCCTGCTCTCCCCTAAACGAGTTCTGAACTAAAATTTTAACACCTTAAGGTAGGCGAATACCCAAAATTTTAAAAATTTTACTATTGCTTTAATCTTTTCCGAATTTGGCATAGTGATTTCAAATATAATGAATAATACTATTTAGGCTTTTGTTTTTATTTAAATGTAATTTATTTATTTTAAACGGTGTTTTTCTACTAAAAAAAGAGGTTTACGATAACAAGTCTACCACATTGAATTTTCATCCTATGAACATTTATTATGTGTTTAATTCTTCGTTTTGAACCGATACATTCAATGACCCTCTAGAGTTACATACAAATTACAAGAAAAAAAATTATTAAGAAAAATGTTATAAATTAACCACACAAAAAAATGATTTTTTTTATTAACTTACACTTGGACATTTAAAAAAAATACACTTGTATACTTACACCAGATGTTAGAGGTTCATGGCACAGATATATATTGAAATAGCATCTGTGAAAAATTTCAGGTAAATTAATGTAAAACTTTTTATGCTAGAAGTGTTGGCGTAAACCCTTTTTTTAAGCTGAAAAACACCGCTTAAAATAAATCAATTATATTTAAATAAAAAAATTGCCCCAAAAGCATTGTTCATTATATTTGAAAGCACTATGCCAAATTTGTAACAGATTAAAGTTATAGTAAAAATTTTAGAATTTTGGGTATTCGCCTACCTTAAGTTTTCATTTTCAAAATTTCGTTTTCATTTGCATCTCTAACAATATATACTAAATAAATTATCGTTACATAAATGAGAAGTAGTGTCCAGGGTTTTTTATGACTCCAGATTATCCAAATATAGATTAACGCTACATCACACATCAATAGTTAAATTGAGGTGCAACGTTACTAAATAGGCATCAAAAACATGAATACTACCATCAATTTTATAAAGTAACATTTAAAAATTACAGTATACTACTTTTCATTACATATTAAAATATTCCTTTATTATATCAAAATATTCAGAACTCGAATCGTTGAACGTATAAAGTACTAAATACGAACCAATTATACAATAACAATTAATAAATTCATATGTTAACATTTATCATTTAACTCATTACTTATGGTCTTGCCATTTCGGACATTTCCATTACGATACAATTTGACCGTGTTCACCTCAAACAACATTATGCGTCCAGGACTATATTCCCGAATATAAATAATGCTTTGCGTCTAATGTTATATCCAAAGCCATACATCAACAAGGAAGAATTGACTCCCAGCCATATAAATTTATCGTCCGACCGCTTAACTTGTAAATTAAATGGACCAGCTAGTCTGGTAATGGTAATCGAATGCAGTAGGGTAAATTAGATCGCTTGTGGTCCCCGAAATATTAATAGAAGACGTAGACTGCGACCGTTTAGGGATGTTCTATGACTGCAGGCCTTTTTGTGTATTGAAAGTTATGGATTGGGATAAGCTTGTATCAAGAAAAGTGAGTTAGATGTTACGTGGTTTATGTCCTAGTATGTTAAGTTACAATGCGAAAAATGTGTAGTTACTAATTAATTTTTCTATAGAAATATATACTTCATTTTTCTATAGCAATGTATACTTTTTTTTGTAGTAATGTATATTTAAATTTTCCATGGTAATATACTCTTCACTTTTCTATAGTAATATATGCATAATAACGTTTTCTTCGTTCGTATTATTGTTACGTTCTAATGGGGTGCTTCACGGAAGATCTGGCAACAGCTTCGCAACCTTGTTTTCATTTTTCCCGAATTACTTTTGTTTTGGTTGGTTGGTAGATATTCAGGTAAGTGTTCTTCGTAAACACACAAACCTGAATATATCTCTTCAAACCAACCAAAACAAAAGTAATTCGAGGAAAAAATGAAAATATGACCGCGGAGCTGTTGCCAGATCCTCAGTGAAACAAGCCCTTACTCATTTTCCACATTTTCACCCTGTTGCTTAAAATACTTCAATTAAATTACTTCTTAGTCAGTATCCTTTCATTTGACCAGCCTCTCTCCTCAATACACTTACTCCATTCGTTATATACTTTTTATATCATTCCAAACTAGTTTATTTATTCATATACTTATGAATAAAAAAACATGATAGATTTATATCTTTTTCGATAAATACATATCATTGCTTGTCCAGTGCTACCATAAAATTAGCACTATTATTCCATTATGTTAGAATACACTCATACTACTTACTGTTTAGCATTTCTAGTTATGGTTCATCATATCACAACACCATAAAACACCCGAACATAAAAACATTTTTTCTTTGTGTGGCTTTCACCAGGTATTCTTTTTATTTGACTAAGGCGGCAGTGGACTCAAGTCTACAGAGCCAGAAAAGAGATTCTTATACGATATGTACTTAGTCAAAAAGAGGTCCAATCTTTTGACCTTGTTCGACTAAGAAATATGGAATAATATAGTTGTTATTCACAATACCTTATACCTTATTCAGTTATGTTTCCTGGGCATGATAAGATATTTTGTTGGGATAAGAATGTTATTTCAGTTGTATGTTCTGTATGATATAAAACTGCAGGTTGGTGTTTGTTTTTGATGTGTTTCTTTTCTAAGCGTATGCGACTTTTGTTGATGGAAAAAATTAAAATAATTTTAGTGTTTTTTTTTATATTTTCAAAATGGTTGTTTTGAGTTTCTTACCCGTTTCTAAGAGTGTTGATTCTGCAAAATTTGTTTTTGGTAAATAGTTTATCTGTCATTCTGTCTGAAACCACTTTACACTGCTAAAAAGTTTGGTGCAAGATTGCACCGTAATCCTAGATCGTTCTAGCTTCCAGCAAAATATGGGACTAATTACAATGGTTCACTAATAATACAAAAAATACTGGCTGATTAATGTTTAAGAATAATTAACAATCAATGAGGTCGAGGGGAGTTTCGTTAGGAAAAAAAGTCAAGCTATCTAGTTTTGCAGCACCTTTTATTCAAATAACTCTTATTTGTTTTGGTTGATGATGGTATTTAGATTGATGAGTTTTTGTTTAAAGAAATAGTTATATACACTCTACGACATGTCACATATGTTTCTTCGGATATGCTTTTAATGGTGATGTTTCGGTTGGCAGACGTTTGTTTGAAAAACCAGACTATTTACTATTCAAAAAGTTATCGTGATAAGAAAAGTATTTAAAATTCTTATTGGCAATTTGACTTTATACATTTTTTAAAAAGAAAATGGTAAAGAGTTTCTATATTAATCATAACGGCTGGACCAAGAGTAATAAGTCAACAACAACAAATCAAAGTAAAAATTGCTAATTAAAAAATATTTTTAGTATAGCGTATTTTTTTAATATACAAATTAGAACTTTCGTTAAGATTGTTCTTAAATAAAATAAGTTACAACAGCCTCTTCAAAAAAAAAAAAAATGTCTTATAAGCTGAGTAAATATCATCGTTTGAACTGCGTTTTGCGTTCATATAATAGACGTGTAACAAAATGACATTTTTTGCAAATTTGCAAATTCGGTAAAACAAAATCTCAATGCAATCTTTTTTTTTTAACTTTTTAATTTCATACCCAAAACCGTTATAAACTTAGTTTACTAAAACACTCCAAAAGGATCCAATTTTTACTTTGAAAATAAAAAAAGATTTTCGTCGTAATTTAAAACAGCCTCAGGACTTTTTATCCTTATAATCCAAGCCAAAATAAATGAATCCTTACTATAAAAATGAATTAAGTCAATTTTAAACAATATGTTACCGTTATAACCTGGAATCAGCAAAAAACAAGAATTAACTAGTGAGAACTAGTTTTAACTAAAGCCATTCGTGAAAACTAGTTTTCTCTATCCTAAAACTAGATCCTACTAGTTAATACCGGTTTTACAGCTAGTTTTTACCAATTGCATTGGTTAAAGCTAGCTGTAATTAGCCAAATCTAGAATTATCTAATATGTTTTATATAAAACTAGAATTTTCTGCGAATGCTTGACTTTTTATTTATTATGTACGTTAATTTTATAATCTTATTTCGAGAATAGAGTCCTTAAAAAACTCGATATGTACGGTTCTTAATGGAGTATCTTCCAATATCCAAACGCTCTTATTTCACTTCAGCCCAATAATTAACAAAACTAATTCAAACCTATTATCCTAAATCGTGCTATTTTCCTTTAATTCTAGTTTTATCTATAATAAGTGTGTCATAGTTAAAAGTAGATTTTACCAATTTATTAGTCAAAACTATTATAGTATTAACTGACAATATCTGGTTTTAGCTAGGATAAACAAGTTTTAACTAATGACATTAGTTAAAACTAGTTTTCACTAGTTCATTCCAGTTCTAGGTGGTTTCGGGTTTTAACGGTAACATATACTATATTAATTCAATGTGCAAATTATTTGCCATTACATTAGCGATAAGCAATTAAATATTTACTTCTACATAATATTTGTATGCACATCAAAGTCAGCCAGAGGTTTTAAGCCCTTATATCTTTTATTACATGAACTACTGTAGTATGAGACATTTCATAAAAAAATAATAAATTTGGAGAAATTTTTAAATATTCATATTATATTAGTAATCTTTCGAAATTTACTTTTAGCAAGTAGAACCAATTAGGCGCTTCGTAAGAGAAAAAAACTGGCCAATTAATGCAATTATTAAATTAACGTAAATTTTACTCTCACAATATTCCCGTGAATTAACACCATTTCCATTTCTGACGAATGAAAATGAGCATGCGTAGTAAATTCAAAATCATAAATGATTCGTTAAAAAAATGTAATATTCCAGCAAAAAAAATTTCAGTAAAATCTCTGTTAACTGAACGAATAATGCTTGAGAGCGCTTCCAAATAAAACAAACAATGGCTCTATATAAAATATGAAACTAGAAGTAAGTATCTGAAAAATTTCCAAAATACCTCACGAAATTGTCTCATTTTCGCTCCAAAACTTTCAATTAAGCGGCCGTAATTTCCAAGCCAAGCGCGGAGTTTAATCATCCAGTGGTAAGCGCGAGAGTCATCTACAGCAGACCGGTAAATGAGTTCTCTTTATCCGATTTAATTTTTAATAAAATTTCTGTTATTAAAAATAAGATGTATGAAAAAGAGCAGAGTTTTCTGAGATGATTTGACAAAAGCTTATCAGACCCTTTGAAAATATTAATATTTATATGAACCTGGTTGTAAAATTAATATATTGAAAGTATTTTCAGAAAAGTTTTATTGCGATGTCAGAAAAGCTCGTTTTGTTACACTAAACTGTCTTATGTATGGTATGGTATGATATGGTACTTCACACCATATATATTCCAGCTTGTGTACTTGTTAGAACCGCTTATAAGCTTTTGCCAAGTGGGACAGACACAGAAAGAATTTTACAGTCACAAAGAAATAACACATAGACAAATAACCATAGTTATTGACGGTCACAAACATCCATGCCTTACCGGGATTCAAACCCGACCTAAGCAGCTCCAAAGGCTAGAGTCCTAACGATTGCGCCTGTCTTATGTATTTCACAAACCATTTCTGTTTTGATCCTTGACATTATAGTTTTCGTTGAATTTTCCTCGGCCTGTCTGACATAGTTAAAAACGATCCATTTGACTAATGGCCTTTGAAAATTTAGTACTAGAAGTAGAGAATGGTTAAGATTCTTCCCTGAAAGTCCCCAGGAGAGGATTTTGACCTTTCGCGCGTGGGCATAAGACTTCTTGCTTTCAAGACTTTCAAAGCGGCCGCTTTCCAATCGTAAAATCGCTGTTTGAGAGGCTCTGTCACATTTAAGTGCAAAAGAAGATACATCCTGGGTGTTTTCATTTACACCAAGGATGGACAAACATTTTTGTTTCGTTAATTTGCGAAACAAGTGCTGTTTTTGCAAGGATAGTTTCACCACGCATGCTCAATTGTTGAGCCTCTTGCTACCCTATGAAAGATTTATGCTGGTACACTCTAAAAAATGAATGCTCAAAAACGACGAAATTTTCCTTAATTTTAAGGATACCATTACTGGCAAATGCTCCGAGTTTTCGTTTCCTCAAAGTGAGGAAATTTGAATCGTCATATTTATGAGGATTTGAATGTCGTCTAATCTAAAGAAATATTTCGTCATTTTCGAGCATGTGAGTACAACAATGAGATTCTGTTTCCTCAAAATCAAGATACAGAATCGTCAAATCATGATCGTAAAAGTGAGGGTTCGCGTTTACTCAAAAGTCACGTGATAGTTTGACGAAACAATCCTCAAAATTAACGAAATGAGGCTTGAGGATTCATGAATCGTCAAAAATGAAAGTGTTATTTCTGAGAGTGTAATAATAAGAGTGAACCTACCATCCAGAGTTCTCCGGAGACATTTTCCCTCTGAAATAGAGAAAAACTGGACGGGATTCGCGTCAACTTGGCTATTTGGTTCTTGACAGACGCAATAAGAAACCCTCACCCAGTTTTTTAGGCATCCACTTTAAACGAATAGTTCGCATACCCCACGGAAAAAGGTTGCCACGAAAACACTTGACTTCTAAATAACAAGAATAAGAAAAAGATAAACAAAAAGATATCATGACTTTATAAGGATAATTAATAATGATGTGATTAAAAAAAACAGAAATTCATGATTTTACAAACCAGGGTTTTAAACCTGAGACCTGAATGGGTTCAGGCAGTTTTCGTTAATGCAAGGTAGGAAGTCTGGGAAATTTCTACAAACACAATTATATTAACACTTTACCTACGGGCGTCGACTGACCCGTAGACTAAAAATCTTCTAGACCAGCAACTTAATCTAATGCCTAGCTCTTCTAACGTGTCGAAAGCAACTAAAACACTATTAAAGGTTGATTTGTTGATTGGCATAATTTTACTTTCAATTGTAGGGCTACTGTTTCTTCGGAATGTTCTCTGTTAAAAAAAAGTTACCCACTAGTGATTATTTCAACCGTTAGTCATCCTTTTACATCGGACCTTTTTGACTATGTGAACAAATAACATTTTGAGTTAATTGCATGACACAAAATTTGCATAAGGGTCCGTCTTAATATTAAAAATGTTACGAACTTTAAAATTTTCAATGGCAACACCCAATTTTAATTACTTAGAAATGTGAAAAACCCTCGAAAACCCCTAAACCTAAGTTTTTGTTACATTTGGATGAATGTTTGACAAGTTATTCAATCGAATCACTTGTGGATCTTTGGGGGACCATGTCTAAAATGACAAGCGTAGTCAGTCTGTAGGTTTATTAATGGAGAAAAAGAAGCACAAGGTCAAATATCTTGAGGATGGGCCTACGAGGGATATAAAAGTCAATGAGTAGCTGTATATATTCAAAAATAAAGTCGAAAATAAGTTGTAGTAAAAAATAGATCCCTATCGTCACTTGATAAGGGTTCCAAATTACGAGATGTCATTGGCTCTGTTAAATTTCCTAAAGGTGACTGCAAATAGGCAGCCAGAAACCATTACATTAGTTCCCTTAGACACAAAGGGGGCGCGTTAGTTTCTATGTCAATTTCAATGTAGAAATTCTCCAATGAGAGTTTGAAACTTAGAGTGTTCTTAGTCTATGGGTCAGTCGACGCCCGTAGGTAAAGTGTTAAGATGATATTCGCATTGCATGAGGATACATGAACAAAACAACGTTGATTCTTGACGCAATCATGCTTGGCACTTGGTCATGTATCTTCAATCGGCGCTTGGGTCACGTATCTTTAACATAAAGAAACCGAAATCAGCTGAGAGTCAGTTGGAATTCTGCCAAACCATGCCGGCGAACTGTAACAGAGGGAAATTGAAAATGATAAGAAGCCAACGTCATGTAATGTGTTCCGCGATTACTGGCTTTTTTGTTGCTTTTTGTGGTTCCTCTGTTTATGGGTCTGGATGAGAGGGAAAAGTTAAGTATCATCATCATCCAGATTGGAATACCTTTTTATATATATTTTCCCCGTTTGCGTGTGAGATTTAAAATGATGTTACGGCGGTCGTAAGTTGGAAAGGATTTTTTTCGAAAAGGAAAAATTTATATAAAAGTGCTTTTTTTATTAAAGCTTTAAGAGATTGAAAAGTAGAGTATGTTTTAATGGGGGAATATGGGCTACGCTTGAAAAGATAAAATTCCGAATAAAATACGGGTACTTGAACTGAGATTGCTTTATTAGCTTTATTGAATGGAAGAACTCTATAGCTTTAGACAGAGCAGTTTAACTTATTGAACATATCAAACTCTGTTACACTGTGAACAATTTTGTGTTTGCTTTTACCATAATAATGGTTCCTAGTAGCTGCAACGGCTGTGTGGTGAAATTTTTCACCATATTTCCGGTATTCAGTCGCACCGTTTTTCAAGTTTTGGAAAAAAGAAACCTGAGGAATGGTATAACCCAATACCGAAAATATTTTGAAACCCTTCACCACACAATCGCTGCAGATATTAGAAATCCTTATTGTAGTGAAAGCAAGCACAAAAGTTTTAACAGAGTAGTACATTTGCCATAATCATTAGGGGTTAGTCAAGTTCTTAGTCTAAATAAGACATCCAGAGTGAAAATACATTATGGATGTTTATTATTGTTATGAAATTATGAACATTACAGTAATCATATTATATTATGTAACATTTCTACAGAAGATCCTAGGTCTAACCCGTTAGCATTTATTGGTTTACTGGGAGTAATTTGTACCTGATGACTTTGCAACCAGGTCCCGCAAAGTGTCTTCTCCGAGTGCATGGGCGATGTCAGCATTATAAAACTACAGAGCTTGTAATATAATATATAATACAATATTAAATATATATGTTTTCCATGAGCATTTCTGATTTTAAAAAAAATAATGTTTTTTTTTTTCATTTAAGCATCTCTTAGATATCTAAAAAACTTTATTCATTAACTTCGTTCTGACTGATAAGCAGTTTGGTTTAAGTGTCATCTTTTTTTCTTTTTGCAGCATGAGACTAAAATTCAAAATTTTAAGCAAAAAATTAGTTTCTTCAAATTTTCTTAAATTTTTTCTGTTCCAGATGATTGTAAATGACTGTTCCACATTTTAAATTTAAAAAAATATGATTATGGATAACTGCTCCATATTTCAAATTTAAAAAAAATAAGTGTGTTGCAGGAAAGCCTTTTAGTCAGGAGACAGGTCGGTCTGGGATACGTCTACCTGTATCCCTCAAAAGGATAAATTCATAATCAAATGCTTTTACTTAAAAAGCAATTTTATATCTAATAAAAACCTTTTATAATATATTTTATAAATCAACATAAATTAGTTAACTCAATAACTGTATAGTACATGGGTAAAATCAGCCATTATTTCATCCGGAGACGATAAGTGAACCACGGTCTTTTGAGAAACTGTCTGTCACAGCTATTCGGCTTAAATGTAACAAAATTACCCTAAAAGCATTTAGTTTGTTAAAAGCTTTCTTTTAAAACAAAATCAAATTTGCTTACTTGAGTTTTATTAAGTACCTTTTTATTTAAAAAAAAGCTTTTTACTACACTCTTCACGATATTAAATGCCTTTAGAATTATATATGATTTGTATATATTGCCTTTAAAACTGTCTTGAATGTTTATAAAATATACAGAAGTAATTTACTATCTATAAATCAACCAAAAACCTGTATCACGTATTTTTGTTAATGTTTTTCTCTTAACCACGAATATCTTCAAAAATTGTAAGAAAATGTAATATTATTCTAAAAAATTGGAAGAGAGTCTACAAAAGTAACATGACCCTTGTATTTTAAGGAACACACACGTTCTGATGCAAAATACAATGTTTTTATTTACTGTTTGTGGTTTAAATCCAACAATGGCTTAACAGTTTCCTTTTAAAATATAGATACATGGAGGATAGCCGGTCCACTGGTGCAATGGTTAGTGTACTAGCCTTTGGAGCTGCTGGGCTCGGGTTCGAATCCCGGTAAAGGTATGGATGTTTGTGTTTGTCAATAAATGTTGTTATTTGTCTGTGTGTTTGTGTCGTCCTTCTTCGTGTGTCTCTTGTGACTGTCTCTTCTGGCGAGCGGGGTAATGGGCTATATAGCCTACGCCCTTCCCTTCTAGAGGGTGCAATCACTGTCATTTGTCAAACATCAAGGATAAAATCTTTTGATGGCTCTTTTTAAGGAGGGGATTAGGGGGGGGGGGGGGGGTATTTTGAATTCTGCCGTATTTTAGCTTTCTCTGTCTCGGTCCAAAATAAGTTTTCAATATAAAATTTTTAATCATCAATTTTTCATCAAATAATATACATCTGTAGCACAATGTTTAAAAAAATACGTGTAAATTTTAAAATGCATATTTTTTTAAAGGTTATAGTAGCTCGTAGAAACACTAACAATCAACGTACGGGTCTTTGAGCTTGTGCCCCCTAAAATGGCCAGATTACATTTTATCAACTAACTATATATTATAAAATTTAGAATATTGACGTAAGAAAATTTCATGCTTTGGAAAGTTGTTCGAGTATATATTTAACTTCTCGATGCATCTGAAGGTCCAGCTATTATCCAAAAAAATAGCATTATCATCTTTAAAAGATTAAAAAAAAGAAAAAAAAACTTTCTTCAATAGACTCTCATTTCACAAACTCGTAATAAATATTTTTACGTAAAAATATCGGTATTAGTTTCTTTGGGAACCAATTTACTATTTCGTAAATTAGAACATCACAAAAACAGTCTATATTGTATTAACTCTTATTTGTTAGATACAATCAAGATAGCCTTAAGGTAGGCACATTTACTATTTTTTCTCTTCCTTGATTGGTTCCTCGTGTCCACGTGATTAACAATAATATAAAGACAATCAAGGAGAGGGGAAAAGATAAGTCCTCAGGACAAAATCATTCGTGTAGACTCACGTTCAGTGACTCTCCAGTTGAAAAACAAATTCGTAATCTTTGTTATACTTTCCACTATTTTTTGCTAAAAACATATGAAGGGTCTAGTTGCATACAAAACTCACATTATCGAGTATATAACTAGGATTTAGGGCACAGCCTTGCGGCTCAGTGGCTGAAAGGTCTAACGCATCCGCCTCATAAGCCCAAGATTGCGGGGTCGATCCCCGGCTGAGTCACCGGATTTTCTGGATGGGAAAATCCTGGGCGCGCATGTCATATGATTATGTGGCATGTAGAAGATCCCTGGAGGGTCCATTTGGCTTGGATGGATTCTCTCGGCAAAACTAAATCTCGGCATACTTCAACATCCACAGAGACCTCAGATTCATTGTAATCTGGGCGTCAAAATTGGTAGCGAAAGTCCCCTACATGGTGCCACAAAAGAGTGGCTCTCAGTTCTGTGGAACATGCCGAGTCTGCAAAGGCTTGACTGCCAATATTGCAGCCCCATTATAAAAAAAAATTTAAAAAAGGCCCAGCATATTCATTGGCGGCTTTTTAATATTTTTTTTGTCATGTATATCTGCATTTAAATTACAAAGAATATGCTTCGTTTAAAAAGATTTTTCTCTTAATTTAGATTTTTCTCTTAATTTAGATTAAGCGATTACATTTGCATCTTGGAGTTAAACTTTATTATTTTTATTAATGCTGAGATTCGGCTTTTTACGATGGCAAATTCAATTGAACGAAATCGCCTAAGATTGGATCAGAATCTATATCTACTTTGTAGAATGTGAGTTTTGCACAAATAGACACTTTCGAGAAAAACAAACACAACAATACCACTGTTTGGGGACGCGTAACAACTTAATAAGTACTTTTTTGTCATTTCAAATAATAAATTTTGCAGCTCACGTCTTTAATGGTCCATCTCCAATAAAAGAAACCTTTAAGATAACTGTTTACATCACTCGAAACTTTTATTATACACCATTTATTACCAACTTGAAGTTTTGCACATGGCAACGCTTTCAGACCAATTTTCACTAAGTATCATCACGTAAGCATCTTTTTTTCCTTTTCTAGAAATTAAAAAAATAATAATAATAAGACTTAACTCAGTTCTGAAATTTTATTTCCAAAAGTCTCGTACACTAAATGTTTTCAGAATAGGTAGTATTTCTCTTAGTAATGAGCAATTTCCGCTTGGAGAAGGGAGAAAATGGCCGATTGCTACAGTTTTAAACTGCATTAGGATTATTTAAATTTCTTTCATTGGAAGGGCAACTGAAAAAGAGAGTTGTGACGTCATAGCCTAGTGCGGAATGTCCTACGGAAATTACTAGGTGATGTTTTTTAAGAACTGCAAAAGTATAAAAAAAATTAGAAAAAGAACGCTGCAAGACAGACCTAGTACTATAAATATTTCCGCTGCATTTTAAAGCAAAAGAGAGCACATTCAGATTGCAAATCTTTGCGACTGCATTTTTTAAGTGAAGGAAAGTAAATTTCGAATGTATATCTTTCCGAATACATTTGAAAAGAAACGGTACATAGAAACCCGCAACTCAGAACGTAGAAACAAAAGAAATTTATAACCTACAATTGGTTTTATCTTTTTGAAATTTAAATAACTTTAGAAATACTTTTTAATACCACATCATTTAACAGTTTAGTGTAAATTTGTTCAAGGGATCAATTGACCAATAAGTTTTCAACAACAATAGTGCAAAATTAAATGGAAAAACTGACTTGTGTTTATAAACTTTAGGGATACCCAAATTACATTGTTTTCATTTTTCACAAAATTTTGATGTTATTTTATTTGTGCACAGTACTGTAGTGAAACACCATAAATTAGCATCCCACTTTATATATCGGAAGATGTCACGCGCGCAAATATTCATTTATTGTCTGTGTGAAACATAATTTGTAACTTTTGGCAACAGTGTCTGTGTGAATTTAATGTAAGTGTTCTTTTTTCTTTTAAATAAATTTTGTTGGTTTTTTTCTGTCGTTGAAACGTTTTTTAGCTACTGTTCCTTTTACTTAAGTTTTGCATATTTGCGACAGTACTAATATTGTAGGTACTGATATTTTTGATCATTAAAAATAAAAAAAAAATATTGTGCAGCCCTTTCCTATAATAAAATTTAAAAAACAGCTATCCTTATACTTTTGAGACGCGCTGTACCCGTTAGGCATTAGGAACTCGCATACCCAATTTTAAGTCTATAGCTCTTTTAGTTCGAACTGTATTGTGGTCTCA
Organism: Hylyphantes graminicola; assembly: GCA_023701765.1. Taxonomy (NCBI): domain Eukaryota; kingdom Metazoa; phylum Arthropoda; class Arachnida; order Araneae; family Linyphiidae; genus Hylyphantes; species Hylyphantes graminicola. The sequence continues at coordinate 42,064,263 of CM043115.1, read as the reverse complement.
GAGAGGCAGAAAGAAGGGCAGGCTGTTAAAAAACCACTTCCTTAGAATCAACACACTTCCAAACGTGTAGAAAAAACAAAATTTGCATTTTTGACCCCATCGTAATACCTTCATTGTCTCATAATACGTATTAGGTAATTGAAAGTTAACTAGATATAAGCAATTATTTTATTGTGTTAAAAGTGAAAGAGAGTACATGGAATTTAGAACTGTATCATTTAATACAGTTTAACGATGCTTTAATCAAGGTTATGTTAAATGCTTGTTTAAGCCTATGATATCTATTACCTTATAGTCTTTGGGCTTAGGTGGTATTTAATAGCCATTGTCCGTGAGGGGCTGGGGAGCCCAGTCAGTAAGACGCTTGCCTTGCATTGGAAAAGTACCAGGTTCAGGTTCGGGCATTACCAAATTACTGCCGGCCTATAAAATGGTCTGTGGAGTCATTTACGACGAATGTACCCCGTGTAGAGGGGGCACGTTAAATACTCTTCAAAGTCTCTATGCTGGTTAAGGATGTCGTAAGAAGTTGCTTGGGGTGTCTACTGTCGACTCGGGTGTTGGATCATCACTTGTCGACAACATCCCTTGCATAGTTCTAGTGCTACGCTTATTCTAAACAACCATAGTGTGAATCCCAGCTAGCACACCAAATAAACTCAGTTCTCATTTTATAGACACCAGATAATAAGTTTGTTTAGGACCATCCACCTGATTCGTATATGAGCCTGGTTCAACAATATGGAGAAATATAACCAGCACCTCATCACAACGAGAAATCAAGGTATCTGGGGTTTATTTAGCTTCATTATTAGTTATTAAAAATTTCAATTGAAAAACGTTTCATTCTCACTATTTTTGGTTTGAAAGGTGGTTGAACTTCTCTGTTTTCGATTTTGTTCTTGTCGATTTACTTTAGGTACTGGCAATTTTGTGTATAAAATTACTAATTAAATTCTGATGCTTTATACATTTTAAATGCACATTTCATATGGTCATTTAATCGTGCGCTTTTTAAGTCTTAAAGACAACTCCATTTAATATTTTCAACTACTGTTATATAAATATGTCTATCACACATGCCGACCCAGCGGATGAATGGTTAGTGTGCTAGCCTTTGGAGCTGCTTTGTTCGAGCTCGAATCCCGGTCAGGCATGGTTATTTGTACTTGTCAATAAATGTTGTTATTTGTCTAAGTGTTTGTGTCGTCTCTTTCTTTGTGTGTCTCTTGTGACTGTATCATTTCTGGGGTTGAATACAATAGACCCAAGTTCGCAATGTTCGGCGAACTTGCCCCCCACCAAAGAAGTCATAAGTCATGTTTGTGTTTGTCAATAAATGTCATTATTTGTCTATGTGTTATTCCTTTCTTTGTGACTGTTAATATTCTTTCTGTGTCTGTCTTACTTGACGACGGCTTAATTAGCGGGTCTCTGATCAAGCCCACAAGCCACATATATGAGACGAAATTCCTAAACCCAATACTTACAAGTCCTATTAGTTACTTTCCACTATTTAAATATCACACATTTCCTTAATTCCCGATACAACTTTGTATAATTAGTTTTTCCGAGTTCCAAACCCACGCGTCCCATACCAATGCGGCTACCTTGAACTCGCGTTTAAATGCGCAGTTACTTGGTAGTTCAATCAGCGTGGTTTACCTTACAGAGCCCCTTTTTGACTCATCATCAAATCTCCAGAAATTTCTGACCACGTGACCGCCACTGAAGCAACACAGCTTTTTTTTTTACCTACGCACTTCTCAACCCGACCCCGAACTGCATGCAACTTTGGGCTCCCCGCCCAACCCGAATAAACTAAGTCTTAAAACCTGCCTTGATACTCTTTGTAACACAACATGTTACATTATATATGTACCTGGTAGTTGTAGTAACCCTGTAATATCACACATTACATGAAGTAATGAATTTTCTTAAATTGTCTGAAGGTTTCAATAAACATTTTTATGAAAATAGCTTATTTTAAATCTTTTTATTTAAAAGAGAAAATTCCGCCTGTTTCTATCCGTCTGTCTGTCCTTTCCCCCTCTCCCCCTCCCTTTTTTTCTAAGGTGTATAAATTTTGTGCGAAAGTAATTCTGTGAAAGTTACTGTTACAAACGTACTTGTCTTTCTATAAGAATTACAGAAAAGATCAAAATAACAGAGAACTAGGTTATTTTAATTATTTTATAACTTTTGTTAACTTTCATTTTCAAGAAAATTTTACAACAATGTTGTTCATAATTTATTTTAAAACAAGTGAAACTTTTAGAACAATTGTTATAAATGAAAAATATGGTGCATTGTTCTACCGATCTTGATCTTAATCATTCAGTTGCCCTCCATAGTTCTTCAATCTACTCACCGAATACTCAGCCTAAATAAAAATACGCGAATAAAGCAAACACTCCATCGGCAACATGCAGCGATTCTTTGAGATTTTCAGCGATGGCCCTTATAAAGATTTGGACAAGTTCTCCGACGCGAAATTGCTCTCGGAAGACGGCGTCACATTTCAAGTTCACCGAATTCAGCTTGCCATAAAGAATATCTATTTCAAGGCAATGTTTTGCGGTAATTTTCCCAACAGAGCTGATGTTCTTTTGAAAGGCATCGACGGAGATACTTTGGAACAAGTTCTGTTCTATCTTTACACCAACAAAGTTGTCTTGAATCACGAAAATGTCATGGATTTGTGGATCGCTTCGGACTACTTCCTTGCTGATTCTCTGAAAGAAATGTGCAGAGATTTCGTTTTTCAAGAACTAGATGAAGACAACTGCCTCGGAGTCTTTTTGACTGTCTGGAACATCGAGGGACTTGGACTTGTCGAAGAATGCGTCCGCTATCTAGTTGTTCACTTTCAAGACGTCATCTTGGATTGTTCACCAGACTGCCGCATATCTTCTGAAAGAACAAGTGTGGAAATTTTGAAAGATTTGCCATTCGACGCTTTAAAAAAAGTTCTGGAAAATAAGAGCCTCAATGTCCCGGATGAAAGAAAGGTATGGGAAGTCATATTAGCCTGGTTAGAAAACGGCAACAGCAACAAATATCAACATATCCCGGAATTGTTGAAGAGCATGTATATGGACGATTTAGATGAGTTACAGGCAACTGCAATACATAAAGTAGTCACAAACCATTTTTCCTTAAATAAAGAATCTGGTATTTCTCAGAATTTGTTCGAAAACTTTGCGTATGGATCCAGAGTCCCACATAATCTCTATTTCGTGGCGCATCACAGCATGATCAGCAACAATATTTATTTGGATATTTACCTCACTTTTGATGACAAATTGGATGTTTGGCGAAAATGCGAAGCAAACCTGGCTTTGTGCCCTGACTGCCTTGTTCAAATCGGCTACAACATCTACATGTTTGACATTTGGGAAAATAGAACTATGGTCTTCAACTTGTTGGATTGCAGCAGCAGTCCCATGCCTCCCCATTCCGTCGACCGCCTCGATTACTTCATCGTTTCAGTGTTGGACCACATTTACTTGTTAGATGGTCCCAAGGATGGTTTCGACCCCACATGCATCTGCGAACGTTTTGATCCGGTTGCCAACGAGTGGCACACCGTTCCCCAAATGCACCCTATGGATCTTACTGCTGCTGTCGCCATGAACAACTGCATCTACGCCATTGGCCTGGATTGGCCTTTGTATGATGATGGAGGTTTTCTCAACCTCTCCGGGATGGTGCAGGTCTTCAACCCGATGACCGACGAGTGGCATGCCATCGAAGAGCCCGGATATGTCGAAGATTCTACCACTGTTGTCTACAAAGGGAAGTTGTACTACATAGGCCTAGATTCCAGACTGCTAACAGCAAAAATATACAACCCGGAGAAAGACACATGGACACTCCATTCACATTCAGAATTGCCATTCTCCTATTTTCTTCCGAAGGCTATCGAGATTGCGGGTCTTCTAGTTGTCCATGAAAACTGCTTAGGGGCCAGAGAGTTTAGTCTTATTTCTCCTCCCGTGTTCTTTGACGAAGAAGCAGAAAAATGGGTCGTAATCGACGAATCTTCACCATTATTCAACATACACTTCTACCAGTTTTGCAATATCAGCCAACCGGACATCGTAAAGGATCTTGTAAGGAAAAACAGGCGTTCCAATGTTGAGTGGGTCAAAAGCTACCTTGCTTAGAAACTTTTCTTTCGTTAAACCACATTAAAATTGCTTGCTTTTCAAAAATATTTTTGTTTATGATGATTATGGAAAATCAAAAATTTCATTTCAGTTTCAACTTGTATGTACCTTAACCACACCAACTAAATTAATAAAAGATATGAGCTACAGAATGACCACTGTTTCTCTTTTTTTTTTGTTTTCTCTATCGTAACGGTTGTTACTCTAATGAATATGTAAAGTTTTTTTTTTACTTATTTGTAGTATATTACTTCTAATTAAATATAAATTGCTAAAACGATTAATTATGCATTATGGAAAATACTGTAGTTTCATTAAACCAAAGTAACGAAGGATGGTTGGCATGGTCCAGGTCATGAGTGACAACAAAAGTACGGAATGAAATAACTTCGTTCTCGAGCTTCTATTGGTGAATCAGTGTCATGTAGAAACAGAGAACCGATGAAAGAAAGAACAGGAATTAACTACGCCAAGTAAAACAAGATAATTCTGCAAATAAATATTAAAATTCGAGCAAAATATGTAATGGAAAAAGAAAACGGAATCACCCCTTTGCAAGCCTCTTTTTCTTCTTTCGAGAGCGATTTCAGGTAGGATACGTTGGGGTCCATTATGGAGTTCTTCATCCAGTTCTTCATCGTCCACGCCATCGAACGGAGGCTGTGAACAACAACAACAAAAAATCTGTTAAGGTAGGCGAATACCCAAAATTCCCCCAAATTCTAAAATTGTTACTATTACTTTAATCTTTTCCAAATTTGGTATAGTGATTTCAAATATAATGAATAATACTATTTAGGAATTTTTTTTAATTTAAATATAATTTATTTATTTTAAACGGTGTTTTTCTACTAAAAAAAGATGTTTACGCCAACAAGTCTACCACATTGAATTTTCATCCTATAGACTTTAACTATGTGTTAAATTCTTCGTTTTGAACTGATGCATGCAATGACTCTCTAGAGTTGCATACAAATTACAAGAAAAGAAGTTATTAAGATAAATTATATAAATTAGACACAAAAAAAGGATTTTTTTCGATTAACTTACACTTGGAATTTAAAAAAAAAACTTATATGTTTACACTGGATGTTAGAGGTTCATGGCACAGATATATATTGAAATAGCATCTGTAAAATTTTCAGGTAAATTCATGTAAAACTTTTTATACTAGAACTGTTGGCGTAAACCCCTTTTTTTAGGTGAAAAACACCGTTTAAAATAAATCAATTATATTTAAATAAAAAAATTGCCTAAAAAGCATTGTTCATTATATTTGAAATCACTATGCCAAATTTGGAAAAGATTAAAATAATAGTAAAAATTTTAGAATTTTGGGTATTCGCCTACCTTAAACATCAAAACACAACAAAAGGAGGTACTTTCCCTTTTGGTGTAGCAAATATCGATAAAAAGAATTTTTTGGCGACAAAACACAGTATACACATTTAAAGGACTATGGTATACATAGTTAAAAGTTACCGTTGCTAATATTCTGTTTGGCAAGAATAGTAAATAGTATATGGGTAGTTCTACCATGTAATACTCGTTCTTCAGAAAATTCGTTCTAGGTCCATTGTAAGACTAATGACCATAGTATTGCCTTTAAAAGACTGTCTGTAAATTAAAAGCTATTTACAGTACATGAAATTTACTTGTACCATTTGAAAGATAAAGAAACAGAGAATATTTGAATGCAAATATATAGGAACACATATTTGATCAATTTTCCGTTTTCTAAGGTATATATGGATACCTTAATATATTTTTTTTTAATTGACAACTCTTCCTCACTTCAAATCTTCATGTGCTTTTATTTTGTTTATTTTTTTAAGTGTTGACATCTGCATAAATACTAATAATTATTAAAATATTTCATATATAGATAACTAGTAAGCTATGTGCGCTAAATCTAGAAATAAAATCTAATGACTTAACTAGTCTATGACAAACTGTAACATCAATGGTGGGGATGAGGGGAACAAAAAGTGTGAGCTTAAGAAGGGATCCCACTCTAACAGTAGTACTACAATTGTAATCACAGCCAAAGTACAAACGTTAGGATATAAACAAAAAAAAGAAAAACTGTTGTTTACTTTTATAAAGCTTTTTAATTATACTTAATAAATAGGAATTTCACAGATAAGGAATATTCCAGAAAGAAAGGCCTGGTTTTCTTTTTAAAAAAAAGGGGGGGGGGGGTATTTCCGGGTATTCACCAATTTTTTCCATTATTTACATTAGCCATCAAAAATACATTTAGTATTTATTATACTAAACGAACATTAGTTTATTATTTTGTGAGAATAATGCTTTTCTTTCGGAAAATAAATGTATTAAATATTTAACCCTTATCGGCTAGGTTATCTAATAAAAAGTGATTTATATATTTTTACTATTTTTTTTAATTTACTATACTTATATCTTATATGGTATTATTGAAACTAAACTTCTAAAAAAAGTTATTTCAAATGTGTTATTTAATGTACTCAAACTTTTGGATAAAGGGACGTTATAAATATAATACTAACTTATTACACTGTCATAAATAGATTAAATATTCATCTTTATTCATCTAATTTTTGTAGACAGAGGCAAACTAAAGGATGCCCAGGATTTATTTGTCAAACCCAGATGTATTGATTTGGTAAGTGAGCTTGGAGGACTTTGTGACCACGACGGATTTAAAGTGCACCGGTCACCATTAGCGTACACTGGAGTTCTTCGGAAGGCAGCGGGGCTCGAACTCGCAACTTTTAAGGATACCAATCCAAGACCTTACCGACCAGGCTATCCTGGCCCTAATGTGATTTTTGCCCAACTGGACACTTTAGAGCCACACAAATACAACAATACCACTGTTTTCGGACACGTAACAACTTAATAAGTACTTTTTCGTCATTTCAAATAAAACATTTTGCAGCTCACGTCTTTAATGGTTCATCTCCAATAAAAAAATCTTTAAGAAAACTGATCACATCACCCGTAACTTTTATTATACACCATTTATTGCCCACTTGAAGCTTTGCAAATGACGACGCTTTCAGACCAATTTTCACTAAGTATCATCAAAGTGCAAGCATCTTTTTTCTTTTCTAGAAATTAAAAAAAATAATAAGATTTAACTTAGTTCTGAAATGTTATTTCCAGAAGACTCGTTACTCTAAATGTTTTTCAGAATCGGGAGTATTTCTCTAAGTAATGAGCAATTTCCGCTGGGAGAGCAACGAAAATGGCCGATTGCTACATTTTTAAACTGCATTAGGATTATTTAAATTTCTTTCATTGGAATGGCAACTGAAAAAGAGAGTTGTGACGTCACAGCCTTGTGCGGAATGTTCTACGGAAATTACTAGGTGATTTTTTTAAGAAATGCAAAAGTATAAATACATTAGAAAAAGAACGCTGCAACTCAGACCTAGTACTATAAATATTTCCGCTACATTTTTAAAGCAAAAGAGAGCACATTTTGATTGTATATCTTTGTGACTGCATTTTTAAAGTAAAGGAAAGAAAATTTCGAACGTATATCTTTCCGAATACGTTTGAAAAGAAACGGTACATAGCAACCCGCAACTCAGAACATAGAAGAAAGAAATTGAAAACCTAGAAAGTTTTTTTTTATCTTTTTGAAATTTAAATAACTTTAGTTTGCTTTGCATGCCTTCAAATATTTAAAAGCTTAACTTCAGACGTTAAAGTATTTACGAAATTATTTTACAGAAAGTTTGTATTCATCAACTTTTTATTAAATATATTATTTGAAAATCAGTACAATCATTAATTACTTCACAGAATAATAACTGATGGATTTTAATGTGTTAATAATGTTTGCTAAATGAATAGTAGAATACAAATTATATATTTTATGGAAAATTATAATAATAACATCCCAAAGTAGGATGCAATATAACACTTTTGTGAAACATTTTACTAACGCTATACATTTTATAAATATATCTAATAATAGACACACTTAATCTTGCAAAAATATTCGGTTAGAAAATATGCCCAATCAATATACTCCAACAAGGAACAAACACATTTCATTGTTCTATATCAACTTACAATATAATTGTATTCGGATTCAATAACCTTATGAATTATACTTTCACAAGAAAGAATACTTTTATAGCTTTATTCATTTCTTGAATAGCAGTATAGCATTATTCCCTACGCGCAATTCCAGTACACAAAAGCAAATGTTTATTTATTCAGAAACCATATATCATTCATTTGTTATTGATGAAAGTATCAATCATCCATATTGTATTGTTAAAGGATGCATCGCAGATAAACCTGACATTTTGTTCACCTTTGGTGTGGATTTATATTCGTGTAATTTATTTTTGTTGGCTAAACTTTGTTAGTTAAGCCATCAAAAACACATTTAGTATTTATTATACTAAACGAACATTAGTTTATTATTTTGCGAAACTAATGGTTTTCGTTTGGAAAATAAATGTATTAAATATTTAACGCTTATCGTCTAGATATCTAATAAAAAAGGATTGACAGATATTTATTTTTTTTATTTTACTATACTTGTATCTTATATGATATTATTGAAACTAAACCCCTAAAAAATTTTTAATTTCAAATGTGTTAATTAATGTATTCAAACTTTTGGATAAATGGACGTTATGAGTATAATATAGCCATATTAGCCATAGATTATAATAGCCATATTTAACCAATTTATGGCAGCGTGATAATAACTTAATACGCTCTCATAAATAATACAAATATGGTTATTATAAGCCTACATCTTTCTAGATACACTTAAACCATTTGTTTCTGAAGAAAGTCATAAAGTTAGTAAGTCATTGTAAATTTAATTAGGCCTCCCGTAAAATTTTCTTACCTCTAGTTCGCCAAATGCAATTTTTTTTCTTTCTCGCCGTTTTAAATGAAGAACCTAACTTTGTGTAAGCGCAATTTGTAGCAATTTTCAAAAGGAATATCTTAAAAAAGACTTTTACCGAATATATATATATATATATACCGTTAGTTTTGAAAATCTGAAGGTTTCCATTTGGTTAAAATCCTCCTTAAGTTATTTTAGAAGCTGAGGCAGGTAATGGTAGTTTTGAAGCTTATTAACGTAATAAATGGAGTTTTGGAAAAACAAATGCATACTCCTGGTTGAAGAAGGTTTAATATCGTATGAGATCAATGTAAAAATGCTTTAATTTTTCCTCACCCCCCCCCCCACACTACCCTTCGCACACCCATACATCACAACAAATAATTTAATCACAAACTCAACGTTTTACGTTAATTTTGACAAGAAAAATCCAATTTGTTACTAAAATATATTAGTGTTTTACTTAGTTTTATAGAAAAAAAACTTATCTACCCAATGTATGTTGTTCAATAACCAATAATGACATTGTCAGCTCAAAACAAAAGAAGAATGTTATCGACAAATACAACAGAATAATCACAGAAATAAAAATTGTAACTTGGTTTCAAAAAAAGAAAATATCCTATTATATAACATAAAACACCAGACTTATTTTTACCACAGTACAAAATAATATATTGTTCGAAGAACTTAGCAGGATTTTTATCAGTTTTAAGGTTGTAATTTACGCATTAAAAAAAATCAGACTCCCAAATTGATTTTATCGAACCTTCTCAAGGCTTTGTTTTAAGCTACTAAAATGAAAATTTATGGTGATTGTTCAAATAGAAGTATCGAAAAGTGTTCTGTAGCTGTCTTGGGTTTTAAGACCACTGAAGCAGCTATGTTTAAAATAAATTAGCATATTTTTCTTATATAAATAATTATGTTTTTAACTGCTATATTCAAAAAATATTTGTTGCTGTTAAAGGTGTTAAGGTAGGCGAATACCCAAAATTTCCCAAAAATTTAAAATTTTTACTATTGCTTTAATCTTTTCCGAATTTGACATAGTGATTTCAAATATAATTAATAATACTATTTAGTCTTTTGTTTTTATTTAAATATAATTTATTTATTTTAAACGGTGTTTTTCTACTAAAAAAAGAGGTTCACACCAACAAGTCTACCACATTGAATTTTCATCCTATGAACATTTATTATGTGTTAAATTCTTGGTTTTGAACTGATACATGCAATGACCCTCTAGAGTTACATACAAATTACAAGAAAAAAAGTTATTAAGAAAAATGTTATAAATTAACCACAAAAAAAGGATTTTTTCGATTAACTTACACTTGGACATTTTTTTAAAAAAAACTTGTATACTTACACCAGATGTTAGAGGTTCATGGCACAAATATATATTGAAATAGCATCTGTGAAAAATTTCAGGTAAATTAATGTAAAACTTTTTATGCTAGAAGTGTTGGCGTAAGCCCTTTTTTTTAGTTGAAAAACACCGTTTAAAATAAATCAATTATATTTAAATTAAAAAAAATTGCCCAAAGAGCATTGTTCATTATATTTGAAATCAATATGCCAAATTTGGAAAAGATTAAAGTAATAGTAAAAATTTTAGAATTTTGGGTATTCGCCTAAGTAAATCTGTATGCAGGTATTTTAGGAATGGATATCTTCTGTTTCAACACCCAGCCAAAACTTTTTTACATCGTATGAAAAGTCCAAGGGAAGAATCCCTTGATTGACTAAGAATCTTCCCGTACTCTGGTCTGCTTGGTGTACGATGACAGCAAGAAAATGCTTTCTCTCTTGATTCTTCTCTCGCGGTACAAACGTAAGACTCGTGTCTCGCGTAGCCGCGTTAGAAGAACCAAGAGAGAAACTGTTTTTCTTACACCAGTTTTGTTGAGGAATCGCTATAAATGCCTGATACGGACAGATATCTTGACGATGAAGGGGTTTTTACAATGGACTGTTCATTTTTAGCCTTTTTTTCTTTTGTACTAACGGCATTGTTCATAATCCAAATTTTCGAAATACAAAGCGAAATAAGAGAACAAAACGTTTTTCTTAAAAAAGTATCCATAACTTTGAGCAGTATTCATGAAGTTACATAAAGAAAACAACATTGATTCTTGTCGCAAATAGTTTTTTTGGCTTAAAAATCGGCATATTTCTCAGTACGGAGGTTCTTCTTCATCAGAATAGTTCACAAATTTGACTGTAAACTGAAACAACCAAGAGATGGTAAGCAAAATATGGTTTCCGGAAAAGGGTGGTGGGGTTGGGGGAGGAAAATACGGGGGTGTTGGAAAGGGGAGTGATAGAAGCAAATTATTATGCTTCTAAGATACTTTTCCAAATCGGTGATAATTCGGGCATTGAAGCGAGCTGCAAATGAGGTCAGACTTATCATTAGAAACTCTTGACCTTCCTGCATGGTATGGTATGGTATGGTACATATATATTCCAGCTTGTGTGCTTGTTCAGAGAACCGCTTATAAGCTTTCGTCAAGTGTTACAGACACAGAAACAATTTTTACAGTCACAAAGAAATGAATAACACATAGGCAAATAACAACATTTATTGACGGTCACAAACATCCATGCATGACCGGGATTCGAACCCGAACCCAGTAGCTCCAAAGGCTAGAGTCCTAAAGATTGCATCACCGGGACCCTTCCTTCATAAATGTGACACACTTCCTATGTCACATATTTTACATATTTCCCACGACGATGCACTGTAAAAGTTTCAGAGGTACTTTGTGTCATTGAATTAATACCGATATATGGTTACGACTACAGTGATTGGCAACCTCACAGTGATTGGCAACCTCACAGTGATTGGCTTCTCCATTCATTATTGAAATAATAAGATGTTACGGTTAAGTTTAGTTAAAGATAGTCAAATGCATGAGCCATTCCCCTCTTTAAAAAATTATTTTGCACCATCCGGAGTTATATTTTGCACTATAAAATGTTAAATCTACATCAATCTATATTTACATCTAGCTATTGTCAGTTAAATTTAATACTTCATTAGATTTTATTCTATAAGAAATAAGGCTTCATATTTGCCAAATAGCATAAATGTTTTTGCAGAAATGTCTTAATTCTTATTTTACAAAAATGACAAATGACAGTGATTGCGCCCTCTAGAAAGGAAGGGCGTAGGTTATATAGCCCATTACCCCGCTCGCCAGAAGAGACAGTCACAAGAGACACACAAAGAAGGACGCCACAAACACATAGACAAATGACAACATTTATTGACAAACACAAACATCCATGCCTTTACCGGGATTCGAACCCGAGCCCAGCAGCTCCAAAGGCTAGTACTCTAACCATTGCTCCAGTGGACCGGCTAATTCTTATTTAAGTAAGAATTCTTATAAGTTTTATTTGTAATCAGTAAGTGAAATCCTTCTACAGCAATCCAAAAATAATCTTGTTTATTGTAAGATTGCAGTACATCTGAAAAAGGCCATCAAAAATTTCATTCTTATAAAAAGTTGCAGAGAAATTCTAGATTGTTTATTCTCATATTTTTAAATTGCAAATATTTTCCTATCTTTTATTAACAATAACAATTTCTGCATCCGAAGATAATATTGTAGAACAAATTTTGTTGCACAGAAAATATTTTTAATAGAAATCTTTTTAAAACTCGTTATTCTACTTGGCGGTTTGTTTACGGAGTTTGTTTTTCATGAAAACTTTAATTAAGTCGGCTGATAGTTTTCTAAAAATAACTTGACTATTTCGCCATTTCTAACTTATTTTAATAAGAATCTCCATTTCTTAATAAAAATAAGCCCGAATATTTTACAATATTTTTAATAAATATAGCACATAAATGTATCCTTCGAAAATATTTATTTAATGTTTATTTCAGCTTCAGTTTTAAAGTTTGCAACAGTTCGAAATCGTTTGTTATAGTGATTAGTTATAGCTATTATATCAAATTAACTGAAACGAAATATAAAGTAATGAAATTTTGCGATGGGTTTGAAAATCCGAAATGGGATTTTGTGCTTTCTACACGTTTTGGAGGGTGTTGAGTCTAAAAAAGTGGGTTTTGATCATTGGTCAGTGTATAAGACAGTATGTTTGAAAATCCTTTACAGCTCGAAGAAAAAGAGTTACTGACCTCAAATTTGGTACACGAATGCTTAGTACCTGTCTCATGGCATTATAAAGTTTTTTAAGAAATTTGTGCATGCACAATAATACCAGACCTCTTAAGGAAGATTAATATCATGTAATTTTCAAAAAATAGTTTTTTTTTATTTTAGTATTTGTGCAAAATACGTTTCAAGAGCTTTCTAACGATGCCCTTTGTATTTCATTCGGACAACTTAAACCTAGTTAAATTTTAATTCAAGTATGGGTCAGCGGTATTTTCATAATGTAAGTTTCTTGGCTTTAAATATAATTTTTTTTTTCATAATGGTGTTTTTCAGGTTTATGTGCATTTTTCTTAAAAAATATTTCTTGTATATTCTATCTTCTCTTGTATATTTACAGGTTAACTGTTTCAGGGTGTTTTGCTCACTGAACTGAGCATTTCTCAAAATTAAAAGGAGGAAAAATATGGGTAATTTTTCTAGGTAAAAATGCTTTTAAAAAATAACGCATTTCTTTAAATAGTATTAAAAAACTACTTTAAATATTGATAAAATCTCATTTCAGTGTATTGGTCTAAGTGCATATAATGCGCCGCCCCGGTGGCTCAATCGTTAGGACTCTAGCCTTTGGAACTGCTGGGGACGGGTTAGAATCCCGGTCATGGCATGGATGTTTGTGACCGTCAATAAATGTTGTTATTTGTCTACGTGTTATTCATTTCTTTGTGACTGTAAAAACTCTTTCTGTGTCTGTCCCACTTGACGAAAGCTTATAAGCAGTTTACTGAACAAGCACACAAGCTGGAATATATATGTACCATACCATAGCAATGCACATAATTTTTTTGTGTGTTGTGTTGTATGTTATTTTCCAAGAAAAAGGAACATGAAAAAGGTCAATTTAACATTAGCCGTATACAAGGTAACGACCTGTCTTAAGTTTTCAATTTAAATTAATTTGTGCTTCCTCATAGGGTGTGTAATTACCTTTTAATGCATTGATTTTTAAGTGGTAATTGAAGGTCGTGTAATGTTACACATCAGTGGATTAAATGTAAAGTATGAATCGAATTCAATTACTTGTTCATAAAAATCATATGTTTAAAAACTTCTTATCGCCATGCCAACCTAACTTGGGAAAAAAACAACGAGTAAAAAGGCAGAGGGAAAAGCGTGATTGGTCCGTTAGATGGAAACTCTTGTAAGGTAATATTTTGGCTGGCCCGCTGGCGCAATGGTTAACGTGTTAGCCTATAAAGCTGGTGGGCTCGGCTTCAAGTCCCGGTCATGGCATGGATGTTTGTGTCCGTCAATAAATGTTGTTATTTGTCTAAGTTATTGTGTCGTCACTTTCTTTGTGTGTCTCTTGTGATTGTGTCATTTCTGGGGTTGAATACAATAGACCTAAGGTCAGGGCCTGCTCTTCCATAAGGCCTGTTAGGCCCGGGCCTAAGGCCCCATATTTTAGGGGCCCCTAAATTTCAGTTTCTATTATGCCAAATGCTGTAAATCCCCAAAATATCAGTAAACTAAGAAAATTCGGATACTACACTTTGTTTTTTGCTCAATTTTAAGTGAGTAATTGACCTCAAGTTATTGTCTTGATCGATGTTTGTAAGGAAGCCTATAAAATTGTAGCAAAAGTTTTATACATGGGTCACATAGCACCATCATTATTGGAAATCATACATAAAATTTTCCGTAAAGGGCCCCCCAAAATAGGTAGTGCCTATAGTCTGAGATTTCCTAGAGCAGGCCCTGCCTAAGGTCGCAGTGTTCGGCGAACCTGCCCCCCACCAAGAAAGTCATAAGGTAATATTTACATAAAAAATGATCTGAATACAATTTAACAAAAATACACTTTTCATTCTGATGAAATTGCCAAATTTTCTCAAATAATATTCAAATAGTTAGACTTTAAACGAAACTAATATTTTAAACATGTTTTATGGATGGATTCACAAATTATTTATGGAACTCTTTACATACGCGGAAGGATCTTCTTCATAGCATATTTCTACTTACCCAACTTAGGTTGGCAAGGAGTGTATTAACTTATTTAAAGAAAAAAATTAAGTCATCCATCTAAGGTCACGTAACGATACCAATAGTTTTCTCCTTCTGTGCAATGGAAATTCCTTTCCAGATAAAAAATGAAATCTCGCTGCACCATTACTTTCACTCAGTTTATCACATCAGCTGAAACTGTATCCTGTGTTTGGAATGCGCCCAAGTTACGGTTCTTTGTTAGTCATCTATAATAAATATATCTATCTAAAACTCCTTTTACGTAATATCCATTTGTGTGTATAACGTTAAGATTTATTTCTTTAGACCTGTACCTAAACAAATGCATATTTTATTAATTTTTACTCCTATCTTAATACTGATTTCGTTTAAGTTCGCAATTTTTGAAAAATAACATTCTTTTTCAGCAGTTTGTCGTAAAACTATTAACCCAATTTATTAACGTTCAAATACAAAATGATGTATAAACATAATATTCTTCGAATGAGACTTTAAGCAATTTACTAGAAAAATTATATAAACATCTGTACTTCCATAAAGATACCTAATTGGATACAGAAGGTTGTGAAAAGGTTAAAATAGTTTGTAAAGTATGTATTTGTTGTTTAGTTTAAATTAGTTATAGATAAATTACAAGCAAAATTATTAGTACCAAGATTTTAAACTAAAAACCGTTTTAACATCAGAAGAAATAAAACAAGAAAAAATGATCGAGCCACCCTATAGAATTATTTTTATTCAATAATGCCGAGGATTTATTTTATGTTAGAAGTCTTTAGTAAAATAGAATCTCTTATTATCTTACTCTCTTCTATTTAACTGATATGGTATGATACATATATATTCCAGCTTGTGTGCTTGTTCAGAGAACCGCTTTATTTAACTGACCAAACGTATTTCATAAATTAACTTTTGCACCAGCGATGGGATTTTTATTATCAACACCCAAAACAATGCTCTTGAAATTCGTCCTTTGACGTACTTATTAAAAAATATATGCATTAGGATATTTACGTTGCTCACCGTACTGCATTTTGCAAAAAAAAAAATATCATTAAACTTTTGCCTGTCATCCAAACATTCCTACTCCTTCATTTAAAAATGGATAATTTTACACGCCCAAGTTAGCTTATTTAACGCTTCTTGAAGAATATCTGCGCATTTTCTGTCTAAAGAACAGAATTTAAAGCACAGGGCTAGAGATATATTCTCGGTGGCACACTTGCCGTATGTCACCACAATTTCGTATCCCTACTGTTTGTTTTCAGAAACAAATATATTTTCAGAGTTTATGCCTTGGAACGAGAAAGGTGTATGTCCAGAAAGAATGCTTTTTTTAGTTTTGCTTGGAAAAGTGTGGGTGGATAAGTGCTTAAACACCTTCCTGCGGACTCCCGTGAAAAATTTAGTTAGGGCATGATGGTTGAACGTTATTGGTTGGATAACGCGCGTAACATACAAGTTTAAAATTCTAAATTGGTAAACCAAAATTTTGTGATAAAAAATCTGTAGACGTTCATCTTTTCAGGTTGATCGAAGTCAAGATGATTCGCAACATAAAACATTTCGATGAAAGCTTGCTTTAATATCATTTTAACTTACTTTAGAATATTAATTAATTCAAAACAAAATTACAAAAAGGTGCTCTTAAAAATATATCTTTCGCCTTCCCTAGTTTTTTAATACCCTCGAAAGGGTCACAGTTATTTCCACTACCCTCCTTCCAGAATTACTATGACGATCTTGGCGTCCTCTGGCGTCCCCAGATGAACTATGCCAAGTCTGACCTCTACAAAATCTTAATTGTTTTTATGCAGCCCGAATATCAATTATGTACTTATTTTTCGTCGAAATAACCAAGTAAAGAAAATGAATTTTAGGAAGCTTTAAATAATATGAAAATAATATCTCTGAATGATAGTTAATTTTTCGTTAAATGTTTTCTTAACTCACTAACGATGGTAGGTAAGAAATTGTGCCATTCCAAAATGAGTTGTCTGCTTAAGTTTACCTAAGTGAACAAAATATAATACAAATGGGGAGACCATGGTTCAGAAACCTCATATAGAGATAAGCCACTTTGAACTAAAGTACAGGCATAATAAGTCACTAGAGCTGTAAAGGAATACGAATCGCTGGAAGAAGTGTCGACAGGAGTATTAACATATTCACATTTTCCAGCACCTATTCTGCTTTCCACCAAACATGTCATCTAGTTCAGCGTGAGATTTTTCCATTTATTCCAAAATGGAGATACTGGAATATTTTCAAGCTTAAAATTTGTCTTTGTAATAGTTTTTGTATTATACAGAATGGTTATAAAATAACGCTTACTATTCGGAGTGTTCTGTGGCTTTAAAGAATAATCCAAATGCAAAAACTTTGAGACACTTACTAATCAAGAAGGGGGGAAAAGAATGGATCATAAAAAACAAACTCGTCACTTGACCAGGGTTCTAAATTACGAGGCGTAATTGGATGTGTTGGCCGTAATTAGCTATAATTGTCTATGCCTCGTAATTTAGAACCTTGGTCATGAGACGAGTTTCTTTTTAATGATTCCATTCTTTTTGAATAAAGAAACTCGTATCTTGACCAGGGTTCTAAATTACAAGGCGTAATTAGCTGTGTTGGCCGTAATTGACCATAATTGACGACGTCTCGTAATTTAGAACCCTGGTCAAGAAACGGGTTTGTTTTTAATGATTATTCTTTTAATGATAATTTTTTTCGGATTCTATCTTTTTTTTATGATTTGATTCTTTTTCCCCCTTCTTGATTAGTAAGTGTCTCAATTTTTGATGCATTTGGATTATTCATTCAAGCTACAGACCACTCCGAATAGCGAGCGTTATTTTATAACCACCCTGTATTTGTAATAATCTCTTTTAGGGGTTTCATAAATCTTTATTATAAAATCCTCTGAAATAGACACTCCGATTTATTACAATGCAAACAATAGGAGGGGCTGGGGAGCCCAGTCGGTTAGGCATTCGCCTAACATGCGAAAATCTCCAAAATAACTGCCGACCTATAAACGGCCCGGGCAGCCAAAAATTTCCGACGAATAATACCCCGTGTAAGGCCCTTAACAATGGTGCCTATTCAGGTGTCAGCTCGTCACTTGACTGTGGTTCTAAAATACGAGGCCGTCGCCAATAGTCCTCGTGTAGCTCTAGTGCGACGATAATTCAAACATAATCTAACCTAAAGAAAACAAATAGGATTTTGTAACAGATAGTGTAGAAAAAATATTAAACAATGGTTCCAGAAACGGGAGACTTGGTCCCTAATTGGTTAATCAAAAGACAATCTTTTAAATTGCTTTTATCTAAAACGGCGCGCGTATACAACAGTTTATTAACAACATATCTAGTCAAATTTTGAATATAATAAAAATATAGTAATGTATATTGTTAGTAAATATCCCTTTTCTTGTGCTTTAATTAGTTTTCTACATTGTTACATATTCAACATTTTTTTGCATTTATTTATTCAATTCTTAGTTTAATTCGAACATAATTATAAATATTATTGAACTTTTATTTAAATTTAAGTATTAAGTTGGTTAATATATAATAAGTTAGTTAATCACAAAATAATTCAAATCAAAATTCTGTTAATAACAATCAAACCATATGATAAAACATTTTAAATGTTGGGGAAAAAAACTTAATAAGATTTTCTGAAGTGTGCACTTTACCCTTGACTATCTTAAATTTTCTAATTTTATCTTTTCGTGAATTTTTAAACCAAGAACCATTTTATGGCTAAATCTATAAACCAATAATGGATATTAAATGGCCCTCATATATTTACATGACATTTTCAATGCTGCCACTCTAAAGATTTTCACTTTGGAACATTAAAAATGTCCCCTCCCCCATTAATAAGACGAAAAAAAAGAATAATAACGCATTGATTATGTGATATAGGACTAATCCGACACTGATCATTGATTCGAAAGAAATATGCATGGATTTTCATAGTACGATTGTCTCATAAATATGTGGTGTTTTATTTTAAAATGTTGTATGAAAATATTTGAGATAGATTACATGACAAAATGACAAAATATTTGAAGAGTACGCGGGAAGAACCACTGGATTTTCAGGAGTCTTACCTTATGTGTCTGCTTGGCGGATATTGGCGACGGGAAACCGGTTTTTTCTCCACTGATCTCTGGTGTGAATCAGGGTTGACGCGAAAGAAAAACAAAGCGAGTAACCTGTTTATTTACACCAGCTTAGTCGATTTCCTCCTATCATCCCCAAAGAGGCTATTAAGGAATGCCTTCTACGAAATCAAGTGGTTCTTCCTGTGAATTCTTCATTTATTATCGGTAAAAAAGATCATGGTAAATTTTGGTTATGTCATCCATTTTGGGAAACTAAGTATTACAGTTTAACAACTTTTATAAAAATAAGAACCCCTTATTCATCACAAATCTCCTAAATCAAGTAAATTTGAAAAGTGGTAGCATTTTCTTGATTTTTACAAACATAAAAATACGTTAACTATTACCATAAATGAAATACAGTCCAAATAAATACAGTATGAAATATAAACTTTTTAAAAATCTTCCACATGTCTCTGATACTTTTTTCCCCAATATGAATAATACATTATTTTGATCCCACACTTCTTTACTAAATATAAAAACTGTTTAAGTCTATTGGAGAATATCCCACTACCGTTCTTCCGTTCAATATTATAGTAGAAGTAGAAGAGTGTAAGGAAATCATTCTGAGGGCCCCTATATGCATTTAGAGTTTAATTTAAAATGTGAAAGAGAACTTCTTATCCTGTCAGATTCCAGACCGATTTCTAGCTATAACCCGAAGCAGAGTATTTATTAGAAACTAAGTAAATATGAGTCTGACACCTAATCTAACAATATTTAACATCAGTTTCTTTACTAGTAAGGTATATAAGAGAAGGCTTAGGGGGATCATTTACTGGTATGCATTATATCGTATTGGGTAGCTTTTGTAAAATAGTTAGTGGTGGGTTAGTTAATAGTTATGAGTTAAAATAAAATTTATGCAGATTTTTGATGATACATTAATTGCCTTTTAAATAATATGTTGATTTTCTTGTAAAATCTTGTATTATGTTGATTTTCTTGTAGAATATTATGAGGATTTACTTGTAGAATATTATGCAGATTTTCTAAAAAATATGTACTTAAATTCATCATAAAAGTGTTGAATATTTTATATAGACTAAGTTAAACCGTTTAATGCCTAAATAAAAGTGTGTTATCATTTAGTTTTAACGGGCGTTCTTCCCATATTTTATTAAAAGAAATATAATGTATTATATTTGTTAATAGTCATTATATTACATTATATATTAGCAAATAAGTAAATATGAATCTGATACCTAATCTAACAACATTCGACATCAGTTTCTTTTTCTAGTAAGGCTGTATGCATATAAGGAAAGGTTTAGGGTATTATTTATTTGGTATACATTATATCGTGTTAAGTAGCTAACACTAAAATTGTAAGACCTTACAGGAATAGTAGGTGTTAAAATAAATTTAATGGAGATTTTACTGATAAAATAATTGCATTTTAAATGGTATGCTAATTTTATTGTTGGGAATTGAAAACTATGAAACGTTAAAAGGTGTGTATTGAAATTTATCATTTAAATGTAATGGATTTATTTAACTAAACCTTAATTCTTTCAACGCTTAAGTTAAATATTGTTGCATACACATATTCTGTGTTAACGCATGTTTACCTCATATTTATTTTGAATTAAATATCATATTTTATGTGTTAACAGTCGATTTATAAAAATTGTGGTGATGCCGAAGATACTACACAACTTTCCGTATCCACCAAAAGGTACCAGTCTACATATTAAAATAGTTAGAGTCCAAATGACTATTAGGAATCTATAGCAATTTAGTGTCATCTACTAGGTTATTTGTAACAGCGCGTGTAGTAAAGTCCCACTTAAAACAAGTTCCCACTTAAAACAAGTGCAAAATTATTTTTCTTGACCAGTAGGTCCCGGGTTAGAAACCCGGTTGCTAAGCGCATGGATATTTGTCTGCTCGATAAAGTGTTACCATCTGCATGTTTTTTCTTTGTCCTAATTTGTGTCAAAAGAAGTCCAACTTCTTTAAAGGCCCTGCCAACCATCTTCTGTGTGACATTCATGGATACGACAACGACAACATTATTTCCTTTACGGAAAGCAACAAATTCAACAACGAATAATATTGCTTAATTCTGGCGCATTTTTCAACAGATTATTTACGAACAAAAATAGCTTTTGACTCTTTAAAGAAACACTCAGCACGATAAAATAGCACACCACAAACTTCTCACAGCTTTTGAAGACAAGTGTACAATGTCGTCATATTTCTTAGCGTAGAAAGCAGAATTTGTGTTTCGCGTCATTTAAACCGAGATTGCAAGCGAGTGAATTTGCATATTCGCGGACTAACTTTGCGGTCAGTGTCCCTAGACATAGACATCGTTCTGCTATAATACGAGTCGACATGATAAACTGAGAGCTGTGTTTGAATTTGTGATTGCGGAAACGAAATGCGGTTATAATTCAGTTAAATTTATTTTGAACGCGAATTTAAGTTTTAAAAAGGGAGTCATTAGTTTCTAGAATAATTTTTCAAAAATCGATTTTTTTAATATTGGTAAGTTTATGGCCATAAGTTTTGAAGCGTAATATAATTTTTAAAAACATTATCTTATTTTTTTTAATTCTCATAAACTATTTTATTTCAGAAATTTTAAGTTTTAAAATGCTTAATTATTTATTCGTAACATTTTTATGGTTAAAAATTCTGTCGAATTTGCTTTGAAAACGTAATTGCTAATATACTAAATGCTGCTCGTTAAAAAAAATGATAATTTTTTAAAACCATTTAACAGTTATTTTTTTCATATTTTTATGGTTTTTATTGTATAAATAAATTTTATCTTAAATAATATAATTCAACAAGAACTTCGGCAAACTAAAAAATAACACAAAATCCAGAAATTTTGAGAAATTTTTAATTTGTATATATTTATTTTGATATTGGGTCTGGCGTGCACTCAAACTATAATATATTGCTATAAATATTTTAATCCATCATTGCTGGTTATAGTATTTGAAAATACAGTTTGATTTACTGATATTTTTATATCAGTTAAGTGTGCATAGTTCTAATGAAAAATCAAAATTTCCGCTTCACAAACTTCTAAAATAACGATTACTTCATTCGATAAAGTTATGTTACACAATGTTTTGTATTTTAATTTCCACAAAAACAAAAGTAAAATCAGAAAATATTTTAATATTTCTATATTTTTTTAAGCAGACATACTTTTAAGAAATGCAGATGTAAAAATACTGATATGATTGTCCAAAATAGGTTTTTGACGTCTTTCAGCAAGTTAGCAACCAAATAGTTGGTCATTTTTCCCTATTAATTTCATAACATGATTTATAAACTAAGACGGCCAAATAGCTTTCCCTTCAAACTATGTTGGAGAGCAATTTAAAACATAGTCTTACAGCGCGGCTTTACTTTACGACATTCCCCACCAATAGACTTCTCATCTAAAATGAGACTGAAAAATAAGACTAAAAAACTTTCTTACACGGTTAGCAGAAACAAATATTATCTCTATATAATATAAAATTGTAATAGTCGTACGCTTGAAAGCCACGTGACTTACGCGGCGTCAGCCAATCAGAAACGTCAGAAACGCTGAAAGTAAGTGTGGCGGTGTGCTTGTTTTGTGCCAGGGCTGCTTCAGGTTGCGTCCCGTGGCTTTGGTAGAGATCGTTTCTTAGCGCTAAAGCTACGTGATGCCCTGGAGCAGTCCCACGGAAAATAGCTTATTTTTCAACTTTTGGCATCGGTCTTGAGTTTTCGGCCACGGATCGTAAAAAACATAGAGTTATTAAAGAAAATAGAGCGGTCTATATGTATGTGTGCAGTTACGCAGAAAAGAAGCAGGCTAGAGCGGTGCATCTTGGGATACTCAGTGACAGTTTCCATAGTTTCGGATACTATGCTATGTGCGGTAGCTGAAAAAACTGATAAAGCGGTGCATCTTGGTATACCTTAGTGACAGTTTAAATAATTTCGGCTACTATGTTATGCGCGGTAGCTGAAAAAACTGCTAAAGCGGTGCATCTTGGGCTACATCAGTGCCGGCTTGTTATGAGCAGTAGCTCGAAAAACCTGACAACACTGCTTCAGTATATTTGAATTGATAGACCCAAAGACATTAAATAGAATGGACTGCGCTTCAATAGTAAAGCAGCTTAGGGATGGGAAACTGAAACCTGTTTTTTGAAAAACAGGTGTTATGGACCTGGTTTTGACAGGAAAATCCGTTTTTTTATGAGGCCGATCTGAATCGGAAACCGGTTTTTTAGGGAAAAAAATGACGGAAACTGGAACACCAGTTTTTTTTTCAAAAACCGCCACCCCTTGCAAATTAGCATAATTAAATTAATGGTCTGAAAATTGACAGCTTAAAAGTAGAATATTTTCGGTACAATTTGGTAAAAAAAACCTGTTTTTGCAATCGTAGTTTTTGAGTTATTTATATTTTAAAAGTCGAACATTTGTTGAATTTGGAATATATTGATACGTTTTAGAAAGCTGGGTAATTCCAGGTGAAATGAAGGAAAAAGCAATATTTCAAAAAGACCTTTTTGAATATTTTTTTTTAATATCGGACCATTAGAACGAAAGTTAAAGAGACGGCTGAAAATATTCACCATGTCAATCATCAACTTACATTACATTAACACTCTACAAAAACCTACTTAATGTTCGTTTAAATTAATTTTTTAATAAAGAGTCCACGTAATTCAATTGTTCAAGTAATCTTAAATAGACGTACAAAAGCAAAGGAATAATCTGATATCCAGAGCCCGACTTACAACTTTAGGGGCCCAGGGCACGAGCAAATATGGGGTCCTGAAACATACATCGATATAATATTTGCGTGTATTTTCCGATCTTACACAATGTTCAAAAAAAAATCCGTACACTCTTAAAAATGAATACTCAAAAATGACGAAATTTTCCTTAATTTTGACGATTCGTTTACTGGCAAGTGCTCCGACTTTTCGTCTCCTCAAAGTGAGGAAATTTGAATCGTCATTTTTATGAGGATTTGAATGTCGTCTAATGTAACGAAATATTTCGTCATTTTTCAGCATGTGAGTACAACAATGAGATTCAGTTTCCTCAAAATCAAGATACAGAATCGTCAAATCACGATCGTAAAAGTGAGGATTCGCGTTTACTCAAAGGTCACATGACAGTTTGACGAAACAATCCTCAAAAATAACCAAATGAGGCTTCATGTGTTCAGGTCGTTGTGGAAAACTCGCCAAATGGTAAACTCGCCATACATGCGAGCCAAACGCGACACAGTCATGTGACTGTGTAAGTTAGATGATGAGGACACTTTAGGTTTGCCAATGCGCAGTCCATTCTATTTAATGTCTCTGGATAGACCCATCTGTTCCTCCTTCCTAACTCTATGGTAAAAACAGCCGAAGCCGATGCATCTTCCCTTTTTCGTCTTGCGCACTCTCCCCGCTGGTCTTGACCTTTTAACTAAAATATCTTCCCGATTGTGCTAATTATTTTTTGCAGTATAAAATTAAAAATATTGAATTAGTAAACAGTAAATGAATCACCAATTCAGTTCTTTAAATGTTTTTTTTGTGTTTTTTGTGAAGATTAAACGAACTGAGCCAAAGGTGGTAACTAAATAAGCTTAAGAGCTTGACGTCATCGCATCGACCAATCAAATCATTTTTCACTGGTGATGAATAATTTATGTTAAATGAGCAGGAAGCATGTTTTATTCAATGCAGATTGTATAGATGAGCATTCGTGCATTGGCAGTAACCACTTATTAGTCTTGAATGTTCGTTTGCGGAGCAAACAAAGAGGAATTGCGTAGCAATTCTAGGGGGTTGGTGAGCGGAAGCTAGCAAGGGCGAAGCTCCCTATCGGCCACGAAGCGGTCAATGGAATTGCGCAGCACTTCCGGGGGTTGGCGAGCGATAGCGAGCAGGGGGCGGAGCCCCCTAGTTTACCCCTAAAAAAGTATCAAATACTTTTCTGTTGAAGCCATTATCGGAATTCGTTACTTCACAAACGAGATAGATCTATGCTTCTCAAGTACATTAATAATTTAGTAGGTTATCTTTTAGGGCTATTTGTCATTGCATGAGGAAGAGATAAGAAGAATTACTACAGGTGAAAGAAAAATATAGCTGTTAAAATCGTCGCTTTTTATGAGGTTTTATGCAGTTTTGAATAATTTATGTTTGGGATTTACTGGAAAAGTAACTAAATATATTGTTTACTTATTGTTGCCTTTTAAAGCATATAAAAGGTGCTTTATTCTGGTATGATAACCATAAAGTAGTTTGATGGAGGATATATATTTTTTTTAACTTAAAAGGTTAGGTTTGAAATATCGTCGCACTAGAGCTACACGAGGGCTATTGGCGACGGGCGTCGTATTTCAGAAACACAGTCAGGTGACGAGCCAATACCTGAATAGGCACCCAACTCAACCGTTAAGGGCGACATCGTACGCAGCGTTAGGACTTTGAAGGATATTTAACGTGCACTCCCTTACACGGGGTATTATTCGTCGGACATTTTTGGCTGTACGGGCCGTTTATAGATCGGCAGCTATTTTGGCGATGCCCGGACCCGAACCTGGGACCTTCCGCCTGCTAAGCGAGTGCTCAACCGACTGCGCTCCCCAGCCCTTTAACTTAAAAGCAGATCATCAATTAAAAAAAAATGATGATATTTTAAATATACGGAAAGTCAGCAATTTTTACCACCATTAATTTTTTATTGATGAGTTTCCGGCAAACGAAGTTCCTATTGAATATCCTCTGCAATCCTGAAAAACACCCTATGCATTAGGGTGGTCCTTATTAACATGGGGAAAAATAAATTTTCGATTTCGAAATGTGCCACCCCCTCAATTTGTTTAGTCATATGAAAAAATAATTCCTGTAAAATTTTAGCCAAATCAATTAATAATAACACGTGCCCCGCGGGGCTTAAAGTTTCAAAAAACACAAAATTTTGGGGTGTTTTTATAATAATTCCATTATAAATCAATATCTATGCTAACTACGAAAAACCACTCAATACAAATGTTATAGAACATAAAATTTCCTACCGCTTTGTAATTTACACTTTTGATCTATGAGCAATAGGTTTCGAGTTATAGGGAAAAGAACGAGCGATATTATGCGAGATTGCAAATCATGGCCGCACTACGCAAACGCTATCTATCACAATGGTGCGACCTAAAACTGATTATGTAGGTAACTTTTAAACTTTCCTGTCTAAAAATCAACTAAAAAGGGACAGATTTAAGTATTTATATTAAAAAAACCATTTAAAATGTATTACAATTTAAATACTGTCAGGGCCGTCGCGTGGGTAAGGGGTGGGGGGGGGGGCTGTTTTAGCAATGGAGTTAGCTTTCTTAATGGAAAAAGCGATGCACCATAAGTCATACTGGGACACACATGTTTCTCCACCCCCTCGCCTGAATTATTAATGGTTACTGCCTCTATTTAAAGCAACTAAAAAAATTCTTGCATATGGTAATGGCAGAAAAGATGTTAACCCTTTGTAACTGCTCAAAAGACTTTGTTGCATGTCAATAAAGCTTATGCGTTATTTTGAAATAGATGGCAAAAGCAACTTAGTATGAGTTTCGGTCATTTGTTCAAAGGCGCATATGAAGTTCGTTTTACTAAATTATGCCTCGAAAACAGATATTTCTTATTGCTTCAATGAAAAACCAAGTAGCCGGTGCCAAATTGCTATCTCTTGGAGATTTGCTACGCATATTCTTTTTAAATATGGGTGAAGTAAACCTGAAATTACACAAGTGTTTCCTTTTTAATGGATGAAGATCTCAAATTTTAGAGGAAAGCATGTATTGATACCCGCGAAAGAAACCACTGCGTAAGAATGATTATTAAACAGATTCCATAACAGAGATTTCACATTAAGGAAGATTTCTAAAAATTAGATCCATTATAATGGTATAATTAAGCAAAATATTTCAAAGGAAGGGGAATACAAGATCTTTAAAATTCGTAAACTTGGTAGCGGAAAGAGGTGTGATGTTAAGAATTCAACTATCTGTTTACAAAGAATGTATCCAAAAACAATTTATTTTACTGACTGTGCAAGACTAACACAAAAAAATACACATCCTACGATTGAAAAACTGTACTGAGGCTATACATATTGCAATAAGTATAGTAAGTGGTAAATTATTTATATTAAATTTAAGATTTGTAAAACCAATGCGCCCTTTCACCCCCCCCCCCCCACACAAACACGCACATTGTACCTGCAAACAGGCTTTGAGTAGATACATCTTTAAATTTCTTGGAATGTCATCTGTTTATTAGCTACACAAATAGTTCTGTAGGTAATCTTTTATTTAATATGCAAAAGTACACCCCCCCCCCTTCTTACCCACGTGACGGTCCTGCCGGTCGAAGTACTTTAAATTGTGGTATATTTTAATTGTGTTTCTTTGCAGCTGTTCCTTTTTAATTAATTTTTAGATAGAACAGTTAAAAGTTATCTAAACAATCACTTTTATGTCACACCATTATGATGGATAGCGTTTGTGTAATGTGGCCATGATTTGCAATCTCGTAAAATATTGCTCTTTCTTTTCCCTATAACTCCAAACCTGTTGTTCTTAGATCAAAAGTGTAAATTATAAAGTGGTAGGAAAGTTTATGTTCTATAACATTTGTATTGAGTGGTTTTTCATAGTTTGCATAGATATTGATTTATAACGGAATTATTAAGAAACCCCTCCAAAATTTTGCGTTTTTTTAAACTTTAAGCCCCGTGGGGCACGTGTTATTATTAATTGATTTGGCTAAAATTTTGCAGGAAATGTTTTTTCATATGAATGAACAAATTGAGGGGGTGGCACTATTTGAAATCGAAAATTCATTTTTAAGGACCACCCTACTATGCATACTATATGCTTGACATATGCATATTTTCAAACAATTATGTACAGATAAGCTTTTTTTTAAGGAATTTTGAAAAAAAAGTGGTTTGCATTTACTGAAGTCATGTTAAATTAATGGAATTTTATGTTTTGAGGATAAAATGCACATTTTTGGGGTGATATAAATAACGAAACAAGTCCTGTCTGTTTTTTTAGGTTAATGGAACATTTGAAATTTTACTTTATTTGAAAACTTTCAACAAATTAACCACTGTAAAAACTATTTTTTTAGTGTTTTTCAAGACCTCCAAAATGTTCTTGACCTCATTGGTACGTCATGTTTCAATACAAATACTAAATCAGCTGCTTCAGTATCGGTGTTTTTGAAAGCTTGAACATTCGAGCTTTCAATAAAAAGTTAATATTAAGATAAGTTGTAAACTGACATTGTGAAGGGAACTCTACAAAGATATAAGTATGTGTCTCTCTGGATTTATGACACAATTGACTCAATGGGCCTGTTTCAGGCCTTGAGAGGAAACAGAAATTTTAATGAAAATAAATTCTTTTTCTAGCCCAGATTGGGGAATCCATGTCACGTGGAAACAGAGGACCAATCGAGCATCAATCGCAATAGGGCAAGAAGAAAGATGGAAAGAATTTCGTCACCTGAAACAACCCAATTCTTGTAATTATACAGTCATAGATGTCTGCTTTTTTCCTCTCCCATTTTCTTCTTTGTTTTTACCCAAGTTAGGTTGGCACGAAGTGTAATGTATATGTCAAACCAAAAATAACCTATAAAAATTTGAAAGAATCAGGAAAACAAACGTAATTGAATACGTAAATTACTAGTAGATTTCTTGAAGCCAGGAATTCCAATTACGTCACTTAAAGCAATCTTATCTTAGAGTGTTTAATTAAATTATAGAGAAGTTTCTGAATTAATGCGGCTTTTAAATTCAGAAATTATACAGAAATGTAAGACTGTATTTTGAACTATGTTGGTAATCTACTTATAAAACGGAAATCTACCACATTTACATTACTGAAGCTGGTTTAATTTTACTTTACTAATTACTTATAGTAATTAGGTTCGAGTGCATTGTAATTTCGTGTAATTATGCTATACTTTTAATTAAAATGCGCAAAAAATAAGTTTAAGCGCTATAATTTGAGTTTATTTTTAAGTGTAATCGTTAGTAAGTTTATTCAAAACGTAATAACTACCCACAGATAACATTTTTAAGTATTTCAAATAAGCCATGTAGCTAATCTTAAGTAAACTACAAAAATAATAAAAATTTAACAGTATTTTGGAGGAGAAAACTGGATTTTATGTGAATTGAACTATCTTATTAGAACATTTCATAGAAAATCGTTTCATTTAATCATAGAAAAATAATTACACAGTTATCAAAAAGTACTGTCTTTATTGAAGTTTAAAAGTAATGTCTTTATTGAGGTTTAAAAGTAACGCCTTTATTGAGGTTTTTAAAGTAAAGTCTATTTTGAGGTTTTCAATCTTAATGATAAATGCTGTCATAATGTTTAATAAAATCTGTTTACTTACTTATAAGAATGCATATTACACTTAGTTAAAAAGTGCAACAACTGTCTGCATTATACAAAAATTATCACTTTTTACATATACAATGAATTTTAAAAAATGTATCCCATATTTTGATTATAACTCAATATAATAACCAATTAAAAGAATTTAAGTTGAAAATTTGGTCAAACCATTCAATTGATTAAAAAAAAATATTATGCCTTATTAGTTAACTCATCGTTATCAAACAACAATATTGTAATTTAACATCCAATATTAAGACTTTTTACCCATTACAATAACAATATATAACCAACACCGATTACTTTTCATTATATTATTCCAGGGTGTTTTTTTAGAAGTTTCTTTCCATGCAAACACGAGATTCCTTCTTTTTTTAGCAAAAATATCCGTATATTCTACTGTTTATGTTTGACAGCAAAAAGATGGATCGCATGCTAAAGAGTGCTCTCAGAATATGTTCTAAAAGATTGATTGAGCATCAAACACCATGCTGAAAGCAAGAATAAGTTTTCGTAATGCGTTAAACAGTATTTTTCCTAACTATGTGTTTTTATTCATTTTAACTGGTATATAACTATAATAAATAAAATGTTTATAGTAAACAAAACTATAATAAATGAACAAAATTAAAACCAGAGTAAACAAAAGAGACATAATTTAAATAATTAAAACTAGCAATTGTTTGTAACACTATTGACATTTATATTTCCAATTTCAGTAGTATAAATAAAAATAACGGTTTTGAAATTCTTTTTTTAATGTTGATGTGTTTTATCATTCTGCATATATTTCAAATTCATAAAAAGCTGCAATGAAAGACGTAAAAAAGAGTTTTAAAAATCTGCATTCATAATGACACATTATAATGCGTTTTATCGTTAAACAAAGAAAAAATATATCAACATAATTTCTCAAATTCTAAACATCATGAGTCCAAATACTTCAATCCATACAGTGTAAATTTATATTTTAAACACTCTAGATCATTTAAAATCTTTGCTATTGTATTTCAATTAATCATAGTTTTATCCGTGTATTTTGTCAGGAATATGATATACATGTCTGATAAAAGTGGTCAGAATAAATCATTCTATTATAGCCCGAAGCCTTTACAAAAATTTATGTCATTGTAAGGAGCATTTGAGAGTTTAAAATAAAAAGTTTAAAAAATAGTGAAACACCTAAGTGCTTTCGAATGACATCATTAAATAGGGATTTATATGTCTTCATTCAGTAACTTTAGACTGAATTTTTACTAAAAAAACTATTTAAAGTAAGTTTTAATTTAAATTCCTAGCGCATGTGATAACTTTTTGCCAAGACCTTGAAATATCCTTTAAGTCTCGTAAGAAATTGCCTGTATAATTTTAAAAAAAAAAAAACTCATATTTGGTATGAAGTTATAAAATATGGAGGGAAGCTGTATTTTCGTGGTAAATAAATGAGGTTATAAAAATTTCATTCATTTTTGCAAACTGTTCAAATTTATTTATTTATTTATTTATTTATTTATTTATTTATTTATTTATTTATTTATTTATTTATTTATTTATTTATTTATTTATTTATTTATTTATTTATTTATTTATTTATTTATTTATTTATTTATTTATTTATTTATTTATTTATTTATTTATTTATTTATTTATTTATTTATTTATTTATTTATTTATTTATTTATTTATTTATTTATTTATTTATAATTTTAATGTTCTACAGTTAGAGTTAAGAGTTCTGTAAATGGTGTTTTTCCTTTATAAAATATTACATAACGTAAAACAAATATTAGCATCAATATACAATCTTGCATAGTGTTTTAATTGAAAATAAGCGAAATGTGATATTTTTTTTCCTTTATGCATGTAATTTTAAGCCATACAAAATATGTTTCTTTTTCTTTTATAAACAACAGAATAAAATCATTGTGTTCATCTTATCACTTAGCTTAATTTATTCCAAAAAATAATAGTAAAATTTTTCTTCTAAACGTGCCAATCAGAAGTGGTCCTGTAAATGTTGTTTTTCCTTTGTAAGATATTGCAGACCGCAAAAACAAAAGAATGACGTTTTTTATAGTATAAATTTCACTTTGAAGTGTTTCAATTTAAAGTTAACTTGAAATAGTGTGTTGTTTTGTCTCTATTTACACGGAATTTCGAGCCATACAAAATTTATTTCTTTTATAAACAATAAGATAAAATTCTGGAGTTAATCAGATCATTTATTTCAATTTTATCCAAAAAAAATATACATATAAGTAAAAAAATTTCTTCAAGCGTTCCAATTAAAAGTGATTCTGTAAATGTTGTTTTTCCTTTATAAGACATTGTATACCGTAAAACAAAAGAGTGGGGTGTTAGTATGCATATCATTCAAGCTTTTCAATTGAAAGTTAAAGCGAAATGCTGTGTGTTTTGTTTTTATTTACATGTAATTTTCAACCATAAAAAAAATATTTTTCTTTTTTAAACAATGAAATAAACTTCTTGTACTTAACCATTCAATAAATTACAATATTCTAATAATGGAACAGTATCCACACATTTTGGCATGTTTATTGCACCACATTTTTTTTTAAAAATTCTTTAGCCTCTCTTCAGAAAAAACTTTTCTAACGTAACCGTATTTTATTTCAAAAACTGACATTTCAAATGCACAAACATTTCTAAGTTTTGGCATTTTCGCTCATTAACTTTCTAAATTTTTTTTTTCATTTGAACCGCTCTTCTTCATTGAAATTATTCAGCAACAGATATAGTTTTTAAGTGTAGAGCACGTGCTAAATAAGCCAATTTAATAAATACAAGTTTAAAATATCATAAATAAAAGCTTTTTTTATCCAATTTCTCAAGAAATTCTGGAAAAACATCCTCTAAAAATCCAAGACTTCGTAAAATATCGAAGTTTCGTGCTTCCACCAAACCTTTTCGGGTGTAAAAAAAAGCTTCCCATAGTTTGTCGCATTCGTAGAAATGAAACCAATAAAATATTCCCACCAGGTCTGGGATTTTAATCGCCGTAAAGGACATTCTTCAAGGTAGGTTTACGACGTATCGATAACTTCCGGGATAGATTCCGGAAGAGAGGACTTATTGAAATATTAGCTTGATCTTCTTTACTTGTTCCTTCCAAATCACAAGCAGAGTTCGAAATTCACAATCGCTAAGCGCAAAATGAGACCAGTGTTTTCTATTTTGTGACAAAAAAATTTAGTCGCAGTTATCGCGACTACAACTTTGCGAAAAATTTAAAAATCTGCAATACTAACTTATATATCGTGGTTTCCAAGAATCTTGCTAAAAATAATTATCTTAGGATCAGAAATCTTCACGGATACAAAATATTTTAAACCATTGCTATGATTGTATAATCGAAGAAAACTTTCAGGCCTTAAATTGCTCTACATCAATCTACAAATTTCAAAACTTCGTCGATATCATAAAATCTCCCTATTTTAGCTATTGTCCCCCAAAATCCCCAAATTGTGGTGATTGTCAAATGCATAGAGAAACTCTTTCAAAGAAAACTTTAAAAACTCATACGACCTTAAATAACCACAAGCTTAAGACTTTATGCACTTATACGACCTTAAATAACACAAGCAAAAAAACTGTAGTAAATTGTGATTTCCTAAATTTTGGAACTCTAGTTATCCTAAAATGGAGGAACACTTCTTATTCCATAAAATTTCAAAACTCAGGTGACTCTTTAAACACGCAAGTCTGAAGTTTTTTAAATCGTCCATTTGGGCACTGTAGACTCCAAAAGGGGTAGCGAAAATTTTCAGTTTTTTTTTATATTTAAAAAAATAATTTTAAATGCTTAATTATATACCAACCAACTAGAGTTATACAAAACAATTAAGATAGAGTTGTAGATACTGTAGATGAATGGAATGGTCTACCAGAGGCAGATTTTTTTTTTTTGACATTGTAATTATTTTAATACGAATCTGAACAGACATTGGGACATAATCAAGGGACTGAAAACAAAGCCAATCCTGTTGATATAAGTGCCTTTTATTGGTCATTTACTTTTGCATGTGTATAAATTTCACTTAATTCAACAACTTTTCTAGAGATATAGGACAATTTGTGGAATATTTCTTTAATTTTTTTAATCTTGCATAGTGACCACGAAATTCGTTTAGGATCTTAACTTGCGTTCTAACCATAACAGCCAGAAAATGTTGCCTTGAATAAACTTGATTTTTCATATTTCATCCGGAAAGCGTTTTTCGTTTTCGTGGTTAGAAATTCGAGTCGTTATGGGGACTTTTTTACTATCGAGGGAAAAACTCTCAGATCTATGGGGAAAAGCAGATAAAATATCGAAAGCGGAGAATAGCTCGATATGTCCAGCTGACTTTATGTCTGACCGTGGTTTTATATCGCTGTAACTCTCGTGTTTCTACTTTTGCATATTGAATTTAGAATTGTTCCTATATTTTAGTATAAATTTTATGAACATTTATAAATGCACTCTTTTTTTATCTTTTTTTAGTGGGACGCAAATAGTTAAATTTAGATACGCGTTAGATTATTCAAATTCCGCTTTCCATGTATTGAATTTTAAAAAACTATTTGTCAGCATTTGGGGCAGAGCTAGTTCTTTGATAGTTGACTACATAATATGTTAATACGATACGCCATTACATTTTGTTTAAAAGTGTTTTAGGTATTCAAATACGTGATAAATTACTTTCTGCTTGTGTTTTATTAGGGTACCCCAGAAAACTAACATGTTTAGTGTTAACTTGGTTTTTAGTAAAATGTTTTTAAAAAATTTGTAAGTGCTTGTCTTCAACGTATCAAAAACATATAAATGGTTCCTATTTTATTGTTAAAATTAGTTATTTGACACTATTAGTATAGATTTATTTTTATTTGTTGTTATCTATTTTTACTTTTTAAAAATAAACTTATTCTTCTTTAAAAAGCATTGATGACGGCAACTAGAATATTCCTTACTTTTTAACAAAATAGCGGTGAAATAATCTAATAGTAGTAGAAATTAACCTTTAAATGATATAGGTTGCAAACAAGGAATAACATAATGCATAACATTAAAAATAAAACACTTGAAAAATTTCCAGTTGTATGGAGTAACCTTACACCAAATGTTTTAATAACATAACAACGTAAAGAAACAATCAATGTATTCCTACCTCGAAATGTTCACATCATATAACAATTCAAAATGAATAAATTCCGTGACACAAAATATTTTTTTAAAATTATATTTTTCGAATTTGCTCCTCTTTCATCAGAAATTACCTCACAAACCCAAATTATTTCTAGCCAATAATCAAACGAAATTATTTTCTTTCAATTTCTAACATGACATTACTTAGCAAAATAACATCAACAGATTCATATAAACTCCCACACATTAATTAACTTACTAGAAGCCCACTCAGATGACAGCGACCTGACCTTTCGCACCACTAGTCATTGATTTCCCTTGTTTCGTTTCATTTAACCAAATATTCCAAAGCCGCCCTATCTAGAGAAGAGATGTGAACAAATAAAATACAGAGTTCTTTTCCCTCAGTTAATTGCATCGTCAAGAACCATCGTGTACTGCTATTTAATTTTT
This sequence comes from Hylyphantes graminicola, assembly GCA_023701765.1. NCBI lineage: Eukaryota > Metazoa > Arthropoda > Arachnida > Araneae > Linyphiidae > Hylyphantes > Hylyphantes graminicola. Next base: position 42,028,861 of record CM043115.1, on the reverse strand, counting down.
TGCAGTTATTTATTTATTACATACGGCGAATGATTCAAGAAATAATCTGACAAAACCAGCTGAATTATGATAATTGAACTAGTCACAGACAGTAAAAGGAACCAATTACAGACGAGAAATTTACATAAGAGCTTACCTAAAACCTTCTCTTTTTTTAAACTTTATTTATATAGTTTAAACGATCAAATCAGAGGTCTTTCATTTTTAAATTGGCCATGAACATGATAGCCTAGTTGATGAAGCATTTGTCTTTTCTCGCATTACATACGGTCTTCGACACTGCCAACCAGTATGATTGCGTAGTTGAAAGCGTGCAACGAAAAAATTCACGGGTAGGCGGAACGGCGGAACTTATGATGGTTAAACCCAGTGTAGTCCAATATCACTTTTAAATGGTCATTTATTTGTGAGAATACTTATGACATTAAAATTTTCTAGAATATAAGATTCCATCAGCACAAGAAGAAGAGGAATACCCAAGCTGAGATGGGTGGATGCAGTTGAGGAGGACTGTAGGGTGCTCAGAACCAGAAATTGGAGGAGTTTGGCTGCCAGTAGAGGTGGCTGGAAGAAACTTGTTCAGAAGGCCTTGGCCCACCCTGGGCTGGCGAGCCATGAATGATGGTGATGAGAACATAAGATTGGCTAAGTAAAAATACTGAAGAGCTTATGTTCCATAATTTCTGAAACTATTCAATAAATTCTTTTTAAAAATACAATAAAATTAAACTTTACTACACCTAGTGTTAAAAAAATTAAAACTCGTTTTTTTATCCTTTTTGTATATTTCAATAGTCTAAACCTTTAAAAATAGCATACTAAAATTTCCTATTTCTTTTCATATCCCCTAAGTCCAGCGGGGCTAGACACAGGGGTCCATGAGTCCAAGAACCTGAAGGAAGTTCAGGACCAGAAAATTTCCTATGAATATATCAGGTAGATTTTGAACTAAAATATTCTACAGAATAGTCGCTTCTTCTTTAGAAAGTTACGTTTGCTACGGGACTAACTGTAACCTCCGTCCTCGGCAAAGGTAAAGGGTTAAAAAAAATACAGCAAGATGCAACCACAGTTCCTTTTACAATAACCTCTCTTCACCCCTTTACGCGAAGTGGCCAATTTGCGGGTGGATATATAACTCCCCAAATAATCCCCAAAATAGTTTTGTAAACAATGGCCACTAAGGCAGATCGATAAGTCTCATTGCGTGTTAAAGGCATCGGAGCACTGATTAATAGAGCACTACAGACCACGGACTATCTTTTAATCAGTGGCCCCTCTTGTGGTATCGAGTGAGTGGGATGCAGAGGTTTAGGGAGGACTTAATCTATTGATGCCCGTTGCTAGGATCCAGTCTGATAGTTAGAATGGAATGCTTTTAGAAGCCGGTGAGAGAAATAAAAAGAAGCACTGGCATGAAAGAAGTTCAATATTAGAAGATCCTCTTCCTATTGCCAATATGTTTACAATTAAAATATAGTCGATATGTTTACCATTAAAAACTTGTAAAACATTTTAATGCTGAAAATTTATTTTAATTATTTTCGGTCAGTGTTTGAGACTGCACTCTTAAAACAAAAGAGTGAAATCCACTCCCATAGGAGAAGTGCATTTTCGACACTGGAAAGGAGTGAAAATTAACTCAATCTGAGTTAAAATCACTTGTTTGGAGTGATGTTGTCGGAAGTTTAACAAAACAAATTAGTGAAAACCACTCCTTTTGGAGAAGTGCATTTTCGACACTGGAAGGAGTGAAAATTAACTCAGGCTGAGTTAAAATGGCTCGTTTGTTTTAAGAGTGTGGATCGGCCACGCATATGGTTATCGTCACAGCTACGTCAAACGTTGTCTTCTATCTCACAAACAAACCACCCAGCGGCTAATTCGTCCAAACTAGAACTGGGAATCATTAAGTCTCATTGCGTGTTAAAGGCACCGGAGCACTGATTAATAGAACACTACAGATGGACTATCTTTTAATCAGTGGCCCCTCTTGTGGTATCGAATGAGTGGGATGCAGAGTCTAGGTAGGACTTAATCTATTGATGCTCGTTGCTAGGCTCCTGTCTGATAGTTGGAACGGAATGCTTTTAGAATACGATGAGGGCAATAAAGAAAAGCACAAGGGCAAGGATAAGAAGTTCGATAGTAGAATCTACTCTGATCCTATTGTTGCTGGGGACCGGATAGCCGAGTGGTTTGGACCATTAAGCCAGCAGTCTGAGCGCTGTAACGAGTGCGGGTTCGATTCTCGCCTTCACTCTGAGTGTAGTTCCTTTCTCTGTCACAGTGAAAACTCTTTCTGTGTCAGCACGAAGGCTCATATAAGCAGGTCTCTGATTAAGTACACCAGCTAGAATATATATGTACTTACTCCTTACCCCTCTTTTGCTTTATGTTTACTAATAAAATATTCAAAATCATTCCTGTATAATTAAATACATTCTAACAAACGTTAAGTTCCCTTAAACAATCATTTAAGCCCCAAAAAAATTACACATCAGCCCCACGTATCCAATAACGTTCTCTGTCAACTTGGATCGCATCTAATAACTACCATCTAATTCACCATTCCTTTCTCGCTGTGTGAATAAAACATGATCCGGCACTCCAGAGACTTCAGGATAAGTATAGACTTTGCGCTTGTAAGCCTAAAAAGTGTCCAACATTACTCTCAAAGTCACGTGAGTTAGCGCAACAACTTGGCGGGTTTTCTAGATTTCAAATCAATACTTTTATTAAATTTGCTCTCTAGTATTTCAAATGGCCTTATAAAAACCTGCAATCAATCAATTTGATGTATCGAATATATACAGTAGATAACCACACAAAATATCGAAATTATTTCTTAAATTGCCAATAACAGCTGTGAAGTTTAAAATATAACAACCTTTCTCGCCAATTAAGGATTTCATGATGGTCCCCTACACAACCCGCCTTCTAGCTATTAGATAGCCGGTCTATTTCATTTATGTAGTTTCCACACGCGAAATGGGAATGCAGCCGGATCCTGAAAAAGGAAGTTTTATTCACCGGATTTCGGGAAAAACGGGAGTGGCAGTTAGGGACCTCGTTTGTTTTGTGCGGCTTTTATGTCTTGTGTGAGAAATGGGGTGAGGTTCGGATCAGTAATTGGTGAGTGAGATGTGTTTTAGCCATCTGCTGGTTTGTGGGAGACATTATCGAGGAGAAATGTTTTCGTTGGTTTTCGCGGTAGGAAAAAAAAAGGAAATGAATAAACATTTTTTTAAAACAGAAGGCTTTTTTTTTATACCCTCAAAACGATTTTTATTTTTAGAATGACTAGAGTTTTTAAAACATGTTGCAATAACGGATAATTGACATCATAGAGTAGATATAGAGGTTCGATTACTCTATTATTTATTTATTTATTTATTTATTTATTTATTTATTTATTTATTTATTTATTTATTTATTTATTTATTTATTTATTTATTTATTTATTTATTTATTTATTTATTTATTTATTTATTTATTTATTTATTTATTTATGTATTTATGTATTTATGTATTTATGTATTTATGTATTTATGTATTTATTTATTTATTTATTTATTTATTTATTTATTTATTTATTTATTTATTTATTTATTTATTTATTTATTTATTTATTTATTTATTTATTTTGACAAATTGTATGTACTTTAGATTAATGTACTTGAAAAAAATACTTTCACGTTCCAGGTGGTTCAAATGTAGTTCTGTAAATGTTGTTTTTCCTTTATAAGATATTACATACCGTAAAACAAAGATTGATATTAATATAACTTGCATAGTGTTTCACTTGAACATAGGCGAAACGTTGTGTTATTTTGCTCCTTATAAAGGAAAAACAACATTTACAGAACTACCCAGTAAATAGTGAACTGCTGGCCCAGCAGTTGATTAACTGCTGGAAGTGATGGTTTAGTGCTGGTGCATGCATATTTCTGCTGGAAAGGGCACCTTTACGTTGCCGGCATACGTGTGGTGATTATCTGAAGACAAAATGCTGGTGGGCCGCTGCTGGTCTACTAAATGCTGGATTAGTGCTGTCGTATTTCTGTTGGAAAGGGCACCTTTACGTTGCCGGCATACGTGTGGTGATTATCTGAAGACAAAATGCTGGTGGGCCGCTGCTGGTCTACTAAATGCTGGATTAGTGCTGTCGTATTTCTGCTGGAAAGGGCACCTTTACGTTGCCGGCATACGTGTGGTGATTATCAGTTGACAAAATGTTGGTGGGCCGCTGCTGGTATACATATGCTGGAACGGTGCTGTCGTGTTTCTGCTGGGAAGTGCCCCTTTACGTTGCCGGCATACGTGTGATGATTATCTGTTGACAAAATGTTGGTGTGCCGCTGCCGATCTACATATGCTGGATCGGTGCTGTCGGTTTGTCGTTCCAAAACAAAATTATCTGTATTTTCAGGAGCCTTTAATTAGCAAAAGTAGGTACATGCATCTTGAGCCGCGGTAGCTTAGTCGTGTGAAGCGTCGTGTTCGCATCGGAAGGGTTGTGGGATCTGTCCTCGGCGGTGCTGGGTTGGTTCTGGGTCTAATGGTTGTAGGGTTGGCACTTGTATTCGGTCTAAAGACCACCGTGTTGACTAATGATGGCTGGGTAACGTTAAATATGTAGTGGTCAAAAAGTTCTCCATGTTCTCATACCACATCAATACCTCTGGAAGTACTAGATCAGGGGGTTATCGGCCTTTGATCCGGATCAAAATTCCGATATGTGAGTGAGTCTGGATGTAGGTATTATTAAACAATCATTTTTTTATTCAATTAATTCTGTTTTATTATTATTCAATGTACAGTTTTATAGAGGATCCAAAGGCATAAAATCCTTGGTCGGCTATTGATATTTGCTGTGGCACCTCTGGGCACCCCGAATCAGGGGTGCCTTTATTCTCCCTTAGGGTGCCATCATTTCATTTCCTGGGTCACTCTGAATTAGGGGTGCCATCCCTTCACCCTAGTTAAGGGTGCCTTATGACGCCTGCTGGGGTGTCGCTGACGATACACGTCCTTTCACCCCTACAGGTGCCAAATGCCACCTTTAGTTTTAACAGTGCGGGGGGGGGACTGCTGTAATATTGATGTTATCATTTGGCAGCGTTCTAAAAAGGTTGCAGGAAAATAACTGCTGAAATACTGCATTATTGCTGCTGTTATATTGCAGTTTTCCGGTAAGGGTGTTGGAAGAAATAACTGCTGAATTACCAATATATTGCTGTCGTCAATACAGCAGCATACTGCTGGGCGGCTTACTAGAAAAGTGCTGGCAAATCGGCACTTGCTGTTGGCTCGCTGCTAAATTGCCGTTGGAAAACAGCAGTAACTGTTGGGCGGCTTACTAGAAAAGTGCTGGAGAAAACGCAGCTGTCTGCGAACAAGTGATGGATCGCTGCTGGCCAGCACTGCTGGACCAGCATTTTTCCCGCGGACACTTTATTGACTTTTGAGTACACTTTCTCCCGGCACTGAATCAGCAGTTCGGCTGCTGGAAGCCAGCAGTTTCCTGTTGCTGTCCCAGCAGATTTTTCCTTATTGGGTACTTTTAAAGGACCGTTTGAAGGAAAATTATTATTATTATTTAATATTTTTCTGATTAATTTTTGCATGTGATTTTGAGACATACAAAAATGCATTTCTTTTTATATATGAACAATAAAATAAAATTCGTGTGTTTATTACATCATTTAGCAAAAATTAATCAGAAAAATATTAAATAATAATAATAATTTTCCTTCAAACGGTCCTTTAAAAGTAGTTCTGTAAATGTTGTTTTTCCTTTATAAGATATTGCATACCGTAAAGCGAAAGAGTAGAGTGTTAGTATAACTTTCATGTTGAAGTGTTCCAATTAGTTAAAATGCGTAGAGTACAAGTGCGTATGTGAAATGTTACGTTGTTAGGTTTTTTGTTGAAGAATAATCGAAGTACAGTTTCAATAACCTCATTTCGTTTCAACAACTATTTATTCCAAACTGCATCATCGAACTGCATCATTCATTTTTTTATGTTGTAATTGAACAAACCTAGTAAGTAAATTTACTACTTTTAAGAAGAAAAAAATTACATCCCAACGGATTAATGTAACATGCAACCTAACAAAATAAACTTAAATATTTCCTGTACTAAATTTCTCATATCCTCTATTTTAAGAAACTTGGACACATAGAAAAACAAGAAACAAACTAGAGACTGCTTTTAAACGAAAATTCATTTACGCTTGTCTCGGGGGGATCAAGAAAATCAGCTTAAAGTTAAGTCCTGCCACTCACACTAAAGTTCCCGCAACTCTAGAGTAATCTAGGTTAGAGGAAACAGCAAGAATTAGGAATACGCAGGTGTCAATAAAAGCCAAAGCCATTTCGGAATAGGACATCAAAAAAGATCATATCACAGAATTTTGTTTTCTATGGCGTGTATATAATAATTTGGTGGTTTTTATTACGACGTACTGTTTGTTCCTCAACTTTCATTTTAAAAAAATTATTTACCTTATTTGATTATGAAAGTGTTCACCAAAATGTACTGCAACTTTTGGGGATATAATGGATGTGTTAACCCCAGTTGTAATTCTCCTGCGATAAAATTCAAAATTAGTCAGGTTACTAGCGATCTTGATGACTCTTGCCGACCCAGCGGCTGAATGGTTAGTGTGCTGGCCTTTGGAGCTGCTGGGTTCGGGCTCAAATCCCGGTCAGGCATTTATTTTGTGTTTGTCAATAAATGTCGTTATTTGTCTATGTGTTATTCCTTTCTTTGTGACTGTTAATATTCTTTCTGTGTCTGTCTTACTTGACGAAGGCTTAATAAGCGGGTCTCTGATCAAGCACACAAGCCGGGTATATATGTAGTAGTAGTAGTAGTAATTCTTTTTAATTTATTGTTTTTTTTTTGTTTATAATGTATGTAATTCATAATACTTACAATTTTAATACATTAATTTATTATAAATAAAATTTAATATACTTAATTTTATAATAAAATATTCAAAACAATGTCAAAAACCTGAATAATGCCGAAATTCATACCAACCACACATACCACCATTTATACCAACCGTACATAAAAAGCCATATGTAAAACATATTTAATACAGCTGAAGTTTAGCTTAAAAATATATTTTCCTATTGGCTTATAACGCGAAAGACTTTGAATTGGAAACCCGGCTTCCGGTGTTATAACCCTATAACAAGGCTATGCCGGATTTTTAAAACATCCTCCGGATTTCCTGGCTCCACCTGGAAAGTTTTATGTTTACTCCATCCAAAATATAATAATTGGTGTATGTGTCCGGAAAAGCCAGGATGGTTTTTTTTTTTAAAAAAACGGGATTACCAGGTTAAATTCGAAGAGTTTGCAGGTCTGGAGTTTAACTCCTGAGCCAAAACTCAATGAAACTTCTATTCATATTTTACGCGTATGCCGAAAATGTGGTGAAACATTTCCCCACACTGCCTGCCGTAATTAGAAACACGTACATTTTTAACCGTATATAATGGTGGATGGAAGTATTTTTAGAACCGTTTTTGAAATAGCTGAAGAGAAATTTTTATACGTGATTCTGAAATATACTTAGATAAGAAAGTATTGTTAGTCATGTCAATTTCACTACTTACATGACTCAGAGGGAATTATTACTTGTGAGAGTGATAAATAATCGCATAATTAATGTATATAAATTTAAAAAGCTGAGAGATCTCCTCCTAAACTTTTAAAAGGCATTTTTTAAGAAAAAAAACTTCTAATTTAAGAATTACTACTAAAACATCCTAACTAACTAACTCCCCGGCACTACAGTCCATGCTGGACCATGGCCTCTCTTACAATACGACTCCAAAGCCGCCTGTGTTTGGTCTTCGCTTTCCAGTTCTCAATTTTCTTTGTGAATCTGCTATCGTCCATTCTCTCCATATGTCCCAGCCATTGAATTCTTCTAGCTTTTATGATGTTAATAATGTATTTCTCTCCAAATAGTTTAGCAACTTCAAACTTGTATCGTCTTCTCCAAACTTCACCTTCTTTGATTGGTCCAAATATGGCTCTTAAAATCTTACTAAAACATCCACCAACTCCAAAACCAAATACAAATTCCTGTGTTTAATCCAAACCAAACTACGTATATGTGTTTTATATCCATTTCTTTAGCATAAATACATTTTATGCCATAGTTTCTTTGATATCTCACCAAAAAAGTGAGTAGGAGGTTTTCTATACCGAAATCTCCCAACAAAAACGTTGCCACCTACTGGTGTTTTTATTCTTATGGCTCAGTCTTAAGCTACAAATCTCAGCCCCCGTATAACATATTGGAACCCATAAAACATAAAAACAAATACCTGAAAATTGTGTTATTTTTTTACTATGAGTTGCTTACAATTCTTGCTATTTTGTTATAAAAAAATTGCTTATTTTTTTAATGCATTTTTTTTTGATACTCCAAACACTAACAAATTCAAAAGTTTTATTTTTTCACCTAATTTTGAGTTTCTAAACAAGTGATGAATTTTTAAAATTAAAATGCTTAGTGTAGTTTTGTATTTATACTATTTTTTTCAAAATTATGAGTAGAAGCCTAATACAAACACATGGTTTAAAGTTTTCCAAAAATTAGATCTGTATTAACTAATCACCTGAAGTACATGAAACCCTGTGTTCTGAAATCCTGAGTTTTCAGTATCTAAAGCTAATGCACTACACACATATATCTAATTCACTAAATGTAAATAAGGGTGAAGTCCATAGAAGAGTTTCCGACAAGACATCCTCTTTTTAAAATTGTAGTGAAAGAAGAAGCATGATGGAAATTTCTCTGTAGGCTTGAAATATTCATTTTTATCATTTTGCTATTCTTATGTTGTAGAGCAGGTATACGGATTACTTAGTTACTTTATTTTACTTTCGCTTCTATCATCAAGGTGGTACTTGCTCCTTAGAATCTGCTATCCTCAAGACGTGGCTTAGACATGGAACTCGGTTGATTTGATAAAAAGGTATCAAACACGTGACTCGTTTGCAGTAGAATATGTATAAAATATGGGTTTTAATAGTTAATAAAATTTCAACTTTCTAGATAAAGGTATTCTTGACCATGGAATAACTGTGACCTGTGCCATTTTTGAAGAAAGAAAAACCATTTTTATGGCTGTTGCGTTGGGTGCCTATTCAGGTGTTGGCTCGTCACCTGACTGTGGTTCTAAAATACGACGCCCGTCGCCAATAGCCCTCGTGTAGCTCTAGTGCGACGTTAATTCTAACCAAACCAAACCATTTTTATGGGCTGTGAGGAGCCCTGGGGTCAGAGTCTCGATCTCCGGATTGAAAGGTCCCGCGATCGAGTCCTGGTCGCTGAAGACCCATAGAGTATATGCAGAGTACGTGCTCGTTAAATCTGTTGGGGCCGAAAGTCCTGTAGGCGGTCATTATACAGTTTCTCACGAGTGCAGGTCCCTGGAGACTATTTCTTTTCAATTCAGGGACATGTCTAAATTGTGGAGGTTGCGCGCGATGGATGGCAGCATCTGTCACATATGTGTGTGAGAGAGAGTGTGTGTGTGTTGTGTCTGTCTTACTTGACGAAGGTTTATAAGCGGGTCTCTGACCAAGCACACAAGCCTGAAAATATATGTATGCCAACCAGCCATTTTTATCTAACAACTATTAAAATGTTTCTGGCGCAGAAACATTTGCAACAAGACCTTGATGAATAATAATCATTGTTATCCTAGACTAGTATTTTAATGCCACTAATCATAATTTATTAAACTGCTGCCATATGAAAAATGATAATAATTTAGTTCCGATTCCACTTGCCTGAGCCAAACCAATTTTTGATTTTTGGGCAATTTTTGATTTTTTGAAATTTGGGCAATTTGGTATCACCTCTAGTGCCAGTATGGAATTATGATTTTCATATGCAGGTTGATGCGCAGATTAATAATAAATATGATACCAATTTCAAGGTGACATCTTATTAAACGAAAAAAGGTTTTATAGCAAAAAAAAATTCTCTATGTGACGAACTATGTAAACGTAAGGATCGAAAAAATTCTGCTTTTTTTTGGTGTAGTGTTTTACACAGATCAATAATATGAATAGTAAAATGTTTAAGTATTATATTTTGGCATATAGATAGAGATCAATAATGTGTAGTGAAAAGTGCCAAAGTGTAACACTTTTTGAACCGGTGGATCTCATTTTACAACCATATTGTCAATTTAATTACATTCAAAAAGCTTAGTGGTGTTTTTCAAAGAGCTATTTTTGTCGAGTCGATGAAAACTTGAAACTTATTTTTGATGTAAGTATATTTTACAATTTTTTCATACTAACTGATCAAGTCTCCAGGGAATATGGGAGAGAATTGAAATCTCCTGTATTCTCCTTTTCTTAAACATTCTGGGATCGCAAAGTTCCACTTCGAAAGGTATAGTTGTAGATTGTAGGAGTTACAAAACATCGTAGGAAAGATGACATTTTATGGCTGTTTTTGCAGTGGGTGCTTGTGGTGATACATTAAAATCGTTTTACTTGAAAGTTAGTATTAGTGGGTACTTTCTCTAAAGAAAGAGAATAGCCCTCGTGTAGCTCTAGTGCGACGATAATTCAAACCAAACCAAACCAAACTAAAGAAAGAAATTTCAGATCTGAGCTTGCAGTAGAAAATTATCAATGTCCTATATAATAACATTGGGGCTTACCATTTTTTTAATGCTAACATATTTTTTTAATTGGATTAAATTGAGAGCAATTGTCAAGTTATGCGTTTGACTGTTTATTTGTGCTTGAAATTATCTTTTCATAATTTTTAAAATGTATTTCAATCCTTGTTAGCTTGGGGCCCTTTTTTTTATCAATGAGTGATTTCAATATCTGAGTGTAATATTTACAAGCTAAAAAAAAGTGAGCTATCCTTCGGAGCTGCTGGGTACGGGTTCGAATCCCGGTCAGGCATGGATGTTTGTGTCTGTCAATAAATATCGTTATTTGTCTATGTGTTATTCCTTTCTTTGTGACTGTAAAATTTCGTTCTGTATCGGTCTTACTTGACGAAGGCTTAATAAGCGGGTATCTGATCAAGAACACAAGCCGGATATATATGTAGTAGAAGTAACACATACTATTCTAGCTTCATCAAGACTTAAAAAAATATTAAAGAAAGAAGTCGAAATATGTTTCAGTTTGGTTCGACTATATTCCAATTTTAAGGCAAAAGGTCTCTAATCCACTATTTCTTTTATTATTATACACCGCGTTGTAATCAAGACAGTTTCCTATTTCAATCTCACGGAATACTTTGACAGTTGTTAAAGTTAAAAAAAAAAGGCAATTTGAAATCCTAAAACCTTAAAAGCGACCTCAATTTTATTTTGTTTTTATTTAACAAATTAAATAATCATAAGTGTACACAAAGTATATACATAAAATATTTCTGTTTTTTTTTAACTGAAGGGTTAATTTTCTAATCGGAATGGTTGGACTACTAAGTCTATGGAAAACTTCAGATTTTAATAGAATTTCATTAAAAAATTATCATTTCAAAACCATTTTACCGAAATTGAGTTACTGCCTTGCAATTCGATTCTAATGCATTTACAAGAGTTAGCCCAAATTTAAAAACAACTTATAAAGACTCTGTAGACAACATTTCAAAATATTATTCAAATTTCTGCTTCGGTGTATATTATAAATTTTTTATGTCATGTGCGCAGCATAACATAAAAGAACAAATTAAAAATCTTCTTAAAACTATGCGTATTTTACAGCGCATATACCTATCAGGTTCTATTTTAAAAGTGAGGAATTCCATAAAAAAGATTAAAACTAATTTCTAAAAGCAGATTCGAATATTTCATTTTAACGTATTACATCTGCAAATCAAAATGATTAACGATGGAAAGTGGAACTACGGAAACTTCTTCTCAAACTAAATTCACGTGTTTTTTCTTTCCATTGAGCAAGCTTTTTTGGAAATGAGAGTCGCTTTTGGATTTTTAAAAAAAAGTAATTGAGCTCATAAAATCAGTGTGAAATATGGAGTTTAACTTGAATTATGAATCGTTTTTTCTTTTTAGCAGGATGAAGATGGGGTGCTAAAGTTGCAATTGACACACTACTTACATATATTCGAAAACTGAAATCTCAGTGAACAACTACACACACTGCACACACACGCACAAACACACTCATGATACACTCTAAAAAATGATTGCTCAAAAACGACGAAATTTTCCTTAATTTTGACGATTTCGTTAATGGCAAATGCTCCGAGTTTTCGTTTCCTCAGAGTGAGGAAATTTGAATCGTCATTGTTATGAGGATTTGAATGTCGCCTAATCTAAAGAAATATTTCGTCATTTTTAGCATGTGAGTACAACAATGAGATTCAGTTTCCTCAAAATCAAGATACAGAATCGTCAAATCACGATCGTAAAAGTGAGGATTCGCGTTTACTCAAAAGTCACGTGATAGTTTGACGAAACAATCCTCAAAATTAACGAAATGAGGCTTGAGGATTCATGAGTCGTCAAAAATGAAAGTGTTATTTCTGAGAGTGTAATTGGACATTATTCATAACATCCGGACATTTTAAAAAATATTCAAAAAGATGTGACAAAGTGATATATTATACAGAAAAGTTATTAGTTATATAAACTAAACTCCTCGGCGCAGCAGCCCATTAGTGGGACACGGCCGGTCATGCCCATTCCAGCTTACGTGACCAAGGACTCTGGGGTGCTAGGCGTATGTCCCGGCAAGAAAGCCTCACAAGCGGGCCCTCTCCAGTGTTTAGTTTAAAATCATGATTGGTACTCCTTTTATCGACCCACTTACGAGATAGAAGGCTGAGTCAACCTCGCCCAATCCGGAACTCGATCCCTGAACCTGTGGCGTGGCAATGTAAAGCACTGCCACTAAGCCACCGACTCCATTAGTTATATAAATACATGTTGATTTATCGAATTTTCTGTATAAATAATTGCAGTATTCATATTGGCCGAGCAATGAGATAAATCATCCTACACAGTTAAAATAAATTTGAAAGAAAAAAAAACAATATATATTTAGGTTACGTTTGATTTCAGCTTAAGTACCGTGCCCTACATCAAAAATTAAGAGGCGTATTTTAGTTCCTTAAATTACTAATATGCGAAAAACAGACATTCAGAAGCCTCTCATACTAAGTTTTCTCTTTTTTAAGAGGAAGGGGGGGTATATCGTAACCCAGTCATCCGAAAGTCAGCCTCTCTTTGAGAAAGTTCCAAATTCTAGTGGCAAAAATTTAGTTTCTTATTTGGCAAAAATAAAATCGGAGTAATTTCGCCCTTTCCTCATTCTTTTTAATTTTCTAATACACCTTTGTCAAGCTATCATTAAAATGTGTTGATAAAACGGAGCGGAAAATTTATTTCGATTATTATAATTTTTTATTTTATTGTTTAAATTTTATTTGAATTTTATTTATTTTAATTTTCGCTTCTACAGTTTGAAGCGTCATTAATATTTTCCCTTAGAGGTTTTTTATGTATGCTAAAATTATGTTTTTAAGAAAACCTTAATTTAAATAGTGGATCAAATACACAGTACATTCTTACTTAATTTTTGAAAGCAAAGATATTAGTTAAAAACTTTTGAATTCATTTTTTAAATCTTTGGGATCATATTATAAAAATTGCGAAGCTTTCCTCCTGAGTATTTACTTTTCTACAAAAATTTCTGTTTTAAGAATAAGCTTAAAAAAAAACAAGAATGATATTAACAAAAAAAATATGTAACTTTTGAATGCTTAAAAGTTTTTCGAATTCTATTTGAATATATTTTAATTTAACCAATACAATTAATGAAGGAAAATTCGAATTTCCGGAAATAACATTATCAAAGCGTTCGTGATCAAACGTCCTCTCTAATATCTTATAATTATACATTTAACTGAAAATTTTTCGATGTCATCTTACGGGTAAATCCAAGCTCATTTGTATTCTCTTTTCCGTAGTAAGTAACATCGCGTAGCAAAACAGCTTCACAGGCATATTTCCGTATTGAAAAAAGTAGTACTATTAGTTCCATGAGGGAGCAATTTGTTTTACTACACATACAAAGTAATTTATTTTTTAGCCAAATATAAAGTTCGCACGATTTCGATTTGTTAAAGCTTTAAATGGTATCGGTATTTGCTCTCTTTTAGACATTTACAAATTCAGTTTTATGGGTATAAAATACGTCAAAAACCGACTACTTTGGGATATCTTGAAATGGAAATTTTGCTAGGAAAGAACATTTTTGTTTAACTTTAGTAGACTAGCCTTCTGAATAGCCAAAAAGGGGGGCAAAAGTGGGAAGTTATTTTCTCTGCATTGCATAATTTTTTTATTTTTAATAAATTAGACATTTGTTTAGAAAATCAGAACTAGGTTTATTTTTTAAGAAAGGTAATACCTAAAAACTAATTGCAAGTTAAATAAGTAGTATGAAAATAAAAATTATTTATAAAATTTTGAAATTTATGTTTCTTGCTCGAAAGACCGTTGCATGAAATACAGAAAAAGTTAAGTCGAACGCTCAAAAAGTTAGGCTGATGCATATTACTTTGAAAATAATAATAAATTTTAAAAAAAACGTTGAATCACACAAAATGTGAAAATTCGCATTTCCTTTCATGTATGGAAATTTAAGACGTGATGGAATATTTTACTTATTTTTCTAAACTCAGCGTCTAAAAATACATATTAATTCACCAAATTTCTTTTCCCCGTACTATCGCAGGCTACTATGCTTCATCTTCAAAAGGCGTACTTTTTGAGACTGTTTTATTAGACTTAAGAATAAAAACAAATTCGTTGATTCTTTAGTGCGTTAACTTTTACGGTAATTTAGAAATTTAGTTACAGAAAAGAAGTGTAGATGACGCCACGTAACCGTCAATCAATAGTTTCGTAGCTGAAGAAAGGTAAGCTTAAATTAGTTACATAGCTTAAGTTTTATTGGAATATTTTTTAGTTATTAGTTGTAAATAAATACTGATTGTAAGACAGAAATAAGCTCAAGAAAGATTGTAGTCAGACAAAACATGCAATGTAAAATAAAATAGTGTTGTTTTCTCCATTACACAAGAAGTGCTTTATTAAATTATCTAGTATTAACTTACATTGAAACGCAAGTAGAAACACATAATCTAGTATTTTCAGTCCAAACACTGGTCTTCACTATTGACCATATAAAAGTAAGAGCGTATTCAGCGACTGATATGTGTTTATATTTAATTTTAAGCTAAAGATATTTTAAATGCTTTCATGTGTTTTATTAAGTAAGAAACATGCAACCTAGAAAGTTAATTTTATGTGGAAATTGATTTGGTGTTTTTATTGCATTTCTCAATTAAACCAATTATTTTAAGAATAAGATTTATTTATTATATTAGAATACAAACAAGAAACATTTATTAGAAATGGTTTATTTAACATATCATAAAAATGAGTGACATACTGAAAATATATTTCAGTAAAAAATGACATTGGCATTTCTTTCATTTAAATAAATTGTAAACATCAACATTTTCCAAAGCTTTTTAAAACCGACCTGTAACAAAAACAGAAAAATAAATGTTAAATATATTGACAAATGACATATATAACAGTGTTGATATTAATATTGAGTATTGCATCCCTTTAAAAATTATTGAAAAATGATTTGAAAAAAATCATGATAGTGTTTCTACACTCTGTGACAACCTAACTTGGGTCAAACAAATAGTAAAAAGGCAGAGGGAAAAGCGCGATTGGTCCGTTAGTTGGAAACTTTTTTTAAGGTAATATTTTCATACAAAATTATCTTAATGCAATTTAACCAAAATACACTTTTCATTCTGATAACATTAAAAAATTTTCTCAAATAATATTCAAATCTGTTGGGCCTTAAATGAAATTAATGTTTTAAACATGTTTTCTGGATGGATTCATGAATAATTTATAGATCTCTTTAAAACCACTGAAGGATCTTCTCCATGGCATATTTCTATTTACCCAACTTAGGTTGGCAAGGAGTGCAGAACTGAATATGGGATTGTATTAGTTTACTAAATCAAAATAATTGTAAACTTCAGAATTAATATATCTTATCTACTTTTACTATAAAATTAGTACATTAAGAAGCTAGGGGACTTACAATTACCACTCAATAAATATATACATTCATTTAAAGAATGTACATTTATGTACTTAATAAGGTAATTTCAAGTAACTTTGGTTTGGTTTGAATTATCGTCGCACTAGAGCTACACGAGGGCTATTGGCGACGGGCGTCGTATTTTAGAACCACAGTCAGGTGACGAGCCACACCTGAATCGGCACCCAACGCAACCGTTAAGGGCGACATTGTACGCAGTGTTAGGACTGTGAAGGATATTTAACGTGCACTCCCTTACACAGGGTATTATTCGTCGGACATTTTTGGCTGCACGGACCGTTTATAGGTCGGCAGTTATTTTGGCGATGCCCGGACCCGAACCTGGGACCTTCCGCGTGCTAAGCGAGTGCTTAACTGACTGGGCTCCCCAGCCCCCTTCAAGTAACTTTAAAACCTAAAAAGTTCTATGGCAGCTCCATAGCACATGCAAAATTTTCTTGTAAACCTTATTATGACCCCTAACAGGCACTGGGAACTCATGCAAAAAAAATTTAAATCTGCATCTTTTTCCATTTTTCAGCAAATACCTTTAGAACCAAAATGTTCTATGGTAGGCTCACCTTGCGAATGTGCAACGTTTTTGAACACCTTATTATGATGACTGACAGGTACTAGGAACTTGTGAACCAAATTTAAAGTCTGCAAGCTCTTTTAGTTTGACCTCCGGAGTAGTATCAGATAGACAAATGCACCAGTGTTCGAACACCACAATTTTACGATCCCCTCCAAACCAGTCAAAAACACAAAATCTCCATTTTGGATTTTCGACTCCCCATCGCAATACTTTCAGCAGGGTTGCCACACTTTTTGGTAAAAGAAAATCAAAGACTATTTAAGGACTTTTTAAGGATATATTTCTCCATTTTCAAGGACTGTATATTCGAACATGCAACACCTAAATCTCACAACAGTTTTTTAAAATTCCTATAGAAAACGATTAAATGCTCTCTAACTTTCAAATGAACCTAAATACATGTTTTAAAATAACCATTTAGAAATTAAAAATCCATCCAAAATCACTTGCTTTGCCTTCTTGGATTATACGTAAACAATAAATCCAAAAGTAAAATAGGAACCGCTTCACATTGAAAAAAGAGTTTTCAATGAAGCTAAAATTAACATTTGCAACAGCCTTAAAAGACAACAGCTAAAAAATTAAGTACTTTTCAAGGTTTATAATGTTTTTCAAACACTTTCAAGACCTTGAAAATCAATGTTTTTTTTTTTCACGCACTTTTCAAGGACTGTGGCAACCCTACTTTCATACCTTATATTTCATATTCGTAATAGAAAGTACACTGCAAACAAAATATTCTAATTTTTACCATTAATATAAAACCAATTAAAAAGTAGGTGATCATTTAGACAACTAACACAGAGCAAGTAATTTCATTCAAACTAAAAGAAATAACATTATCCTCACTTGGCTTCATCTATTTGGTTTTGCAATCTGTCTTTCATAGATGCATTATTGGCATTCTTTTTCGCCTCTTCCAGCCCTAAAATGATATTTTTGAAGCCAGGGATGTTGTGAAAGATTCTTATGTGCCTCCCTGCTGCTACTAATAGGTACTGACCATCAGAAGAGAAGAGAATAGATCTAACCGGATCTACAAAAAGGAATTAACATTAAACAAGCATTAAACAAACATTATACTATAAAAAAAAACACAATCATAGCCTCACTCAAGGGATCCCTATATTTATAATGCTATAAACAAATTACATTATTATGCATTACCAGAGTTACATTACAAAGAAGGTTGGATATTAAGTGTAGCAAAACTTGTAAAATACATTATATATACTCAGATTATTGAAATTATAAAATGACATAGGTTGATTAAATTTAAATACTATGAGCTATTAGTACTTAAATTTCTCCTTATTCGATCAATTATTTTTTATGCACAAAATAAATTTAAATGTATGACTTTTCACATCATTTGGCGAATAAACTATAATTTAAATTGGAAAAATGATTTTTAAAGTAATTTTATTCTTTAAGAAATCATTTTAGATATCACATAAATATACGGTTTCAGTGTTATAAACAAGGAAGGAGTGAATTACCCCATATACAAGAAATATAGTAACAATGAGGAAACTGCACATCATATTATATTTCAATATGATGCCCTTGCCCATACTCGACTAAGCACTCTAGGTATCATTGATACTAAAGAGCTACAACTTTGCTCTATTAAAGATCTTTTATACTTTATCACTAGGAGACCTGAATGAATGGAGCTAAAAAAAACTTTTGGGTCTGGGATTTGGTACAAAATGCAACCCAAAGCAAAGGTGCTTTATATCAGACAAACACAAATCAATAGAGAAGAAGGAGTTAATTAAAATTTGTCCTTGTAAGCAAAATATTGTAACATTAAGTAATATGGGCATTTCAAGAGATCAAGCATTTAAGATGTCATAAAGGATTTTTCATTGAAAAAGAGATCGATGTGACCGAGTTTTCTGTAAAAGATTTTTATTAAGAAAACTTTATTACAAAAAAAAATTACTGAACTCCTAGACCTTATAAACCAAAATTGATCATATTTTTCTGCAGTCCGCTTTACATTAGGTTTATAATTAAACAATTGCTCTGGTAAGAAGACGCCAAGAAATGTTGATTTACACCAAATTTAAATTAAAGTATTTTTCTAACTGATTATGCTTTGACTTAAATCACATAATTTTTCTTACACAAATTTCTGCATAACACAAATTGTTCTTTTACAATTGAGGGTGCTATGTTAACTATGTTTTTGTTTACTAAATAAGACTGATTAGCAAAGGATTTTCTGCTTGAATATGCTGGAAACTGGTATGATTTTATGAACGATCGTTATGCAAGAAGATTTAAACGCACAACCCTATATAGAAGTCAGATCTTACCACTTAGCAATCATCAGTCTTTAAAATTCATAACTTAAATTAGGAGGGAACACAAATTGTCATAAAGTTATTTTTTGTGACTTAAAAACTTCAAAATTCTCAATTGAAGAATTTTGATATGTTTTGAACTTGTATAGGTGAAATTTGTTACTAATTTTAGCAAAAGTTAGTTATGAATCTGATTTGCAAACTATTTTCTAACACACTTTTTCTTCATTATCAACATTATTTTTTTCATGTAATTTTTGTTTTTGTCAAGTTTTCTAACTTGCAAACATAGAAAACATATCTAGTCTAATTTTAGATATGTAAAACATAAGTGATACTCCAATCTGTTATGTACATAGCTGGTAAAATAACAGTACCTGGATGAACCTCTTTCAATTCAGCCTGCAATTCTCCTGTCACAGCAGAATACAGGAAAATATCTGCGGCAGTAGTGGTGGCTATGGCAATGGTTCTTCCATCTGGTGAAAGGGCACTGATGCATTTGGAATTGATACCGTGAGTACCGCTCTTTAGGAGGTAAGGTTCCTGGCCCTTACTGTACTCAACTAGAAAATTCAGTAAAATTACTTTTCTGAAAAAACATAACATAAAAATCTGCACCCAATAGGAAAGGGTGTAGGCTATGTAGCCTGTTACCCTGTACGCATAGAATGGCAGATGTATACAGTATGAAATATATAAAAATTTTTACTAATCCAATTACTTGACTTAACTTTCTGAAGAAAAATTAACCTAGATTTTTACATGAACTTCTGTGAAAAGATTCATGAAGAAAACAGTGCAGTTTATCATAAACTATTTGTAACAACTTTCCATATAATTGTCTTCATGAATATTCCCATGTATGATGTGTTAAGTTGAAGACATTTTCTGGATATATCAAGAGTTAAAGAAGAATTGCTTGAAAATAAACTAATTGGCATAAAAACAGATTTTCAGTTTATTTTTGTCAAATGGGAATTGATGTTTCTTCTCTGCACGTATCATGGTTAAAATGAGTTTAAACTTGAATATTTTTGGAAGTAACATTTCAAATATTTTCAAACTTTATGAAGTTTACACAGCAAGAAAAATCCTGTAACTTTTCTGGCAGCAAGAATTAGTAATTTAAAAGCAATAATGATAAATGAATAATTGCAAATATAATATATAAAGATACAACATAAAATATTTGACAAGGAAAAGTACATCTTTATATAAAAAAAAACTTTAATCTTATAAAATTAATCAGATTTATGTTTAAATATTTCACATAATATAATGCCTAATTCACCAAAGTATTTTTAATATACATGTATGTAGGATAATTTAACTAGAGACATCACTTTGGTTGAATTAATGAAGATTATATGAATGTCAAATAAAAGTATTAGAGGACAAAAAAAAAAAAAAAAAACGTAAGTACATAACATTTTAAGATCACTCAAATTTAACTTTTCTTAACTCAAAATTAAATCATTTTTGAAAAAAATATTCTTCTATTCTATTTAAACCGGAATTAACTGTTTGTAAGCATGATCAATAATATAAATAACCATCATTACAAATGCAATTATGTTATTGTTTAATCGTAAAAATAAAATTAAAAAAATTAATAGATGGTTGTAACTTTTATAAAGATGTAACATTAAATCTTTTGAAGAAACTTACTGTTTGTGTCCCACAATTTCCAAGTGTTATCTTTAGAAACTGTAACCATTCTGAAAGTTAAAAATTTATATCATTAATTAGTTATTGAGTAACAAGAATAACTCAAAAGTCAAAACAGTTACAACTAAATAGTTATTAGATAAAAAAAAATCTTATCACTTAATTCTAATATCTCTTTTAATAAAATCAAAAAGTATTAAATTATGTTAAAAAACTAGATTTATAAAAAGGGCATTTTGCTTATTACTGACACATACTGTTACATCATTCCAACGTTTCAAAACTGATTTTCAAAATATTGTACAAACCACCAATAAGTAAGCAGTTCTATAGTGATTGTTCGTTAGAAATTACTGAAAAAAATTGGCTACGAGAAGCAATTTTCTAAGTTTTCTTGAAATTTTAGCACGAAGAACATGTTTGCTTTTGTTTGAGCACAAAAATAAAGTCTTCTACAAGTGAGGGAAAAGGGAGAATAATTGGATGAATGCCGAATGAATAAATATGAGGAACTTGGGGACAAGTCAAAAGCAAGAAATAGAGGTCAATTATTACATTTTTTTATGCTTCCTGTGCTTGATCATTAAACATTGACTACTTGCAATCTACCAATTGAAAATAAGCCATTTGACCACATGAAAATTGCATTATCTTTAGCATGGCTATTGAAAGTAAACATAGCCTTATTCTTGCAAAAAGACTCAGAAGGTGATGCAATCAATAATTCCCACAAATTAAATGGCCGACCAAAGCGGAGTAGATCAAATTATGATATTGAAGCAAATCATGTACATTGTGTTAAATAGTTGGCAAATAAGCAGAGGATTTTTTTACTTCAATCTATTTATAAAAAAACTGTCAAACCAATAACTTTTATTTCAACTTCAGTTAAATTACTTTAGTGGTTTTTTTAATCATTTCTATGATAAAAAGTATAACTAAAAGATATTTATTTATTTTTTGTTTGAATAATAAAGACTCTTAAAACACTGTTCTTATAATAAAAATAATTTTAAAAACTTATTTTATAACTTATCAGAAGTAGCATGGGAATAAAAATTAAGCAACAAATATTCAGCAATTCTAATTTCTATAACTCAATACTTATTCTTCAATATTAGAGATAAGGAAACAAGAAATTCTAAAATAACTAAAATAGCCAACTTTCGTGTTACTTAAATACTTACAAAAAATTGTATGAAATAACAAATAGGTTTGTAACAGTAACTGTCGCTCTAGAACTACTCTCAAATCACTATTTTTATTCATTTCATTTCGTAAATTAAATAAATATTTCTAATAGATTGCTAAAAGCCCTTAAATAACCAGAGCTTTTTACTCATAATAAGTATAAGCATAAAAATTAGTAAACTTTTTCAAATATATAGTAACAACAAAACATTGAAACATTTCCAAATTGAATTATTAATTGAAGAAATGTAAATTAATACTAACCAGATCTTTTTATGCAAAAAAAAATAGTAAATGTCTTTCCCTTTCCAGTAAACAAATAAGTGGTAGGTAGGGACGAACAGACTGACATTTTCAGCATGTCGATACATACTTTTCCATTTTTTTTTTTTAAATTCTATTCAAATAAAAAGGAAAACAGACAAAAAAATACTAATCTTAAAAATTTCAATTTTGCTTTTAAATTAGTCATTTAATTACCTGGTTGAATCACTTGAAAAACTGAAGTGGTAAATACCAGATGTATGACCTTTTAACTCAAAGGCTCGCTTTACTTCCTTAAACTCGGAAGTTTTTGTGAAGCATACTTCCCAGATCCTCACATCAGGAGTGAAACCTAATTGAAAAAAGGATTTTATTTACACAAATATATTCAAATATTGATAAGCATTACAAATACATACACCAGGAAAGTTGCACATTCATTTTGTAAGTATAATTTCTCCTTCATGCATTGTCAATGAATAAGTATTAAGCTCAATTCGGACTTTAAATTACTTGAATTAAGTGTAAATTACTTGAATTAAATGTCACTAGCTGACCCAGCAGCACAATGGTTACAAAGTTAGCCTTTACGGGTTCGGTTTCGAATCCCGGTCAGGCATGGATGTTTGTGTTTGTCAATAAATGGTGTAATTTGTCTATGTGTTTGTATCGTCCTTTCTTTGTGGGTCTCTTGTGACTGTCACTTCTGGCATGTGGGGTAAGGGCTATAAAGCCTATGCTCCTCCCTTCCAGAAGGTGCATTTATTGTCATTTGTCAACACTAGAGCTCCACGAAGGTCATTGCCAAAGGGTTAATAATTAGCATTATTCAGTATTTTTGCTGAAGTCTCATTTTCAAATTACAATTATAGTCTCATTGTCAATTAAAAAACTAACATTATTTTAAAAGGCTCAACATCTTGGCAATCAGTTTACCTTATTAAGTAATTGTACTTCAATATAAATGTTTATAAATCATACATGTATTATAGGATTAACAACAAAGGTACAAATCAATTCCTTACATCACATATAACAAAAAGACAGATTTGCACATCAAGTCTCATTTCAAAGTGATATTTATACTTATTTGCCAGCACATTTTTGGAATCCTTTCCAAAAAATATTAATTAACAATTAAATATTACACAATAACAATCACACAAACTGTCACAAGTTAGCTGTGACTGCCGCAATTGGGTATTTGCTTTCTTAATTTTTTTAATGACCATTGTTCGTTGTTATCTCACTTATACAACTTGACTTACATAAAAAATATCTTGCATTATCAATTAGCATAAATAGACACCTTTAAAGTTGAAAGGCAGTTTTTAATTGTGGCAAACACTAAATTGGTAGGTACCGTCAGTGCGGGTAACTTTGGCCAAAATCATAGTTTTTTTTACAAAATAAGAAAAATTTAACTACAAAAACGATTTAAACACTTTAAAATCATTATGCATTCTAAGTATCGTACTTTTAGGAATAATTTTCAAGCATTTTTGTTAAATTTTATAAATTAATAAAAAATTGGTGTTAATTAAAAAAATTCGGACACTGTTAGGAGCCGGGCGGGTAACTTTGGCCACCCATGAAATACATAAAAAGCACACTGTTTAACATCCTTAACGGCTGTATTAACGAATTAAATAGCAATATTAAAACTTTTAACTTAAAATAACAAAGTTATAAGACATACAGTTATTAAAAATGGCATATAACTTAACATTTTCATTGCAGTGCATCGTGGAATGGCATTACACAATGATTACTAGTATTGTTTGTCGCTTAAAAGAAAAATAAAATTCTATTTTAATAAGGGAAAAAGAACTCTTTTGAAGCAAGATGTAATAACAAATATATCCATAAAAAGCAAACGATTTTATTATAAAAGGGGAAAAATAATGTATTCATAATTAGGAATCTGAAAATGTTTACCTTTCGACATTTACGATTTTGAGTGGTATACGTTTCTTGCATTCTATCTTTATCTTTTTAATGTTTAAATCGTTTTATTTAAAAAAAAATATCTAAAAAATTAGTAATCATAGAAGTAAGAATTTTTCAAAAATAGTTAAACAGAATACACTTTTACGTATATTTTTTAAAGTGCAAAGTTCTATAAATAAATATTTACATCTGTGGCCAAAGTTACCCGCATTCATCGGCAAAATCTTCCCAATTACCAATATTTAAATACAGCATAAAAAATATTCAATTTAGAATAAAACAAATGGTGTAATATTCTTCCCCATAAATAAAAGAATGGAATAGAGTGTTTTATTTAAATATTTTCAATATTTTTTTAAGTGTTCCAGACAAAAGTTGGAAGAGATAGATTTTTGTCATTTTATGCTTGTAAGAATGAAAACAGCATTTGTAGTATTGCCAGAATTAGAATGAGAATTTTTTTTACATGAAATGAAAGGAGATGTTTCCAAATTTCCAAAAATGTCAAACAATTTAAGATGAGATCTTTTTATGAAGAGAAATTAAGAAACGAATCTTTTTCCGACGCGTGGCCAAAGTTACCCTCCGTGGCCAAAGTTACCCGCTTTGACGGTACTAAAATCTACCAACCCAGGCAGCTGTGTGTGTGACTTAATGCTAAGAATTGTGATAGTCAGCAAGCAGGAGCAAATCTCTTATATTGTTAAATAAAACTCATAAATAAATATTGATATCTATAAAGGAAGAAGTCCTTACTGACTCATTCGAGTATCAATGTGCCTGGGCAAAACTAATTAAGGTACAAATACCAAATTTTAGAATCTTATTTTTTAGTGAAGAAGTCATTTAAGAAGTGTTTTTTGAGAAATTCCTACTCAAAGAGGAAAAGGTAAAACATGAGCCCATTTCTAAATAACATTGTGAATTGTTGTAAGCTTAGGATTTAGGGCAATTTTTAATTTGCAAGAAGTATTAATGCATGCAAACACTATGCATTATTTATGTACAAATGTGAAGTTTATACTACATAAAAAGAAAAAAAGCTCAGGTTCAATCAGACATCTAAATAAAAATAATGCTGACAGCTGCATGGGGGTAGGTGCTCATAATATCCTGATGGTGTATCTGACAAAGAGTGGGAATGATTGAAAATAAAGTGAATTACATAATATACAAATCAATGTAAGTAAGGGTACACCCATGCTTATAAAGCTAGTGGAACATAAATACCTGAAGCAGCTATAAATCGTCCACAAGGTGAGACACAGGCATAGTAGTTATTGATATGTAAGGTGTCAATTGTTGCAAGCTTCTGACCTAATTAAACAATAAAAATTAATAAGCAAATGATTTTTCAAAGTCCCATGTTGAAATATTTGAGGAATATCTGTTTATCATCACAAACAATATAAAGTATAAGTTATAATTTAACAAAAAAATTATCATATTAACCCTCTAGTGCATACTGTTACTGTTTGGTAACAAGTTACATAATCCACTTTATTATATTAATGTAGACCTCCCTCTCGACAAAGTTGTGTTTTTTCATCTATTACATTCCATTTTGAAGTTTTAGTTAATAATAACCCTCATAAATGACAGTAGTAAAAGTGTATTTAAAATTAAAAAGTGAGGTTATTAACAGTTGTGAAATTACGTTTTTGGCAGTATTCAAAGTATAATAATATTAGTACTAAATATAAATAAATTGTTTTGAAAAATTAATTATAGTTAAAGAGGGTTATTTTGAAATATATTTAGTAGTTTTCTAGTCATTATTATCAAAATTGGAATTTTGTAGTTGGTTTTTATCATATGGAAAAAAATTATTAATTGAAATTATTTAAATTATAATGCAGTTAAATTTTTTTCAGTATTTTTCCCATAATGTATGAGTGCTAAAGATACATATATATCTTTTCGGGACGAAAAAAATTCATGCATTAGAGGGTTAACTATTGCATACCAGTACCTTTTAAGTCCCAGACTATAATTGTGGTATCATCAGAGCAGCTCATGATGAAATGTCCATTGCACGCTATCCCAATATTGATAATGTTAGTTTTATGAGCACTTGGAAAGGTCAAAATCTGTTCGAAGTTGCCCAAAGTTCCGTCGTTTTTCTTGCCCACTTTGTAAACTTGAATTGTGTTGGCAGTTTCCATGGCAATGATAAAGGCTTTGGAATCAGGACTCCATCTAATACGAGTGGCAGAGTCGAATTCAATGTTGGCTCTTACTGACCTAAAAAAACAATATTGTAAATGATAAAAACAACTTACTGACTTTAATAAAAAAAAGAAGTATTTTCCTTCTACAAAGAAATTCAAATTTGTGTTTGTTTGAATTGCTAAAAAAAAGTAATGCATTGGCAAGATAGATTTTCTTTTTTATATTGTAGTTCGTAGTATTGTATAAAAAATTGCAAATTTTCAGTGCTATAAAAAGAATACATGAAACACAAGAAACCCACAAAATAGTGATAATGCAAAGATAAAAGGCAACATTCTTAGTTAGATACTGTGCATAATTTAAACCAGTTCCTGGAAAAGTACAGTGATAACTGGATCACTTCAGAAACATATCTTTTCTACATTAGGTGTTTAACATCTAGAGTAATTCAATTGAGATTAAAGAAATGTTTCATGTAGCCAGCTGTACATTTTATTAAAATACGTTAACAATAATAGAGAAAAATTGAATTGAAAATCAAAGCTAAACCTAGCTAAAACTATTGGTTGCTTAAAAACATCCACGGGAGCTACCTTTTGCGCTGACATAACTTTCTTTAAAATCATATGACTTTCTACAGACATTTGGAACTCGTGTATACCAATATTAAAATCTATATCTCATTTAGTTTTTCAGTAATACCTTTATAAAACATAAAATTTTTCATGGGGGTTACTCTTTGTGCAAACACGGTTTTCTCAAAACTCTTATTGTGCAAACATTATTACTTATCAGTCATAAGTTTCACAAGTTAATAATTTTTATGACATTTTAAATTCTGATCTTTCATTTTTAATAATTAATCTATTATTATTATATTTCACTGAATAATTCATTTTTATTATATTTCACTGAATAATTCATTAATTACAATAACAAGCTATTCAATATTAACTATTTAAACTTACTTCAACATGCTTTATATTATATTTATTCCTATTTGTTGACAATCACCTATTCTTAAGCCTAATGAATTTTTTATCAGTTTTATTGATATTTCTGTCAAATTCAACTTAATGTGATTCTAATTTTATTCCATAATGTGCCTCTAATAGTTCCCCATCTAACCGAAGTGGTCATCTGGAGTTTTAACAAGTTTTTTAGTCGTTTTAGGCCTGTTTTGTATCAAATTTCCCCCGTTACTTTTGTTGCTAACTATACGACCCCGGTTCGTGGAATTTTGTCTGCATCCGGTGTAAAAACGTGCCAGGTGGATGCGAGCTCCCTGATTGGACACTGAATGTTTGATTTTCGTACTTTCTTGTTTGTAATGCGTGTTCTAGACCAGTAAGCATGCTCCGAAATAGGTTTTATTTGTCCGTTTTGACGTTTTTGGCAACACTGTGTGGGCGGTTTTCGGCGGACTATTTAACGGCTCGCGAGAGGGCATTCTTTCTCTTTTAACTTCGACAACCACTTTGGTCAAGACCTGCGTAATCGCTGGTGGCGAAAGCTGCCGGCCATGCCGGGCCGGCCTACCATAACCACGGCCAGTAATCAACTACGGGCGTCAGCATCATGACGGCCCTCCATCTACATCTCCAATGGTTGCCTCAACGGCGTCAGCATCATGACGGCCCTCCATCTACATCTCCAATGGTTGCCTCAACGGCGTCAGCACCATGACGGCCCCCCATCTACATCTCCAATGGTTGCCTCAACGGCGTCAGCACCATGACGGCCCTCCATCTACTTCACCCCTGAATCATCCTTGGGGCGATTTCACTGACGATGCCCACTCCTGGTCATCCTATGGATGACCCCTGGACTATCCGCTGGAACTTTTCTATCCGCTGGAACTTTTCTACATACCTCGGGATCCCCTCTGGCTAGCCGTTTAGTCGCCGCACAGTGAGCTAAGCTAATTCATTAATATAATTTTTTATTTCTTAATGGTTTTCTTTTAATGCATTTTTCTATAAGGATTAATCTTTCCGTTACAATTTTTGGTCAAGTATTTATTTATTTTAAATCCTAACTCCAGGTAGACCACTTTTACTTAGGTTTTCCGTTTTTATCGATGTCAACTTGTTTATTTATGACTTAAGTGTAATCATAATTTTCAAACCCAATTGTCCAAACCCGTTTCAGATTTACCATGTTGTTAATTTTTATATTTCTTATATTCAATAAACGTTTAGTTTGTTTGGCAAAACTTTGTTTCTTATTTGTGTTATTATTTTTTTACATTTCATTAAATATCCTTTCCTTTTATTTTTTCTAATTCCTTGTGCTGGGTTTTCAAATTTGATCACGGCCGATTAAAAGAATTCCTAGCACATATGGTGCCGTTCGACCAGTCGAACCTGTACCTTATTCTAAAATTTTTATTCTAAATTCTTTTTAATTCCTAAAACTTTTTTTTCTCATCGTTGTGTTTGGACAGTTGTGGTTTGTTTATATTTTAAATTTAAGTTTTTGGTACTACCTGGTATTTTTTTTATTAATTTTTTTTTTTACTAAATGTTGCTAATTGTTTTCCTTGGTTAATTTAATTTTTAAATACTCTTATCGCACCATTATTTTGCTTTTTTAAAAATTTGTTTACAATTGTGTGTGGGTCTATAACTTTGATTACTGATTTAGTTTACTTGCTTTACACTATTCTTCGCTATTTCATACTTATACTGGTCATAACAATTTCATATTCTGGTCATAATTATTTCAAGTTTTTTTTTTTTTTTTTCTGATAATTTTGCCCTGTCCCTGTTTTATTTCCTACAATTTTTCGAGACATCAACAACTGGTTTTCTTCTCTTTTACCTCTCGGCATGTTGGATCAACCCACAGTTTTGGTTACCCGTTTGAGTGGTATTGAGTTGTTCAGTGATTCTCGGGTAGTGATACTGACAGTGACCTTTTTGCACTTGGTTTCGTTTGATTGCAGTGACATTAAAGATCTACCACACTCATACCCAAGCATACCTTACTTAACTTTAATTTTAAAGCACGCGCACCGCCCGGCTCACGACCGAGGACATATAGCGCCTCTGCTCACACATCCAGACAGGATTTCTTTTCTTTTTTCATGGTCTGCTTTCAAAATGATGTTCCTCACAAGTTCGTTGTCTCTTTCTCGAGTGTGTTCTACTGTATTTTTATTGTGTATTATTGTATTTTATTGTGTCTTATTTTGGTTTTTGGTGTCGCTGTTTGAATGCAATCATTTTTTAAATTTTTTTTTAAAATCACTTCATTCAGATTTTTCATTGTAGGGCAGTTTAATGCTTTTCCTGATAGGAAGGAATTGTCTCTTTGGTTTTGAATGATTCTCTGTAATTTTTTTTTCCCTTGCACATCTATACCTTGTTAACATTTGGCCTACTCAGTCAATTTAACTATTTGTTTACATTTTGCTTACTTTGTCCATTTACTGTTTGTTTACATTTGACTCTGTACTGTCAACTAACTATTTGTTTACATTTGGCCTTCCCTGATTTCTTTCTTCACCCCACACACACCTCCCCCTTGATCACGAGAGTAATAGCAACTGCATCCACTTAAAAAAAATTTTTTTTGGAAATTATTCTTACATTATAGTTTTAATTATTTTTTTTTTTGGCTCACTGTGTCGTGATTTGTTCTTCGTCATCAGACTTTTATTTCTTCTTATAAAAAAAGAACATTTTTGATTTTGCCAAGATTACAATGTTAAATTACACTCTTGTACTTTGCCCAGCTTTTACTTACCATAAAATTTATGAAATATATTTTGTATCAAAACTATTTTATGCCATTCTACTATGTATTAATAATTTTACCTATTTGTCTAATTTTGTACCAAAGTTTTAAATGTTAAGTTTTCTTTTAATTCACTGATTCTTCTTGTTGCCTCTCTGTGCGCGCAAGAGTAGGCTGCAAGTTTATTTTGGTGTTCAACTGTAGAATTAATTCTATTTCAACAGTCTTTGGAGTTGAATTGATTTTAATCAATTCTTGTGGTGCTTCATTGACCTAGGACTAAATTGTTCTGTAGTTAATTTTATATCCATATCCCATTTTTGACTAGTATAATCACTCATTTTAATGTGTCTGAACCCCTTTTTTTTTATTTTTATTTAATTTCTTTCCTTTGCAAAAATTTTATTTGCAATAAAATTTTCAACTTGAAGAGGGGGCATTTGTGCAAACATTATTACTTATCAGTCATAAGTTTCACAAGTTAATAATTTTTATGACATTTTAAATTCTGATCTTTCATTTTTAATAATTAATCTATTATTATTATATTTCACTGAATAATTCATTTTTATTATATTTCACTGAATAATTCATTAATTACAATAACAAGCTATTCAATATTAACTATTTAAACTTACTTCAACATGCTTTATATTATATTTATTCCTATTTGTTGACAATCACCTATTCTTAAGCCTAATGAATTTTTTATCAGTTTTATTGATATTTCTGTCAAATTCAACTTAATGTGATTCTAATTTTATTCCATAATGTGCCTCTAATAGTTCCCCATCTAACCGAAGTGGTCATCTGGAGTTTTAACAAGTTTTTTAGTCGTTTTAGGCCTGTTTTGTATCAAATTTCCCCCGTTACTTTTGTTGCTAACTATACGACCCCGGTTCGTGGAATTTTGTCTGCATCCGGTGTAAAAACGTGCCAGGTGGGTGCGAGCTCCCTGATTGGACACTGAATGTTTGATTTTCGTACTTTCTTGTTTGTAATGCGTGTTCTAGACCAGTAAGCATGCTCCGAAATAGGTTTTATTTGTCCGTTTTGACGTTTTTGGCAACACTGTGTGGGCGGTTTTCGGCGGACTATTTAACGGCTCGCGAGAGGGCATTCTTTCTCTTTTAACTTCGACAACCACTTTGGTCAAGACCTGCGTAATCGCTGGTGGCGAAAGCTGCCGGCCATGCCGGGCCGGCCTACCATAACCACGGCCAGTAATCAACTACGGGCGTCAGCATCATGACGGCCCTCCATCTACATCTCCAATGGTTGCCTCAACGGCGTCAGCATCATGACGGCCCTCCATCTACATCTCCAATGGTTGCCTCAACGGCGTCAGCACCATGACGGCCCCCCATCTACATCTCCAATGGTTGCCTCAACGGCGTCAGCACCATGACGGCCCTCCATCTACTTCACCCCTGAATCATCCTTGGGGCGATTTCACTGACGATGCCCACTCCTGGTCATCCTATGGATGACCCCTGGACTATCCGCTGGAACTTTTCTATCCGCTGGAACTTTTCTACATACCTCGGGATCCCCTCTGGCTAGCCGTTTAGTCGCCGCACAGTGAGCTAAGCTAATTCATTAATATAATTTTTTATTTCTTAATGGTTTTCTTTTAATGCATTTTTCTATAAGGATTAATCTTTCCGTTACAATTTTTGGTCAAGTATTTATTTATTTTAAATCCTAACTCCAGGTAGACCACTTTTACTTAGGTTTTCCGTTTTTATCGATGTCAACTTGTTTATTTATGACTTAAGTGTAATCATAATTTTCAAACCCAATTGTCCAAACCCGTTTCAGATTTACCATGTTGTTAATTTTTATATTTCTTATATTCAATAAACGTTTAGTTTGTTTGGCAAAACTTTGTTTCTTATTTGTGTTATTATTTTTTTACATTTCATTAAATATCCTTTCCTTTTATTTTTTCTAATTCCTTGTGCTGGGTTTTCAAATTTGATCACGGCCGATTAAAAGAATTCCTAGCACATTATTATGACATCAATCAGGTGCTTTGAACCCGTGTACCAAATTTCAAGTCTATAGTTCTTTTAGTTCGAGCTGCCAAGTGATTTTAGACAGACAGACCAATGGTCAAAAACTACTTTTTTTGGAATCGGCACTCTCCAAAACTCACAGAAACCACAAAATATCCATTCCATATTTTCGACTGTCGCAATACTTTCATTAAATTACCATTATTCAATATTAAATTAAACTCCTCGGCGCAACAGCCCATTATTGAGACAAGGCCTGCCGTGCCCATTTCAGCTTTCGTGACCTAGGGCACTGGGGTGCTAGACATATGTCCCGGTAGTGGGCAACCTCACACGGAACCCCCAGTGTTTAGTTCCCAAGCATGCTTGGTACCCATTTTATCGACCTATTCAAGGGATGAAAGGATGGTACAACCTCGCCCAATCCGGGATTCAATCCCCGGCCTTGTGGCGTGGCAATGTGAACATTTAATATTATTTGGAAGTAAAAATAGAACAAGCACATACGTGACACAGAAACAATTTAACTGATACCTATGGTTTTTCTCTGTAAAGGTCTTTACACTCCACAACATTACAGCACGATCTAGAAGAGAAATAATAGTACAAAAGGATTTTCATCATATATATTATTAATCTAATAAATTTTTAGTTGGCCACTTCCATGTAACTGTAGAGTAAGTCACAATTTAAGGGGAGGTTACAAGCTTTTTAAATTGGAAAAATAAATCAAATTAAATTAAGCATGTTATACATTATTTAGTTTTAATAAGTGTAGATCAGCTATTCTGCTAATTTTTTTTTCCATTTAATGTCAAAAGGTGTAGTTATAATGACTTTTTACGAACATGACATACACTACAGAAATTATAATTTTGCATGGAATCAGCCAGTTGTTTTAACTGAGATTTGGAATTAGAAAACTGATATGCATTGAAAACAATTACAAGTGCTAAGTGTTACAACAAGACTTTATACTATTTATCTTCGGCTTTAAAGACTGCATGGAAATGTGGAAAGGACAATACTTATTGCTAATGAGCATATATATAGAAAGTAGCAGATATGCCCATCGATTTCGCAATCCCATACAATGCAATAGCCACTTTTCGCAATGCATTACGGGATACTGGTTCCAAAAAACTGCTTTTGCCAAAGAGTTACATGCAATAAAAATTGCATTTTTAATATACTTCTTTTATAAATATATACCTCGGATCTGCCCAAAATTTTCTATACATATCCACTATAAACTTATGCTAGCAAAACTGGTAAAAAGTTTTAATTAGTTAATATTAAATATATATTTTTTTATTAGTGGAATTTATCTCATGGTGCCATCTAGTGGCTTATGGCATGATATGGGCTAGGGCTTGCGAACTGCCTTAAGGGATACTGGTTCAAAAGTGAAGAGTACATAGGAAGAACCGATTTATTTATTTAGAGTCTTTCCGTAATTGTCTCTGCTTGGCGAACATTGGTGACCGGAAACCGGTTGTCCTTATGGTTCTTCATTTGCGGTACAAACATGTGATCATTCCACTCAACTCTGGCGTGAATTAGGGTTGCTGCGAAAGATAAACAAAGCGAGTAACCGGTTTCTTTACACCAGTTAAGGCGATTTCTCGCTATCATCCCCAAAGAGGCTATTAAGGAAAGCCTTGTACGAAATCAATTGGTTCTTCCTGTGTACTCTTCAAGTGGCTTCACCTTTTGTTAGGGGCAAATCTGCTATTTTCTATATCTATGCTTCTGAGAATCATTAGCTAATACCAGGGCCGGCCCTAGACATTTTGGTGCTCCGGGCAAAACCTTAATTCTTGAACGGGTTTATCCGGGCCCTCATACAAAAAACTTTCTTGTTTTGATTCTGACAGAATGACGTACAGTAAACTCCCGATTATCCGCGGGCCACGATCCCCCCCTTTTTCAACCTTCAAATATAATAATTTAACAAAACGCTGAGAAAAAAAATTTATCTGTTTCAAAACTTGATAGAATGCATTAAAAGAACAACAAATTCATTTCCAGAACGGCGAATACATTTAAAGAACGACGAATACATTATAAAAACTGCGAATGCACTTAAAATAAGAATGACTATAGAAAACCTGATGTGTGCCAAAATGTGTTTGGCCAGGTGCACATCTAATTGTCATAAAGAGTCATTTGTAAAATAAACTATAAGCGATTTTAGTTGTACAGCGTTGCATGGTTGATTTAGGATATTACCAGCGTTGCATGGTTGATTTAGGCGTTGCATTTTTGATTTTAGGATAGCCTGTGACTTAATTTTTTGATCAGTTTATTTTCCTTTTCCGTGATTTTGGCGCCCCGGGCGGCCGCCCGGGCCGCCCTGCCCTGGGGCCGGCCCTGCTAATACTGACCACTTGCACAAGAACCCAGTTGCTTCCCATTAGAGCTGAAATCCATGTCCTGTATCTCTCCACTGTGTCCCTTGAGGCTCGAGAGTAACCATGGATGAGTATAGGTGTCCTTGACTTCTTTTTTCTTCTGGGGAGGCAGTTTCTTCAGCTTCAGGGCAGGTTTCTTGGGCTGTCCGTCTGTGGGCTTCTGGTCATCAGAGTCTGAATGAGAAGAGAATTACAGTTTGGAGTTGAGATAACTAATCGTCACACTAGAGCTACAAGAGGGCTATCAGCAAAACACTGTCGTAAATTAGAAGAACAGTCGAGTGACGAGTCGACACCCAAGTAAGCACAGAACAAAACTTTTAAGGGTAGCATTACATGCAGTGTCTGTACTTAGGAGTATATTTATGATAATCCCACTACACAGGGTATTTCTCATACTTTTAGCAGCACAGACCCCTTATAGAATGGTAGTTATTTTGGCCATGCTCCTGCCTCAAATCTGGGACCGTTTACATGCAAGGCAGCCTTACCAACTGGGCTCCCCAGCCCATTTAGTTAAGAATTTGGGGTAGTTTAAACAAATTTTTTAAAGCGCCTCTCATTGCGAAAAAATCTAGATATTGAGATAGCTTTGTGAATGGGACAATAAAATTGTGAAATATTTTTGGTACTTTTCTATTACGGGTTGAAACCTTGGCAAAAGAAAACTTAGTCTACAAACAGAAATTTATGTCAACAAAACACAGTTTATGGGATCAGATTTACTGTATGGTCACCCTTGGAGCGATTTTTCGGATTCCGTGATAGTAAATTTTTGAAGACTTTATCGCCTGTGCCTGCAAAGAAAAAAATATATCTTTTGTCTGAAGTTAATATTTCTTTTGTCTTCTTAATGTATCAAAAGAAGCTGCATTAATACACACTTTTGTAAATAAGAGATGATAGAATATGCACATGAAGCTTTAAACAAAATGAATTGTGAAGGTAAAAATTGTGTTTTGCCAACACAGCAACACGAATACAAATCATCTGTTTTACAGATTTACTTCAAATTGTCGCAAACATGCAATATTTCCATTTCTTATATGTACACTTTTAAGCGAGAAAATGAGCAGTGTATTATTGCAGTTATTTTTTTTATTATTATTTTTTTTTTTGTAACAATTTTTGTTTTGATAAAATGTTTAAACGAAATTTCCATCGAAATTTTACTAATTTCAAATGCCTAAAAATTTCATTATAGAAATTCTAAATAATCGAAATGCCAATTTTATCATTCAAATATAGTGAGCACATCAATTATTTGGAAAGGGAAACAGAAACTGATACCAGTATTCGGTGAAGCATCGATTTCTTCAGGAGCTCTATTGAACCCGTAGGTGTAATACAAATAACATAAGAGGACAGATAATAATCCTAAAATAAATGGAATCCATTCGGAGATGAGATCTTCCATGACTAGCTTTTAATCGACTGAACAAACAGTAAAATAACTTATACGAATTACGATTATGAAAAGCTAAGCGTCAGCGGCGAAACTTTCCATGTGATGACAGCAGAACTACAAACAATCGAGTTGAGATGTTAGCAGTATATAAGAATAATTTCAATTAGAGTATGATGAAAGTTACTAAGCCTGAGCTAAGATCCGTTGCTTTTAAGTACAGACTAAAAAGGTTCTTATAATAGCTCTGGAATATCGTAAGAGTATACGCTTAAAACATGTGCATTGATTTTTCTTTTAATTACAAAAATTAAATATAAATTTAAGGTAGTGTTATTGTTTAAATCTTTTGCCGACAGATGACAGCATGAGCAATAACTATAGCTTTATTATGCAGGGTTACCGAAAAAAAATTGTCTATGTACCAGTTTTTGAACTAATAATTTAGTTATATTTAAGTAGTTGAATCTACATATGGAAGTAACTTTTTCTGTACCTCACCAATTTTTGAGACGGTCACTTTTTTGTGTTTGTAAAAGATGAACTCGAAATTTAAAAAAAAAAAGTTTATTTTATTATTTTTTTTTTTTAAATTGTCCTTTACGTAGTTTCACTTCCAGTAGTTCATTTTCGTCCAGCTCTCATTCCGTGCACTTATTTCTTTTCCTAAGCTCAGATTAATGATCTGTTCCCTCGTGACATTAATTCACCAATCAAAGCTCGGGGAAGTATTAATTTTTACTCATCATATGTGTTGTCACTCAAGACTCGAAACATGTCCATAAGTAAAATTGTTCCAAAAAAAAGGGATAACGAAAAAAAAGGTGTTTTGCAATTATTGCTAAGAGTTTTAGAATTTATTTAAATAACCCCTAAAAAACGGTATTTCGAAAAAATTGGTTGAACCAGTTAAAAATTACTGTTCAAATGATTAAAGTTTTTCGAACAAAAATTGGCCGATAGGGAAAGATTTTTTTTGTGTATTAAAGTTAGTTAAATGTGTCTGATAACTCGAAAATAAATTTAACTGTTTCATTTTATTGTATGAACGAATAATATTAGGGGAAGGTGCTGATAGGTTTGGAACATATTTAGATTTTTAATTTTAATATTTTTTTATAAACCGATTATTTAAAAGTTTTTAGGTATTCTCCTTTAACAAATTATTGCCTTAGTATTTTTGGACTTCGTATAGAATGCCATCTTTACATTTTTCTAAAAAAAAATATCGAACTGTTCCTTTTTCTTAATTTAAAATGTATTTCTAAATACGTTTTATACAATTAGCGAATACGCTTCCCAAATGCTTTTTTATTTATAAAAAACTAATAAATGTAACCCTCAAGACTTGGAAATAGAGTAAGTTTGTTGTAATTTTAAATAGTAGCTTTATTTTTCAATAAATACAATTTTCAAATTTGCAAGATAACTAATAAGCCAAAAAAATAATAATAATTAAATCTACCCAAGATTATAATAACCACCAAAAACACGTAGGAAAAGAACTGCTGTCCTCTTCTTGTGGCTTGGCTAACAAAATTTGGTGCTTTAAGTTTTGGAA
This sequence comes from Hylyphantes graminicola, assembly GCA_023701765.1. Classification (NCBI taxonomy): domain Eukaryota; kingdom Metazoa; phylum Arthropoda; class Arachnida; order Araneae; family Linyphiidae; genus Hylyphantes; species Hylyphantes graminicola. The sequence goes on along the minus strand of CM043115.1, from coordinate 41,991,388 downwards.
TTGTATCACCTCTATCGAGTTCAAATTTTTCAGTATATTTTTCAGTTTTAATAAATTCGTTCGAATTTTCAATATTTTTTAAGTATTCTACATTAAATCCATTACCCTGTACTTCAATAATATTGAACAAGTTATATTTGACAGTTGTTTTCCCCAGAAACCTCACTAAAACAAAGTCCCCTACTTGAAGTTTATCATAATTTGGTGATTAATTATGCAAATTTAGTGTCAAATATTTATGTTTGAATTATGAGTTGAGTTCTAACCTTCCATTAAACATCCTTCAAACGTATATTTGCTTTATTTTTACTTGGAGCAGACTTTTTGCTTTTGGTCGTTTTCTGTTTAACTTCTGCATTATCGGTTAAAATGAGATTTTCCTTTCTGCATCTCTTGGTTTGTTTTCGTAGAAGGTGTTTTGAAAGTGGTCAAATCTCTTCAAGGTATACAGAAGAGCAGGTCTGTGGCATCTGATCGGAACTTAAGGACACTTGAAAATCAGAGAAACAGTAACAGGCACAGTACACAACAATTTACAGTGCAGCGGAAAATGGGACGTCCCTAGGTACAACCTAAATTCTGTCCCATGGAACAGCACATCGCTTAATTTTTTAAAACGCATTGTAATAAGAAATTGTGATAACACAATTAGGATTAAAAATTACTTCAAACATGGCTTATTAAGTAGTACTAAGAAGATCCGACAAGAAGATTAAACCGACACGTAATACAAAATATAAAATGATAGTAAAAATTACTCGAGATGTGTGAAATCAATAAATCCTGTTTATTATACCCCCGTTAGCTTTCGGCGACCCTTCTTTAACAAGAGAAGATAAAGTTTTGTTAGCAGTGTTGCCACTAAAAATACAGGATTTTTTCGATTTCTCTAAAACGAGTTATTCCCCATGTCCCCTGGTACAACTGTCTCAAAGCTGAGCACTTAACCTATCATTTATTTATCCATACAATTCACCGAAAACCAGATAAAAAAAATCCTAATGACTAAGTAGTTATAAGTTGATTTAATTGCTTGTTATTCCCCGTAATGTTATAATGAAAATTCCGAAGGTAATAACTCAGGATAAGGATTTCACATTTCAAGCTAGTTCAAAGTGCTAAGACTTATTAACAATAAGGCACTTTGAACAGATTTCTGTACATTTTAAAAAACGAAATTATATTCATTTAAAATTATATTTATTTTTTATACGAACGAAATTATATTTATTTTTTATTTATTAAAAATATATGCATTCTGTTGGTTCTGAAAATGAGTAATGTATACGTTTACTGAAATTATAACTCATACATATGTTAGTATATCAATAAAGAGCCTCTAATAAATTTTTGAATACATTTTTTTTTAAAAAATCTCTGCAACGCAAAATATTTGGATTTTACATTGGATACGAGCACCATTTTGACGCAAAAGATCGTGAAAATCTCACACAATAGGTCTAAGATTTATTTTTTTTTTGTTAGTGTTACATTCGTGTTCAACATGCTAGATCA